>CM055119.1:222345448-222510306 GCA_029206835.1 Rana muscosa | reverse complement strand
CAGAGGGGGAGCTGAGAGACAGGGGGGGGAGCTGAGAGACAGAGGGGGGAGCTGAGAGACAGAGGGGGGAGCTGAGAGACAGAGGGGGGAGCTGAGAGACAGAGGGGGGGTCTGAGAGACAGAGGGGGGAGCTGAGAGACAGAGGGGGGAGCTGAGAGACAGAGGGGGGAGCTGAGAGACAGAGGGGGGCTGAGAGACAGAAGGAGGGAGCTGAGAGACAGAGGGGGGAGCTGAAAGACAGAGGGCGGAGCTGAGAGATAGATGAGTCTGAGAGACAGAGGAGGGGTCTGAGAGAAAGAGGGGCTGAGAGACAGAGGGGGGAGCTGAGAGACAGAGGAGGAGAGCTGAGAGACAGAGCAGGAAAGCTGAGAGACAGAGGAGGAGAGCTGAGAGACAGAGGAGGAGAGCTGAGAGACAGAGGAGGAGAGCTGAGAGACAGAGGAATAGAGCTGAGAGACAGAGGAGGAGAGCTGAGACACAGAGGAGGAGAGCTGAGACACAGAGGAGGAGAGCTGAGAGACAGAGAAGGAGAGCTGAGAGGCAGAGAAGGAGAGCTGAGAGGCAGAGGAGGAGAGCTGAGAGACAGAGGATGGGTCTGAGAGACAGAGGATGGGTCTGAGAGACAGAGGATGGGTCTGAGAGACAGAGGATGGGTCTGAGAGACAGAGGATGGGTCTGAGAGACAGAGAGGAGCTGAGAGACAGAGGAGAGGCTAAAAGAGGGGGGACTGAGAGACACAGGAACTGAGAGACAGAGGGGGGACTGAGAGACAGAGGGGGGTCTGAGAGACAGAGGGGGGAGCTGAGAGACAGAGGGGGAGCTGAGAGACAGTGGAGGGGAGCTGAGAGACAGTGGAGGGGAGCTGAGAGACAGTGGAGGGGAGCTGAGAGACAGAGGGGGAGAGATGAGAGACAGAGGGGGAGAGATGAGAGACAGAGGGGGAGAGATGAGAGACAGAGGAGGGGTCTGAGAGACAGAGGAGGGGTCTGAGAGACAGAGGAGGGGTCTGAGAGACAGAGGGGGAGCTGAGAGACAGAGGAGGAGAGCTGAGAGACAGAGGAGGAGAGCTGAGAGACAGAGGAGGAGAGCTGAGAGACAGAGGAGGAGAGCTGAGAGACAGAGGAGGAGAGCTGAGAGACAGAGGAGGAGAGCTGAGAGACAGAGGGGGAGCTGAGAGACAGAGGGGGAGCTGAGAGACAGAGGGGGAGCTGAGAGACAGAGGGGGAGCTGAGAGACTGTGGAAGGGGCTGAGAGACTGTGGAAGGGGCTGAGAGACAGTGGAGGGGGCTGAGAGACAGTGGAGGGGCACTGAGAGACACGGGAACTGAGAGACAGAGGGGGGGACTTAGAGACAGAGGGGGAGCTGAGAGACAGAGGGGGAGCTGAGAGACAGAGGGGGAGCTGAGAGACAGAGGGGAGCTGAGAGACAGAAGGAGGGAGCTGAGAGACAGAAGGAGGGAGCTGAGAGACAGAAGGAGGGAGCTGAGAGACAGAAGGAGGGAGCTGAGAGACAGAGGGGCTGAGAGACAGAGGGGCTGAGAGACAGAGAGGAGGAGAGCTGCGAGACAGAGGAGGAGAGCTGAGAGACAGAGGAGGAGAGCCGAGAGACAGAGGAGGGGGTCTGAGACAGAGGAGGGGCTAAAAGAGGGGGGGACTGAGAGACACGGGAACTGAGAGACAGAGAGGGGGACTGAGAGACAGAGGGGGAGCTGAGAGACAGAGGGGGGCTGAGAGATAGGGAGCTGAGAGACAGAGGGGGGAGCTGAGAGACAGAGGGGGGAGCTGAGAGATAGAGGAGTCTGAGAGACAGAGGGGGGAGCTGAGAGACAAAGGAGGAGAGCTGAGAGACAAAGGAGGAGAGCTGAGAGACAAAGGAGGAGAGCTGAAAGACAAAGGAGGAGAGCTGAGAGACAGAGGAGGAGAGCTGAGAGACAGAGGAGGAGAGCTGAGAGACAGAGGAGGAGAGCTGAGAGACAGAGGGGGAGCTGAGAGACAGAGGGGGAGCTGAGAGACAGTGGAGGGGGCTGAGAGACAGTGGAGGGGGCTGAGAGACAGTGGAGGGGCACTGAGAGACACGGGAACTGAGAGACAGAGGGGGGGACTGAGAGACAGAGGGGGAGCTGAGAGACAGAGGGGGAGCTGAGAGACAGAGGGGAGCTGAGAGACAGAAGGAGGGGGCTGAGAGACAGAAGGAGGGAGCTGAGAGACAGAAGGAGGGAGCTGAGAGACAGAAGGAGGGAGCTGAGAGACAGAGGGGGAGCTGAGAGATAGAGGAGTCTGAGAGACAGAGGGGCTGAGAGACAGAGGGGCTGAGAGACAGAGAGGAGGAGAGCTGAGAGACAGAGGAGGAGAGCTGAGAGACAGAGGAGGGGTCTGAGACAGAGGAGGGGTCTGAGAGACAGAGGAGGGGCTAAAAGAGGGGGGGACTGAGAGACACAGGAACTGAGAGACAGAGGGGGGGACTGAGAGACAGAGGGGGAGCAGAGAGACAGAGGGGGAGCAGAGAGACAGAGGGGGAGCAGAGAGACAGAGGGGAGCTGAGAGACAGAGGGGGAGCTGAGAGACAGAGGGGGAGCTGAGAGACAGAGGGGGCAGAGAGATAGGGAGCTGAGAGACAAAGGGGGGAGCTGAGAGACAGAGGGGGAGCTGAGAGACAGAGGGGGAGCTGAGAGACAGAGGGGGGAGCTGAGAGATAGAGGAGTCTGAGAGACAGAGGGGGGAGCTGAGAGACAAAGGAGGAGAGCTGAGAGACAAAGGAGGAGAGCTGAGAGACATAGGAGGAGAGCTGAGAGACAGAGGAGGAGAGCTGAGAGACAGAGGAGGAGAGCTGAGAGACAGAGGGGGAGCTGAGAGACTGTGGAGGGGGCTGAGAGACTGTGGAGGGGGCTGAGAGACTGTGGAGGGGGCTGAGAGACAGTGGAGGGGGCTGAGAGACAGTGGAGGGGCACTGAGAGACACGGGAACTGAGAGACAGAGGGGGGACTGAGAGACAGAGGGGGAGCTGAGAGACAGAGGGGGAGCTGAGAGACAGAGGGGGAGCTGAGAGACAGAAGGAGGGAGCTGAGAGACAGAGGGGGAGCTGAGAGACAGTGGAGGGGGCTGAGAGACAGTGGACGGGGCTGAGAGACAGTGGACGGGGCTGAGAGACAGAGGGGGAGAGCTGAGATATAGAGGAGGGGTCTGAGAGACAGAGGAGGGGTCTGAGAGACAGAGGGGGAGCTGAGAGACTGTGGAGGGGGCTGAGAGACAGTGGAGGGGGCTGAGAGACAGTGAAGGGGGCTGAGAGACAGTGGAGGGGTCTGAGAGACAGTGGAGGGGGAGCTGAGAGACAGAGCAGGGAGTTGAGAGACAGAGGAAGAGCTGAGAGACAGAGGAAGATGTGAGAGACAGAGGGGGCTGAGAGACAGAGGGGGGCTGAGAGACAGAGAGAGAGAGCTGAGAGACAGAGGGGGGTCTGAGAGACAGTGAGGGTCTGAGATACAGAGGAGGGGTCTGAAAGAGGGGGGACTGAGAGACAGAGGAGGGGTCTGAGAAACACGGGAACTGAGAGACAGAGGGGGACTGAGAGACAGAGGAGGGAGCTGAGAGACAGAGGGGGGAGCTGAGAGACAGAGGGGGGCTGAGAGATAGGGGTCTGAGAGACAGAAGGATGGAGCTGAGAGATAGAGGAGTCTGAGAGACAGAGGAGGGGTCTGAGAGACAGAGGAGAGGCTAAAAGAGGGGGGACTGAGAGACACAGGAACTGAGAGACAGAGGGGGGACTGAGAGACAGAGGGGGGACTGAGAGACAGAGGGGGGGTCTGAGAGACAGAGGGGGAGCTGAGAGACAGAGGGGGGAGCTGAGAGACAGAGGGGGAAGCTGAGAGACAGTGGAGGGGAGCTGAGAGACAGTGGAGGGGAGCTGAGAGACAGTGGAGGGGAGCTGAGAGACAGTGGAGGGGAGCTGAGAGACAGTGGAGGGGTCTGAGAGACAGTGGAGGGGTCTGAGAGACAGAGGGGGAGAGCTGAGAGACAGAGGAGGGGTCTGAGAGACAGAGGAGGGTCTGAGAGACAGAGGAGGGGTCTGAGAGACAGAAGGGGATCTGAGAGACAGAGGAGGGGTCTGAGAGACAGAGGAGGGGTCTGAGAGACAGAGGGGGGTCTGAGAGACAGAGGGGGGCTGAGAGATAGGGGGCTGAGAGACAGGGGAGCTGAGAGACAGAAGGGGGAGCTGAGAGACAGAGGGGGGAGCTGAGAGACAGAGGGGGAAGCTGAGAGATAGAGGAGTCTGAGAGACAGAGGAGGGGTCTGAGAGACAGAGGAGGGGCTAAAAGAGGGGGGGACTGAGAGACACGGGAACTGAGAGACAGAGGGGGGACTGAGATACAGAGGGGGAGCTGAGAGACAGAGGGGGAGCTGAGAGACAGAGGGGGGCTGAGAGATAGGGGGCTGAGACAGAAGGAGAGAGCTGAGAGACAGAGGGGGGAGCTGAGAGACAGAGGGGGGAGCTGAGAGATAGAGGAGTCTGAAAGACTGAGGAGGGGTCTGAGAGACAGAGGTGCTGAGAGACAGAGGAGGAGAGCTGAGAGACAGAGGAGGAGAGCTGAGAGACAGAGGAGGAGAGCTGAGAGACAGAGGAGGAGAGCTGAGAGACAGAGGAGGGGTCTGAGAGACAGAGGAGGGGTCTGAGAGACAGAGGGGAGCTGAGAGACAGAGGAGAGGCTAAAAGAGGGGGGACTGAGAGACACAGGAACTGAGAGACAGAGGGGGGACTGAGAGACAGAGGGGGTCTGAGAGACAGAGGGGGAGCTGAGAGACAGAGGGGGAGCTGAGAGACAGTGGAGGGGAGCTGAGAGACAGTGGAGGGGAGCTGAGAGACAGTGGAGGTGAGCTGAGAGACAGAGGGGGAGAGATGAGAGACAGAGGAGGGGTCTGAGAGACAGAGGAGGGGTCTGAGAGACAGAGGGGGAGCTGAGAGACAGAGGAGGAGAGCTGAGAGACAGAGGAGGAGAGCTGAGAGACAGAGGAGGAGAGCTGAGAGACAGAGGAGGAGAGCTGAGAGGCAGAGAAGGAGAGCTGAGAGGCAGAGAAGGAGAGCTGAGAGACAGAGGAGGAGAGCTGAGAGACAGAGGATGGGTCTGAGAGACAGAGGATGGGTCTGAGAGACAGAGGATGGGTCTGAGAGACAGAGGGGGGTCTGAGAGACAGAGGAGAGGCTAAAAGAGGGGGGACTGAGAGACACAGGAACTGAGAGACAGAGGGGGGACTGAGAGACAGAGGGGGGTCTGAGAGACAGAGGGGGGAGCTGAGAGACAGAGGGGGGAGCTGAGAGACAGTGGAGGGGAGCTGAGAGACAGTGGAGGGGAGCTGAGAGACAGTGGAGGGGAGCTGAGAGACAGAGGGGGAGAGATGAGAGACAGAGGAGGGGTCTGAGAGACAGAGGAGGGGTCTGAGAGACAGAGCAGGGGTCTGAGAGACAGAGGAGGGGTCTGAGAGACAGAGGAGGGGTCTGAGAGACAGAGGGGGAGCTGAGAGACAGAGGGGGAGCTGAGAGACAGAGGGGGAGCTGAGAGACAGAGGGGGGCTGAGAGATAGGGGGCTGAGAGACAGGGGGAGCTGAGAGACAGAAGGAGGGAGCTGAGAGGCAGAGGGGGAAGCTGAGAGATAGGAGTCTGAGAGACAGAGGAGGGGTCTGAGAGACAGAGGAGGGGTCTGAGAGACAGAGGAGGGGCTAAAAGAGGGGGGGACTGAGAGACACAGGAACTGAGAGACAGAGGGGGGGACTGAGAGACAGAGGGGGAGCTGAGAGACAGAGGGGGGCTGAGAGATAGGGGGCTGAGAGACAGAGGGGGAGAGATGAGAGACAGAGGAGGGGTCTGAGAGACAGAGCAGGGGTCTGAGAGACAGAGGAGGGGTCTGAGAGACAGAGGAGGGGTCTGAGAGACAGAGCAGGGGTCTGAGAGACAGAGGAGGGGTCTGAGAGACAGAGGAGGGGTCTGAGAGACAGAGGGGGAGCTGAGAGACAGAGGGGGAGCTGAGAGACAGAGGGGGAGCTGAGAGACAGAGGGGGAGCTGAGAGACAGAGGGGGGCTGAGAGATAGGGGGCTGAGAGATAGGGGAGCTGAGAGACAGAAGGAGGGAGCTGAGAGGCAGAGGGGGAAGCTGAGAGATAGAGGAGTCTGAGAGACAGAGGAGGGGTCTGAGAGACAGAGGAGGGGTCTGAGAGACAGAGGAGGGGCTAAAAGAGGGGGGACTGAGAGACACAGGAACTGAGAGACAGCGGAGGGGGCTGAGAGACATTGGAGGGGCCTGAGAGACAGAGGTGGAGAGCTGAGAGATAGAGGAGGGGTCTGAGAGACAGAGGAGGGGTCTGAGAGACAGAGGAGGGGCTAAAAGAGGGGGGACTGAGAGACACGGGAACTGAGAGACAGAGGGGGGGACTGAGAGACAGAGGGGGGTCTGAGAGACAGAGGGGGAGCTGAGAGACAGAGGGGGAGCTGAGAGACAGAGGGGGAGCTGAGAGACAGAGGGGGAGCTGAGAGACAGAGGGGGGAGCTGAGAGACAGAGGAGGAGAGCTGAGAGACAGAGGAGGGGTCTGAGAGACAGAGGGGAGCTGAGAGACAGAGGAGAGGCTAAAAGAGGGGGGACTGAGAGACACAGGAACTGAGGGACAGAGGGGGGACTGAGAGACAGAGGGGGAGCTGAGAGACAGAGGGGGGAGCTGAGAGACAGAGGGGGGAGCTGACAGACAGAGGGGGGAGCTGAGAGATAGGGGGCTGAGAGACAGAGGAGGGGTCTGAGAGACAGAGGGGCTGAGAGACAGTGGGGGAGCTGAGAGACAGAAGGAGGGAGCTGAGAGACAGAGGGGGGAGCTGAGAGACAGAGGGGGGAGCTGAGAGACAGAGGGGGGAGCTGAGAGATAGGGGGCTGAGAGACAGAGGAGGGGTCTGAGAGACAGAGGGGCTGAGAGACAGAGGAGGAGAGCTGAGAGACAGAGGAGGAGAGCTGAGAGACAGAGGAGGAGAGCTGAGAGACAGAGGAGGAGAGCTGAGAGAGAGCAGGAGAGCTGAGAGACAGAGGAGGAGAGCTGAGAGACAGAGGAGGAGAGCTGAGAGACAGAGGATGGGTCTGAGAGACAGAGGATGCGTCTGAGAGACAGAGGAGGGGTCTGAGAGACAGAGGGGAGCTGAGAGACAGAGGAGAGGCTAAAAGAGGGGGGACTGAGAGACACAGGAACTGAGAGACCGAGGGGGGGTCTGAGAGACAGAGGGGGAGCTGAGAGGCAGAGGGGGGCTGAGAGATAGGGAGCTGAGAGACAGAGGGGGGAGCTGAGAGACAGAGGGGGGAGCTGAGAGATAGAGGAGTCTGAGAGACAGAGGGGGGAGCTGAGAGACAAAGGAGGAGAGCTGAGAGACAAAGGAGGAGAGCTGAGAGACAAAGGAGGAGAGCTGAAAGACAAAGGAGGAGAGCTGAGAGACAGAGGAGGAGAGCTGAGAGACAGAGGAGGAGAGCTGAGAGACAGAGGAGGAGAGCTGAGAGACAGAGGGGGAGCTGAGAGACAGAGGGGGAGCTGAGAGACAGTGGAGGGGGCTGAGAGACAGTGGAGGGGGCTGAGAGACAGTGGAGGGGCACTGAGAGACACGGGAACTGAGAGACAGAGGGGGGGACTGAGAGACAGAGGGGGAGCTGAGAGACAGAGGGGGAGCTGAGAGACAGAGGGGAGCTGAGAGACAGAAGGAGGGGGCTGAGAGACAGAAGGAGGGAGCTGAGAGACAGAAGGAGGGAGCTGAGAGACAGAAGGAGGGAGCTGAGAGACAGAGGGGGAGCTGAGAGATAGAGGAGTCTGAGAGACAGAGGGGCTGAGAGACAGAGGGGCTGAGAGACAGAGAGGAGGAGAGCTGAGAGACAGAGGAGGAGAGCTGAGAGACAGAGGAGGGGTCTGAGACAGAGGAGGGGTCTGAGAGACAGAGGAGGGGCTAAAAGAGGGGGGGACTGAGAGACACAGGAACTGAGAGACAGAGGGGGGGACTGAGAGACAGAGGGGGAGCAGAGAGACAGAGGGGGAGCAGAGAGACAGAGGGGGAGCAGAGAGACAGAGGGGGAGCTGAGAGACAGAGGGGGAGCTGAGAGACAGAGGGGGCAGAGAGATAGGGAGCTGAGAGACAAAGGGGGGAGCTGAGAGACAGAGGGGGAGCTGAGAGACAGAGGGGGAGCTGAGAGACAGAGGGGGGAGCTGAGAGATAGAGGAGTCTGAGAGACAGAGGGGGGAGCTGAGAGACAAAGGAGGAGAGCTGAGAGACAAAGGAGGAGAGCTGAGAGACATAGGAGGAGAGCTGAGAGACAGAGGAGGAGAGCTGAGAGACAGAGGAGGAGAGCTGAGAGACAGAGGGGGAGCTGAGAGACTGTGGAGGGGGCTGAGAGACTGTGGAGGGGGCTGAGAGACTGTGGAGGGGGCTGAGAGACAGTGGAGGGGGCTGAGAGACAGTGGAGGGGCACTGAGAGACACGGGAACTGAGAGACAGAGGGGGGACTGAGAGACAGAGGGGGAGCTGAGAGACAGAGGGGGAGCTGAGAGACAGAGGGGGAGCTGAGAGACAGAAGGAGGGAGCTGAGAGACAGAGGGGGAGCTGAGAGACAGTGGAGGGGGCTGAGAGACAGTGGACGGGGCTGAGAGACAGTGGACGGGGCTGAGAGACAGAGGGGGAGAGCTGAGATATAGAGGAGGGGTCTGAGAGACAGAGGAGGGGTCTGAGAGACAGAGGGGGAGCTGAGAGACTGTGGAGGGGGCTGAGAGACAGTGGAGGGGGCTGAGAGACAGTGAAGGGGGCTGAGAGACAGTGGAGGGGTCTGAGAGACAGTGGAGGGGGAGCTGAGAGACAGAGCAGGGAGTTGAGAGACAGAGGAAGAGCTGAGAGACAGAGGAAGATGTGAGAGACAGAGGGGGCTGAGAGACAGAGGGGGGCTGAGAGACAGAGAGAGAGAGCTGAGAGACAGAGGGGGGTCTGAGAGATAGTGAGGGTCTGAGATACAGAGGAGGGGTCTGAAAGAGGGGGGACTGAGAGACAGAGGAGGGGTCTGAGAAACACGGGAACTGAGAGACAGAGGGGGGACTGAGAGACAGAGGAGGGAGCTGAGAGACAGAGGGGGGAGCTGAGAGACAGAGGGGGGCTGAGAGATAGGGGTCTGAGAGACAGAAGGATGGAGCTGAGAGATAGAGGAGTCTGAGAGACAGAGGAGGGGTCTGAGAGACAGAGGAGAGGCTAAAAGAGGGGGGACTGAGAGACACAGGAACTGAGAGACAGAGGGGGGACTGAGAGACAGAGGGGGGACTGAGAGACAGAGGGGGGGTCTGAGAGACAGAGGGGGAGCTGAGAGACAGAGGGGGGAGCTGAGAGACAGAGGGGGAAGCTGAGAGACAGTGGAGGGGAGCTGAGAGACAGTGGAGGGGAGCTGAGAGACAGTGGAGGGGAGCTGAGAGACAGTGGAGGGGAGCTGAGAGACAGTGGAGGGGTCTGAGAGACAGTGGAGGGGTCTGAGAGACAGAGGGGGAGAGCTGAGAGACAGAGGAGGGGTCTGAGAGACAGAGGAGGGTCTGAGAGACAGAGGAGGGGTCTGAGAGACAGAAGGGGATCTGAGAGACAGAGGAGGGGTCTGAGAGACAGAGGAGGGGTCTGAGAGACAGAGGGGGGTCTGAGAGACAGAGGGGGGCTGAGAGATAGGGGGCTGAGAGACAGGGGAGCTGAGAGACAGAAGGGGGAGCTGAGAGACAGAGGGGGGAGCTGAGAGACAGAGGGGGAAGCTGAGAGATAGAGGAGTCTGAGAGACAGAGGAGGGGTCTGAGAGACAGAGGAGGGGCTAAAAGAGGGGGGGACTGAGAGACACGGGAACTGAGAGACAGAGGGGGGACTGAGATACAGAGGGGGAGCTGAGAGACAGAGGGGGAGCTGAGAGACAGAGGGGGGCTGAGAGATAGGGGGCTGAGACAGAAGGAGAGAGCTGAGAGACAGAGGGGGGAGCTGAGAGACAGAGGGGGGAGCTGAGAGATAGAGGAGTCTGAAAGACTGAGGAGGGGTCTGAGAGACAGAGGTGCTGAGAGACAGAGGAGGAGAGCTGAGAGACAGAGGAGGAGAGCTGAGAGACAGAGGAGGAGAGCTGAGAGACAGAGGAGGAGAGCTGAGAGACAGAGGAGGGGTCTGAGAGACAGAGGAGGGGTCTGAGAGACAGAGGGGAGCTGAGAGACAGAGGAGAGGCTAAAAGAGGGGGGACTGAGAGACACAGGAACTGAGAGACAGAGGGGGGACTGAGAGACAGAGGGGGTCTGAGAGACAGAGGGGGAGCTGAGAGACAGAGGGGGAGCTGAGAGACAGTGGAGGGGAGCTGAGAGACAGTGGAGGGGAGCTGAGAGACAGTGGAGGGGAGCTGAGAGACAGTGGAGGGGAGCTGAGAGACAGAGGGGGAGAGATGAGAGACAGAGGAGGGGTCTGAGAGACAGAGGAGGGGTCTGAGAGACAGAGGGGGAGCTGAGAGACAGAGGAGGAGAGCTGAGAGACAGAGGAGGAGAGCTGAGAGACAGAGGAGGAGAGCTGAGAGACAGAGGAGGAGAGCTGAGAGACAGAGGAGGGGTCTGAGAGACAGAGGAGGGGTCTGAGAGACAGAGGGGAGCTGAGAGACAGAGGAGAGGCTAAAAGAGGGGGGACTGAGAGACACAGGAACTGAGAGACAGAGGGGGGACTGAGAGACAGAGGGGGTCTGAGAGACAGAGGGGGAGCTGAGAGACAGAGGGGGAGCTGAGAGACAGTGGAGGGGAGCTGAGAGACAGTGGAGGGGAGCTGAGAGACAGTGGAGGGGAGCTGAGAGACAGTGGAGGGGAGCTGAGAGACAGAGGGGGAGAGATGAGAGACAGAGGATGGGTCTGAGAGACAGAGGATGGGTCTGAGAGACAGAGGATGGGTCTGAGAGACAGAGGGGGGTCTGAGAGACAGAGGAGAGGCTAAAAGAGGGGGGACTGAGAGACACAGGAACTGAGAGACAGAGGGGGGACTGAGAGACAGAGGGGGGTCTGAGAGACAGAGGGGGGAGCTGAGAGACAGAGGGGGGAGCTGAGAGACAGTGGAGGGGAGCTGAGAGACAGTGGAGGGGAGCTGAGAGACAGAGGAGGAGAGCTGAGAGACAGAGGAGGAGAGCTGAGAGGCAGAGAAGGAGAGCTGAGAGGCAGAGAAGGAGAGCTGAGAGACAGAGGAGGAGAGCTGAGAGACAGAGGATGGGTCTGAGAGACAGAGGATGGGTCTGAGAGACAGAGGATGGGTCTGAGAGACAGAGGGGGGTCTGAGAGACAGAGGAGAGGCTAAAAGAGGGGGGACTGAGAGACACAGGAACTGAGAGACAGAGGGGGGACTGAGAGACAGAGGGGGGTCTGAGAGACAGAGGGGGGAGCTGAGAGACAGAGGGGGGAGCTGAGAGACAGTGGAGGGGAGCTGAGAGACAGTGGAGGGGAGCTGAGAGACAGTGGAGGGGAGCTGAGAGACAGAGGGGGAGAGATGAGAGACAGAGGAGGGGTCTGAGAGACAGAGGAGGGGTCTGAGAGACAGAGCAGGGGTCTGAGAGACAGAGGAGGGGTCTGAGAGACAGAGGAGGGGTCTGAGAGACAGAGGGGGAGCTGAGAGACAGAGGGGGAGCTGAGAGACAGAGGGGGAGCTGAGAGACAGAGGGGGGCTGAGAGATAGGGGGCTGAGAGACAGGGGGAGCTGAGAGACAGAAGGAGGGAGCTGAGAGGCAGAGGGGGAAGCTGAGAGATAGGAGTCTGAGAGACAGAGGAGGGGTCTGAGAGACAGAGGAGGGGTCTGAGAGACAGAGGAGGGGCTAAAAGAGGGGGGGACTGAGAGACACAGGAACTGAGAGACAGAGGGGGGGACTGAGAGACAGAGGGGGAGCTGAGAGACAGAGGGGGGCTGAGAGATAGGGGGCTGAGAGACAGAGGGGGAGAGATGAGAGACAGAGGAGGGGTCTGAGAGACAGAGCAGGGGTCTGAGAGACAGAGGAGGGGTCTGAGAGACAGAGGAGGGGTCTGAGAGACAGAGCAGGGGTCTGAGAGACAGAGGAGGGGTCTGAGAGACAGAGGAGGGGTCTGAGAGACAGAGGGGGAGCTGAGAGACAGAGGGGGAGCTGAGAGACAGAGGGGGAGCTGAGAGACAGAGGGGGGCTGAGAGATAGGGGGCTGAGAGATAGGGGAGCTGAGAGACAGAAGGAGGGAGCTGAGAGGCAGAGGGGGAAGCTGAGAGATAGAGGAGTCTGAGAGACAGAGGAGGGGTCTGAGAGACAGAGGAGGGGTCTGAGAGACAGAGGAGGGGCTAAAAGAGGGGGGACTGAGAGACACAGGAACTGAGAGACAGCGGAGGGGGCTGAGAGACATTGGAGGGGCCTGAGAGACAGAGGTGGAGAGCTGAGAGATAGAGGAGGGGTCTGAGAGACAGAGGAGGGGTCTGAGAGACAGAGGAGGGGCTAAAAGAGGGGGGACTGAGAGACACGGGAACTGAGAGACAGAGGGGGGGACTGAGAGACAGAGGGGGGTCTGAGAGACAGAGGGGGAGCTGAGAGACAGAGGGGGAGCTGAGAGACAGAGGGGGAGCTGAGAGACAGAGGGGGAGCTGAGAGACAGAGGGGGGAGCTGAGAGACAGAGGAGGAGAGCTGAGAGACAGAGGAGGGGTCTGAGAGACAGAGGGGAGCTGAGAGACAGAGGAGAGGCTAAAAGAGGGGGGACTGAGAGACACAGGAACTGAGGGACAGAGGGGGGACTGAGAGACAGAGGGGGAGCTGAGAGACAGAGGGGGGAGCTGAGAGACAGAGGGGGGAGCTGACAGACAGAGGGGGGAGCTGAGAGATAGGGGGCTGAGAGACAGAGGAGGGGTCTGAGAGACAGAGGGGCTGAGAGACAGAGGGGGAGCTGAGAGACAGAAGGAGGGAGCTGAGAGACAGAGGGGGGAGCTGAGAGACAGAGGGGGGAGCTGAGAGACAGAGGGGGGAGCTGAGAGATAGGGGGCTGAGAGACAGAGGAGGGGTCTGAGAGACAGAGGGGCTGAGAGACAGAGGAGGAGAGCTGAGAGACAGAGGAGGAGAGCTGAGAGACAGAGGAGGAGAGCTGAGAGACAGAGGAGGAGAGCTGAGAGAGAGCAGGAGAGCTGAGAGACAGAGGAGGAGAGCTGAGAGACAGAGGAGGAGAGCTGAGAGACAGAGGATGGGTCTGAGAGACAGAGGATGCGTCTGAGAGACAGAGGAGGGGTCTGAGAGACAGAGGGGAGCTGAGAGACAGAGGAGAGGCTAAAAGAGGGGGGACTGAGAGACACAGGAACTGAGAGACCGAGGGGGGGTCTGAGAGACAGAGGGGGAGCTGAGAGGCAGAGGGGGGCTGAGAGATAGGGAGCTGAGAGACAGAGGGGGGAGCTGAGAGACAGAGGGGGGAGCTGAGAGATAGAGGAGTCTGAGAGACAGAGGGGGGAGCTGAGAGACAAAGGAGGAGAGCTGAGAGACAAAGGAGGAGAGCTGAGAGACAAAGGAGGAGAGCTGAAAGACAAAGGAGGAGAGCTGAGAGACAGAGGAGGAGAGCTGAGAGACAGAGGAGGAGAGCTGAGAGACAGAGGAGGAGAGCTGAGAGACAGAGGGGGAGCTGAGAGACAGAGGGGGAGCTGAGAGACAGTGGAGGGGGCTGAGAGACAGTGGAGGGGGCTGAGAGACAGTGGAGGGGCACTGAGAGACACGGGAACTGAGAGACAGAGGGGGGGACTGAGAGACAGAGGGGGAGCTGAGAGACAGAGGGGGAGCTGAGAGACAGAGGGGAGCTGAGAGACAGAAGGAGGGGGCTGAGAGACAGAAGGAGGGAGCTGAGAGACAGAAGGAGGGAGCTGAGAGACAGAAGGAGGGAGCTGAGAGACAGAGGGGGAACTGAGAGATAGAGGAGTCTGAGAGACAGAGGGGCTGAGAGACAGAGGGGCTGAGAGACAGAGAGGAGGAGAGCTGAGAGACAGAGGAGGAGAGCTGAGAGACAGAGGAGGGGTCTGAGACAGAGGAGGGGTCTGAGAGACAGAGGAGGGGCTAAAAGAGGGGGGGACTGAGAGACACAGGAACTGAGAGACAGAGGGGGGGACTGAGAGACAGAGGGGGAGCAGAGAGACAGAGGGGGAGCAGAGAGACAGAGGGGGAGCAGAGAGACAGAGGGGGAGCTGAGAGACAGAGGGGGAGCTGAGAGACAGAGGGGGCAGAGAGATAGGGAGCTGAGAGACAAAGGGGGGAGCTGAGAGACAGAGGGGGAGCTGAGAGACAGAGGGGGAGCTGAGAGACAGAGGGGGGAGCTGAGAGATAGAGGAGTCTGAGAGACAGAGGGGGGAGCTGAGAGACAAAGGAGGAGAGCTGAGAGACAAAGGAGGAGAGCTGAGAGACATAGGAGGAGAGCTGAGAGACAGAGGAGGAGAGCTGAGAGACAGAGGAGGAGAGCTGAGAGACAGAGGGGGAGCTGAGAGACTGTGGAGGGGGCTGAGAGACTGTGGAGGGGGCTGAGAGACTGTGGAGGGGGCTGAGAGACAGTGGAGGGGGCTGAGAGACAGTGGAGGGGGCTGAGAGACAGTGGAGGGGCACTGAGAGACACGGGAACTGAGAGACAGAGGGGGGACTGAGAGACAGAGGGGGAGCTGAGAGACAGAGGGGGAGCTGAGAGACAGAGGGGGAGCTGAGAGACAGAAGGAGGGAGCTGAGAGACAGAGGGGGAGCTGAGAGACAGTGGAGGGGGCTGAGAGACAGTGGACGGGGCTGAGAGACAGTGGACGGGGCTGAGAGACAGAGGGGGAGAGCTGAGATATAGAGGAGGGGTCTGAGAGACAGAGGAGGGGTCTGAGAGACAGAGGGGGAGCTGAGAGACTGTGGAGGGGGCTGAGAGACAGTGGAGGGGGCTGAGAGACAGTGAAGGGGGCTGAGAGACAGTGGAGGGGTCTGAGAGACAGTGGAGGGGGAGCTGAGAGACAGAGCAGGGAGTTGAGAGACAGAGGAAGAGCTGAGAGACAGAGGAAGATGTGAGAGACAGAGGGGGCTGAGAGACAGAGGGGGGCTGAGAGACAGAGAGAGAGAGCTGAGAGACAGAGGGGGGTCTGAGAGACAGTGAGGGTCTGAGATACAGAGGAGGGGTCTGAAAGAGGGGGGACTGAGAGACAGAGGAGGGGTCTGAGAAACACGGGAACTGAGAGACAGAGGGGGGACTGAGAGACAGAGGAGGGAGCTGAGAGACAGAGGGGGGAGCTGAGAGACAGAGGGGGGCTGAGAGATAGGGGTCTGAGAGACAGAAGGATGGAGCTGAGAGATAGAGGAGTCTGAGAGACAGAGGAGGGGTCTGAGAGACAGAGGAGAGGCTAAAAGAGGGGGGACTGAGAGACACAGGAACTGAGAGACAGAGGGGGGACTGAGAGACAGAGGGGGGACTGAGAGACAGAGGGGGGGTCTGAGAGACAGAGGGGGAGCTGAGAGACAGAGGGGGGAGCTGAGAGACAGAGGGGGAAGCTGAGAGACAGTGGAGGGGAGCTGAGAGACAGTGGAGGGGAGCTGAGAGACAGTGGAGGGGAGCTGAGAGACAGTGGAGGGGAGCTGAGAGACAGTGGAGGGGTCTGAGAGACAGTGGAGGGGTCTGAGAGACAGAGGGGGAGAGCTGAGAGACAGAGGAGGGGTCTGAGAGACAGAGGAGGGTCTGAGAGACAGAGGAGGGGTCTGAGAGACAGAAGGGGATCTGAGAGACAGAGGAGGGGTCTGAGAGACAGAGGAGGGGTCTGAGAGACAGAGGGGGGTCTGAGAGACAGAGGGGGGCTGAGAGATAGGGGGCTGAGAGACAGGGGAGCTGAGAGACAGAAGGGGGAGCTGAGAGACAGAGGGGGGAGCTGAGAGACAGAGGGGGAAGCTGAGAGATAGAGGAGTCTGAGAGACAGAGGAGGGGTCTGAGAGACAGAGGAGGGGCTAAAAGAGGGGGGGACTGAGAGACACGGGAACTGAGAGACAGAGGGGGGACTGAGATACAGAGGGGGAGCTGAGAGACAGAGGGGGAGCTGAGAGACAGAGGGGGGCTGAGAGATAGGGGGCTGAGACAGAAGGAGAGAGCTGAGAGACAGAGGGGGGAGCTGAGAGACAGAGGGGGGAGCTGAGAGATAGAGGAGTCTGAAAGACTGAGGAGGGGTCTGAGAGACAGAGGTGCTGAGAGACAGAGGAGGAGAGCTGAGAGACAGAGGAGGAGAGCTGAGAGACAGAGGAGGAGAGCTGAGAGACAGAGGAGGAGAGCTGAGAGACAGAGGAGGGGTCTGAGAGACAGAGGAGGGGTCTGAGAGACAGAGGGGAGCTGAGAGACAGAGGAGAGGCTAAAAGAGGGGGGACTGAGAGACACAGGAACTGAGAGACAGAGGGGGGACTGAGAGACAGAGGGGGTCTGAGAGACAGAGGGGGAGCTGAGAGACAGAGGGGGAGCTGAGAGACAGTGGAGGGGAGCTGAGAGACAGTGGAGGGGAGCTGAGAGACAGTGGAGGGGAGCTGAGAGACAGTGGAGGGGAGCTGAGAGACAGAGGGGGAGAGATGAGAGACAGAGGAGGGGTCTGAGAGACAGAGGAGGGGTCTGAGAGACAGAGGGGGAGCTGAGAGACAGAGGAGGAGAGCTGAGAGACAGAGGAGGAGAGCTGAGAGACAGAGGAGGAGAGCTGAGAGACAGAGGAGGAGAGCTGAGAGGCAGAGAAGGAGAGCTGAGAGGCAGAGAAGGAGAGCTGAGAGACAGAGGAGGAGAGCTGAGAGACAGAGGATGGGTCTGAGAGACAGAGGATGGGTCTGAGAGACAGAGGATGGGTCTGAGAGACAGAGGGGGGTCTGAGAGACAGAGGAGAGGCTAAAAGAGGGGGGACTGAGAGACACAGGAACTGAGAGACAGAGGGGGGACTGAGAGACAGAGGGGGGTCTGAGAGACAGAGGGGGGAGCTGAGAGACAGAGGGGGGAGCTGAGAGACAGTGGAGGGGAGCTGAGAGACAGTGGAGGGGAGCTGAGAGACAGTGGAGGGGAGCTGAGAGACAGAGGGGGAGAGATGAGAGACAGAGGAGGGGTCTGAGAGACAGAGGAGGGGTCTGAGAGACAGAGCAGGGGTCTGAGAGACAGAGGAGGGGTCTGAGAGACAGAGGAGGGGTCTGAGAGACAGAGGGGGAGCTGAGAGACAGAGGGGGAGCTGAGAGACAGAGGGGGAGCTGAGAGACAGAGGGGGGCTGAGAGATAGGGGGCTGAGAGACAGGGGGAGCTGAGAGACAGAAGGAGGGAGCTGAGAGGCAGAGGGGGAAGCTGAGAGATAGGAGTCTGAGAGACAGAGGAGGGGTCTGAGAGACAGAGGAGGGGTCTGAGAGACAGAGGAGGGGCTAAAAGAGGGGGGGACTGAGAGACACAGGAACTGAGAGACAGAGGGGGGGACTGAGAGACAGAGGGGGAGCTGAGAGACAGAGGGGGGCTGAGAGATAGGGGGCTGAGAGACAGAGGGGGAGAGATGAGAGACAGAGGAGGGGTCTGAGAGACAGAGGAGGGGTCTGAGAGACAGAGGAGGGGTCTGAGAGACAGAGGAGGGGTCTGAGAGACAGAGCAGGGGTCTGAGAGACAGAGCAGGGGTCTGAGAGACAGAGGAGGGGTCTGAGAGACAGAGGAGGGGTCTGAGAGACAGAGGGGGAGCTGAGAGACAGAGGGGGAGCTGAGAGACAGAGGGGGAGCTGAGAGACAGAGGGGGGCTGAGAGATAGGGGGCTGAGAGATAGGGGAGCTGAGAGACAGAAGGAGGGAGCTGAGAGGCAGAGGGGGAAGCTGAGAGATAGAGGAGTCTGAGAGACAGAGGAGGGGTCTGAGAGACAGAGGAGGGGTCTGAGAGACAGAGGAGGGGCTAAAAGAGGGGGGACTGAGAGACACAGGAACTGAGAGACAGCGGAGGGGGCTGAGAGACATTGGAGGGGCCTGAGAGACAGAGGTGGAGAGCTGAGAGATAGAGGAGGGGTCTGAGAGACAGAGGAGGGGTCTGAGAGACAGAGGAGGGGCTAAAAGAGGGGGGACTGAGAGACACGGGAACTGAGAGACAGAGGGGGGGACTGAGAGACAGAGGGGGGTCTGAGAGACAGAGGGGGAGCTGAGAGACAGAGGGGGAGCTGAGAGACAGAGGGGGAGCTGAGAGACAGAGGGGGGAGCTGAGAGACAGAGGAGGAGAGCTGAGAGACAGAGGAGGGGTCTGAGAGACAGAGGGGAGCTGAGAGACAGAGGAGAGGCTAAAAGAGGGGGGACTGAGAGACACAGGAACTGAGGGACAGAGGGGGGACTGAGAGACAGAGGGGGAGCTGAGAGACAGAGGGGGGAGCTGAGAGACAGAGGGGGGAGCTGACAGACAGAGGGGGGAGCTGAGAGATAGGGGGCTGAGAGACAGAGGAGGGGTCTGAGAGACAGAGGGGCTGAGAGACAGAGGGGGAGCTGAGAGACAGAAGGAGGGAGCTGAGAGACAGAGGGGGGAGCTGAGAGACAGAGGGGGGAGCTGAGAGACAGAGGGGGGAGCTGAGAGATAGGGGGCTGAGAGACAGAGGAGGGGTCTGAGAGACAGAGGGGCTGAGAGACAGAGGAGGAGAGCTGAGAGACAGAGGAGGAGAGCTGAGAGACAGAGGAGGAGAGCTGAGAGACAGAGGAGGAGAGCTGAGAGAGAGCAGGAGAGCTGAGAGACAGAGGAGGAGAGCTGAGAGACAGAGGAGGAGAGCTGAGAGACAGAGGATGGGTCTGAGAGACAGAGGATGCGTCTGAGAGACAGAGGATGCGTCTGAGAGACAGAGGAGGGGTCTGAGAGACAGAGGGGAGCTGAGAGACAGAGGAGAGGCTAAAAGAGGGGGGACTGAGAGACACAGGAACTGAGAGACCGAGGGGGGGTCTGAGAGACAGAGGGGGAGCTGAGAGGCAGAGGGGGGAGCTGAGAGGCAGAGGGGGAGCTGAGAGACATAGGGGGAAGCTGAGAGACAGAGGGGGGAGCTGAGAGACAGAGGGGGGAGCTGAGAGACAGTGGAGGGGGCTGAGAGACAGTGGAGGGGGCTGAGAGACAGTGGAGGGGTCTGAGAGACAGAGGGGGAGAGCTGAGATATAGAGGAGGGGTCTGAGAGACAGAGGAGGGGTCTGAGAGACAGAGGAGGGAGCTGAGAGACAGAGGGGGAGCTGAGAGACTGTGGAGGGGGCTGAGAGACAGTGGAGGGGGCTGAGAGACAGTGGAGGGGGCTGAGAGACAGTGGAGGGGGCTGAGAGACAGAGGGGGAGATCTGAGAGATAGAGGAGGGGTCTGAGAGACAGAGGAGGGGTCTGAGGGACAGAGGAGGGGCTAAAAGAAGGGGGGACTGAGAGACACGGGAACTGAGAGACAGAGGGGGGGCTGAGAGACAGAGGGGGAGCTGAGAGACAGAGGGGGGCTGAGAGACAGAGGGGAGCTGAGAGACAGAGGGGGGAGCTGAGAGACAGAGGGGGAGCTGAGAGATAGAGGAGTCTGAGAGACAGAGGGGGGAGCTGAGAGACAAAGGAGGAGAGCTGAGAGACAGAGGAGGAGAGCTGAGAGACAGAGGGGGAGCTGAGAGACAGAGGGGGAGCTGAGAGACAGAGGGGGAGCTGAGAGACAGAGGGGGAGCTGAGAGACTGTGGAAGGGGCTGAGAGACAGTGGAGGGGGCTGAGAGACAGTGGAGGGGCACTGAGAGACACGGGAACTGAGAGACAGAGGGGGGAGCTGAGAGACAGAGGGGGAGCTGAGAGACAGAGGGGGAGCTGAGAGACAGAGGGGGAGCTGAGAGACAGAGGGGGAGCTGAGAGACAGAGGGGAGCTGAGAGACAGAAGGAGGGAGCTGAGAGACAGAAGGAGGGAGCTGAGAGACAGAAGGAGGGAGCTGAGAGATAGAGAAGTCTGAGAGACAGAGGAGGGGTCTGAGAGACAGAGGGGCTGAGAGACAGAGGAGGAGAGCTGAGAGACAGAGGAGGAGAGCTGAGAGACAGAGGAGGAGAGCTGAGAGACAGAGGAGGAGAGCTGAGAGACAGAGGAGGGGTCTGAGAGACAGAGGGGGGGTCTGAGAGACAGAGGGAAGCTGAGAGACAGAGGAGAGGCTAAAAGAGGAGGGACTGAGAGACACAAGAACTGAGAGACAGAGGGGGGACTGAGAGACAGAGGGGGGTCTGAGAGACAGAGGGGGAGATGAGAGACAGAGGGGGAGATGAGAGACAGAGGGGGAGCTGAGAGACAGAGGGGGAGCTGAGAGACAGTGGAGGGTGCTGAGAGACAGTGGAGGGGGCTGAGAGACAGTGGAGGGGTCTGAGAGACAGAGGAGGGGCTAAAAGAGGGGGGACTGAGAGACACGGGAACTGAGAGACAGAGGGGGGACTGAGAGATAGGGGGCTGAGAGACAGGGGGAGCTGAGAGACAGAAGGAGGGAGCTGAGAGACAGAGAGGAGAGCTGAGAGACAGAGAGGAGAGCTGAGAGACAGAGGAGGAGAGCTGAGAGACAGAGGAGGAGAGCTGAGAGACAGAGGAGGGGTCTGAGAGACAGAAGGATGGAGCTGAGAGATAGAGGAGTCTGAGAGACAGAGGAGGGGTCTGAGAGACAGAGGGGGAGCTGAGAGACAGAGGGGGAGCTGAGAGACAGAGGAGGAGAGCTGAGAGACAGAGGAGGAGAGCTGAGAGACAGAGGAGGAGAGCTGAGAGACAGAGGAGGAGAGCTGAGAGACAGAGGAGGAGAGCTGAGAGACAGAGGAGGAGAGCTGAGAGACAGAGGAGGAGAGCTGAGAGACAGAGGAGGGGTCTGAGAGACAGAGGAGGGGTCTGAGAGACAGAGGGGAGCTGAAAGACAGAGGGGGGGTCTGAGAGACAGAGGGGGTCTGAGAGATAGTGGGGGGGTTGAGAAACCGAGGAGGGGGCTGAAAGAGGGGGGACTTAGAGACAGAGGAGGGGTCTGAGAGACACGGGAACTGAGAGACAGAGGGGGGGACTGAGAGACAGAGGGGGGAGCTGAGAGACAGAAGTGGGAGCTGAGAGACAGAGGAGGGGTCTGAGAGACAGAGGGGAGCTGAGAGACAGAGGAGAGGCTAAAAGAGGGAGGACTGAGAGACACAGGAACTGAGAGACAGAGGGGGGACTGAGAGACAGAGGGGGTCTGAGAGACAGAGGGGGGTCTGAGAGATAGGGGGGAGCTGAGAGACAGAGGGGGGAGCTGAGAGACAGAGGGGGGAGCTGAGAGACAGAGGGGGGAGCTGAGAGACAGAGGGGGAGCTGAGAGACAGTGGAGGGGAGCTGAGAGACAGTGGAGGGGAGCTGAGAGACAGTGGAGGGGAGCTGAGAGACAGTGGAGGGGTCTGGGAGACAGTGGAGGGGTCTGAGAGACAGAGGGGGAGAGCTGAGAGATAGAGTAGGGGACTGAGAGACAGAGGAGGGGTCTGAGAGACAGAGGAGGGGTCTGAGAGACAGAGGAGGGGTCTGAGAGACAGAGGATGGGTCTGAGAGACAGAGGAGGGGTCTGAGAGACAGAGGGGGGGTCTGAGAGACAGAGGGGGGGTCTGAGAGACAGAGGGGAGCTGAGAGACAGAGGAGAGGCTAAAAGAGGGGGGACTGAGAGACACAGGAACTGAGAGACAGAGGGGGGTCTGAGAGACAGAGGGGGAGCTGACAGACAGAGGGGGAGCAGAGAGACAGAGGGGAAGCAGAGAGACAGTGGAGGGGTCTGAGAGACAGTGGAGGGGTCTGAGAGACAGTGGAGGGGGCTGAGAGACAGTGGAGGGGGCTGAGAGACAGTGGAGGGGTCTGAGAGACAGAGGGGGAGAGCTGAGATATAGAGGAAGGGTCTGAGAGACAGAGGAGGGGTCTGAGAGACAGAGGAGGGGTCTGAGAGACAGAGGAGAGGCTAAAAGAGGGGGGACTGAGAGACACAGGAACTGAGAGACAGAGGGGGGTCTGAGAGGCAGAGGGGGGAGCTGAGAGACAGAGGGGGGAGCTGAGAGACAGAGGGGGGAGCTGAGAGACAGAGGGGGGAGCTGAGAGACAGAGGGGGGAGCTGAGAGACAGAAGTGGGAGCTGAGAGACAGAGGAGGGGTCTGAGAGACAGAGGGGAGCTGAGAGACAGAGGAGAGGCTAAAAGAGGGAGGACTGAGAGACACAGGAACTGAGAGACAGAGGGGGGACTGAGAGACAGAGGGGGTCTGAGAGACAGAGGGGGGTCTGAGAGATAGGGGGAGCTGAGAGACAGAGGGGGGAGCTGAGAGACAGAGGGGGGAGCTAAGAGACAGAGGGGGAGCTGAGAGACAGTGGAGGGGAGCTGAGAGACAGTGGAGGGGAGCTGAGAGACAGTGGAGGGGAGCTGAGAGACAGTGGAGGGGTCTGGGAGACAGTGGAGGGGTCTGAGAGACAGAGGGGGAGAGCTGAGAGATAGAGTAGGGGACTGAGAGACAGAGGAGGGGTCTGAGAGACAGAGGAGGGGTCTGAGAGACAGAGGATGGGTCTGAGAGACAGAGGAGGGGTCTGAGAGACAGAGGGGGGGTCTGAGAGACAGAGGGGGGGTCTGAGAGACAGAGGGGAGCTGAGAGACAGAGGAGAGGCTAAAAGAGGGGGGACTGAGAGACACAGGAACTGAGATACAGAGGGGGGTCTGAGAGACAGAGGGGGAGCTGACAGACAGAGGGGGAGCAGAGAGACAGAGGGGGAGCAGAGAGACAGTGGAGGGGTCTGAGAGACAGTGGAGGGGGCTGAGAGACAGTGGAGGGGGCTGAGAGACAGTGGAGGGGTCTGAGAGACAGTGGAGGGGTCTGAGAGACAGAGGGGGAGAGCTGAGATATAGAGGAAGGGTCTGAGAGACAGAGGAGGGGTCTGAGAGACAGAGGAGGGGTCTGAGAGACAGAGGAGAGGCTAAAAGAGGGGGGACTGAGAGACACAGGAACTGAGAGACAGAGGGGGGTCTGAGAGGCAGAGGGGGGAGCTGAGAGACAGAGGGGGGAGCTGAGAGACAGAGGGGGGAGCTGAGAGACAGAGGGGGGGGCTGAGAGACAGTGGAGGGGGCTGAGAGACAGTGGAGGGGGCTGAGAGACAGTGGAGGGGTCTGAGAGACAGAGGGGGAGAGCTGAGATATAGAGGAGGGGTCTGAGAGACAGAGGAGGGGTCTGAGAGACAGAGGAGGGAGCTGAGAGACAGAGGGGGAGCTGAGAGACAGAGGGGGAGCTGAGAGACTGTGGAGGGGGCTGAGAGACTGTGGAGGGGGCTGAGAGACAGTGGATGGGGCTGAGAGACAGTGGAGCAGGCTGAGAGACAGAGGGGGAGATCTGAGAGATAGAGGAGGGGTCTGAGAGACAGAGGAGGGGTCTGAGGGACAGAGGAGGGGCTAAAAGAAGGGGGGACTGAGAGACACGGGAACTGAGAGACAGAGGGGGGGGCTGAGAGACAGAGGGGGAGCTGAGAGACAGAGGGGGGCTGAGAGACAGAGGGGAGCTGAGAGACAGAGGGGGGAGCTGAGAGACAGAGGGGGGAGCTGAGAGATAGAGGAGTCTGAGAGACAGAGGGGGAGCTGAGAGACAAAGGAGGAGAGCTGAGAGACAGAGGAGGAGAGCTGAGAGACAGAGGGGGAGCTGAGAGACAGAGGGGGAGCTGAGAGACAGAGGGGGAGCTGAGAGACTGTGGAAGGGGCTGAGAGACAGTGGAGGGGGCTGAGAGACAGTGGAGGGGCACTGAGAGACACGGGAACTGAGAGACAGAGGGGGGACTTAGAGACAGAGGGGGAGCTGAGAGACAGAGGGGGAGCTGAGAGACAGAGGGGGAGCTGAGAGACAGAGGGGGAGCTGAGAGACAGAGGGGGAGCTGAGAGACAGAAGGAGGGAGCTGAGAGACAGAAGGAGGGAGCTGAGAGACAGAAGGAGGGAGCTGAGAGATAGAGAAGTCTGAGAGACAGAGGAGGGGTCTGAGAGACAGAGGGGCTGAGAGACAGAGGAGGAGAGCTGAGAGACAGAGGAGGAGAGCTGAGAGACAGAGGAGGAGAGCTGAGAGACAGAGGAGGAGAGCTGAGAGACAGAGGAGGAGAGCTGAGAGACAGAGGAGGGGTCTGAGAGACAGAGGGGGGGTCTGAGAGATAGAGGGAAGCTGAGAGACAGAGGAGAGGCTAAAAGAGGAGGGACTGAGAGACACAAGAACTGAGAGACAGAGGGGGGACTGAGAGACAGAGGGGGGTCTGAGAGACAGAGGGGGAGATGAGAGACAGAGGGGGAGCTGAGAGACAGTGGAGGGTGCTGAGAGACAGTGGAGGGGGCTGAGAGACAGTGGAGGGGTCTGAGAGACAGAGGAGGGGCTAAAAGAGGGGGGACTGAGAGACACGGGAACTGAGAGACAGAGGGGGGGACTGAGAGATAGGGGGCTGAGAGACAGGGGGAGCTGAGAGACAGAAGGAGGGAGCTGAGAGACAGAGAGGAGAGCTGAGAGACAGAGAGGAGAGCTGAGAGACAGAGGAGGAGAGCTGAGAGACAGAGGAGGAGAGCTGAGAGACAGAGGAGGGGTCTGAGAGACAGAAGGATGGAGCTGAGAGATAGAGGAGTCTGAGAGACAGAGGAGGGGTCTGAGAGACAGAGGGGGAGCTGAGAGACAGAGGGGGGAGCTGAGAGACAGAGGAGGAGAGCTGAGAGACAGAGGAGGAGAGCTGAGAGACAGAGGAGGAGAGCTGAGAGACAGAGGAGGAGAGCTGAGAGACAGAGGAGGAGAGCTGAGAGACAGAGGAGGGGTCTGAGAGACAGAGGAGGGGTCTGAGAGACAGAGGGGAGCTGAGAGACAGAGGGGGGTCTGAGAGACAGAGGGGGTCTGAGAGATAGTGGGGGGGTTGAGAAACCGAGGAGGGGGCTGAAAGAGGGGGGACTTAGAGACAGAGGAGGGGTCTGAGAGACACGGGAACTGAGAGACAGAGGGGGGGACTGAGAGACAGAGGGGGGAGCTGAGAGACAGAAGTGGGAGCTGAGAGACAGAGGAGGGGTCTGAGAGACAGAGGGGAGCTGAGAGACAGAGGAGAGGCTAAAAGAGGGAGGACTGAGAGACACAGGAACTGAGAGACAGAGGGGGGACTGAGAGACAGAGGGGGTCTGAGAGACAGAGGGGGGTCTGAGAGATAGGGGGAGCTGAGAGACAGAGGGGGGAGCTGAGAGACAGAGGGGGGAGCTGAGAGACAGAGGGGGGAGCTGAGAGACAGAGGGGGAGCTGAGAGACAGTGGAGGGGAGCTGAGAGACAGTGGAGGGGAGCTGAGAGACAGTGGAGGGGAGCTGAGAGACAGTGGAGGGGTCTGGGAGACAGTGGAGGGGTCTGAGAGACAGAGGGGGAGAGCTGAGAGATAGAGTAGGGGACTGAGAGACAGAGGAGGGGTCTGAGAGACAGAGGAGGGGTCTGAGAGACAGAGGATGGGTCTGAGAGACAGAGGATGGGTCTGAGAGACAGAGGGGGGGGTCTGAGAGACAGAGGGGGGGGTCTGAGAGACAGAGGGGAGCTGAGAGACAGAGGAGAGGCTAAAAGAGGGGGGACTGAGAGACACAGAAACTGAGAGACAGAGGGGGGTCTGAGAGACAGAGGGGGAGCTGACAGACAGAGGGGGAGCAGAGAGACAGAGGGGGAGCAGAGAGACAGTGGAGGGGTCTGAGAGACAGTGGAGGGGTCTGAGAGACAGTGGAGGGGGCTGAGAGACAGTGGAGGGGGCTGAGAGACAGTGGAGGGGTCTGAGAGACAGAGGGGGAGAGCTGAGATATAGAGGAAGGGTCTGAGAGACAGAGGAGGGGTCTGAGAGACAGAGGAGGGGTCTGAGAGACAGAGGAGAGGCTAAAAGAGGGGGGACTGAGAGACACAGGAACTGAGAGACAGAGGGGGGTCTGAGAGACAGAGGGGGGTCTGAGAGACAGAGGGGGAGCTGAGAGACAGAGGGGGAGCTGAGAGACAGAGGGGGAGCTGAGAGACTGTGGAGGGGGCTGAGAGACAGTGGAGGGGGCTGAGAGACAGAGGGGGAGAGCTGAGAGATAGAGGAGGGGTCTGAGGGACAGAGGAGGGGCTAAAAGAAGGGGGACTGAGAGACACGGGAACTGAGAGACAGAGGGGGGACTTAGAGACAGAGGGGGAGCTGAGAGACAGAGGGGGGCTGAGAGATAGGGATCTGAGAGACAGAGGGGGGAGCTGAGAGATAGAGGAGTCTGAGAGACAGAGGGGGGAGCTGAGACAAAGGAGGAGAGCTGAGAGACAAAGGAGGAGAGCTGAGAGACAGAGGAGGAGAGCTGAGAGACAGAGGAGGGGTCTGAGACAGAGGAGGGGCTAAAAGAGGGGGGGACTGAGAGACACGGGAACTGAGAGACAGAGGGGGGGACTGAGAGACAGAGGGGGAGCTGAGAGACAGAGGGGGGCTGAGAGATAGGGAGCTGAGAGACAGAGGGGGGAGCTGAGAGACAGAGGGGGAGCTGAGAGATAGAGGAGTCTGAGAGACAGAGGGGGGAGCTGAGAGACAAAGGAGGAGAGCTGAGAGACAAAGGAGGAGAGCTGAGAGACAGAGGAGGAGAGCTGAGAGACAGAGGAGGAGAACTGAGAGACAGAGGAGGAGAGCTGAGAGACAGAGGGGGAGAGCTGAGAGACAGAGGGGGAGAGCTGAGAGACAGAGGGGGAGCTGAGAGACAGAGGGGGAGCTGAGAGACTGTGGAGGGGGCTGAGAGACAGTGGAGGGGGCTGAGAGACAGTGGAGGGGGCTAAGAGACAGTGGAGGGGCACTGAGAGACAAGGGAACTGAGAGACAGAGGGGGGGACTGAGAGACAGAGGGGGAGCTGAGAGACAGAGGGGGAGCTGAGAGACAGAGGGGGAGCTGAGAGACAGAAGGAGGGAGCTGAGAGACAGAAGGAGGGAGCTGAGAGACAGAAGGAGGGAGCTGAGAGACAGAAGGAGGGAGCTGAGAGACAGAAGGAGGGAGCTGAGAGACAGAAGGAGGGAGCTGAGAGACAGAAGGAGGGAGCTGAGAGACAGAGGGGGAGCTGAGAGATAGAGGAGTCTGAGAGACAGAGGGGCTGAGAGACAGAGGGGCTGAGAGACAGAGAGGAGGAGAGCTGAGAGACAGAGGAGGAGAGCTGAGAGACAGAGGAGGAGAGCTGAGAGACAGAGGAGGGGTCTGAGACAGAGGAGGGGTCTGAGAGACAGAGGAGGGGCTAAAAGAGGGGGGACTGAGAGACACAGGAACTGAGAGACAGAGGGGGGGGCTGAGAGACAGAGGGGGGCTGAGAGATAGGAGGCTGAGAGACAGAAGGAGGGAGCTGAGAGACAGAAGGAGGGAGCTGAGAGACAGAGGGGGAGCTGAGAGACAGAGGGGGAGCTGAGAGACAGAGGGGGGAGCTGAGAGACAAGAGGGGGGAGCTGAGAGACAAGAGGGGGGAGCTGAGAGACAAGAGGGGGAGCTGAGAGACAGAGGGGGGAGCTGAGAGATAGAGAAGTCTGAGAGACAGAGGAGGGGTCTGAGAGACAGAGGGGCTGAGAGACAGAGGAGGAGAGCTGAGAGACAGAGGAGGAGAGCTGAGAGACAGAGGAGGAGAGCTGAGAGACAGAGGAGGAGAGCTGAGAGACAGAGGAGGGGTCTGAGAGACAGAGGGGGGGTCTGAGAGACAGAGGGAAGCTGAGAGACAGAGGAGAGGCTAAAAGAGGAGGGACTGAGAGACACAAGAACTGAGAGACAGAGGGGGGACTGAGAGACAGAGGGGGAGATGAGAGACAGAGGGGGAGATGAGAGACAGAGGGGGAGATGAGAGACAGTGGAGGGTGCTGAGAGACAGTGGAGGGTGCTGAGAGACAGTGGAGGGGGCTGAGAGACACGGGAACTGAGAGACAGAGGGGGGGACTGAGAGATAGGGGACTGAGAGACAGAGGGGGAGATGAGAGACAGAGGGGGAGCTGAGAGACAGAAGGAGGGAGCTGAGAGACAGAGAGGAGAGCTGAGAGACAGAGGAGGAGAGCTGAGAGACAGAGGAGGAGAGCTGAGAGACAGAGGAGGGGTCTGAGAGACAGAAGGATGGAGCTGAGAGATAGAGGAGTCTGAGAGACAGAGGAGGGGTCTGAGAGACAGAGGGGGGAGCTGAGAGACAGAGGGGGGAGCTGAGAGACAGAGGAGGAGAGCTGAGAGACAGAGGAGGAGAGCTGAGAGACAGAGGAGGAGAGCTGAGAGACAGAGGAGGAGAGCTGAGAGACAGAGGAGGAGAGCTGAGAGACAGAGGAGGGGTCTGAGAGACAGAGGAGGGGTCTGAGAGACAGAGGAGGGGTCTGAGAGACAGAGGGGAGCTGAGAGACAGAGGGGGGTCTGAGAGACAGAGGGGGGGTCTGAGAGACAGAGGGGGTCTGAGAGATAGTGGGGGGGTTGAGAAACCGAGGAGGGGGCTGAAAGAGGGGGGACTTAGAGACAGAGGAGGGGTCTGAGAGACACGGGAACTGAGAGACAGAGGGGGGGACTGAGAGACAGAGGGGGGAGCTGAGAGACAGAAGTGGGAGCTGAGAGACAGAGGGGGGTTGAGAGACAGAAGGATGGAGCTGAGAGATAGAGTCTGAGAGACAGAGGAGGGGTCTGAGAGACAGAGGGGAGCTGAGAGACAGAGGAGAGGCTAAAAGAGGGAGGACTGAGAGACACAGGAACTGAGAGACAGAGGGGGGACTGAGAGACAGAGGGGGTCTGAGAGACAGAGGGGGGTCTGAGAGACAGGGGGGAGCTGAGAGACAGAGGGGGGAGCTGAGAGACAGAGGGGGGAGCTGAGAGACAGAGGGGGAGCTGAGAGACAGTGGAGGGGAGCTGAGAGACAGTGGAGGGGAGCTGAGAGACAGTGGAGGGGAGCTGAGAGACAGTGGAGGGGTCTGGGAGACAGTGGAGGGGTCTGAGAGACAGAGGGGGAGAGCTGAGTTATAGAGGAGGGGTCTGAGAGACAGAGGAGGGGTCTGAGAGACAGAGGAGGGGTCTGAGAGACAGAGCAGGGGTCTGAGAGACAGAGCAGGGGTCTGAGAGACAGAGCAGGGGTCTGAGAGACAGAGGAGGGGTCTGAGAGACAGAGGGGGAGCTGAGAGACAGAGGGGAAGCTGAGACAGAGGGGAAGCTGAGAGACAGAGGGGAAGCTGAGAGACAGAGGGGAAGCTGAGAGACAGAGGGGGGCTGAGAGACAGGGGGGGCTGAGAGACAGAGGAGGGGTCTTAGAGACAGAGGAGGGGTCTGAGAGACAGAAGGATGGAGCTGAGAGATAGAGGAGTCTGAGAGACAGAGGAGGGGTCTGAGAGACAGAGGAGGGGTCTGAGAGACAGAGGGGGAGCTGAGAGACAGAGGGGGGAGCTGAGAGACAGAGGGGGGAGCTGAGAGACAGAGGGGGGAGCTGAGAGACAGAGGGGGGAGCTGAGAGACAGAGGGGGAGCTGAGAGACAGAGAGGAGAGCTGAGAGACAGACGGGGGCTGAGAGACAGAGGAGGGGTCTGAGAGACAGAGGAGGGGCTAAAAGAGGGGGGACTGAGAGACACGGGTACTGAGAGACAGAGGGGGGACTGAGATACAGAGGGGGAGCTGAGAGACAGAGGGGGAGCTGAGAGACAGAGGGGGGCTGAGTGATAGGGGGCTGAGAGACAGAAGGAGGGAGCTGAGAGACAGAGGGGGGAGCTGAGAGACAGAGGGGGGAGCTGAGAGATAGAGGAGTCTGAGAGACTGAGGAGGGGTCTGAGAGACAGAGGTGCTGAGAGACAGAGGAGGAGAGCTGAGAGACAGAGGAGGGGTCTGAGAGACAGAGGGGAGCTGAGAGACAGAGGAGAGGCTAAAAGAGGGGGGACTGAGAGACACAGGAACTGAGAGACAGAGGGGGGTCTGAGAGACAGAGGGGGAGCTGAGTGACAGAGGGGGAGCTGAGTGACAGAGGGGGGGTCTGAGAGACAGAGGGAGAGCTGAGAGACAGAGGGGGGCTGAGAGACAGAGGGGGCTGAGAGACAGAGAGAGAGAGCTGAGAGATAGAGGAGGGGGCTGAGAGACAGTGGGGGTCTGAGAGACAGAGGAGGGGTCTGAGAGGCAGAATGGGAGCTGAGAGACAGAGGAGGAGAGCTGAGAGACAGAGTAGGAGAGCTGAGAGACAGAGTAGGAGAGCTGAGAGACAGAGGAGGGGTCTGAGAGACAGAGGGGAGCTGAGAGACAGAGGAGAGGCTAAAAGAGGGGGGACTGAGAGACAGAGGGGGTCTGAGAGACAGAGGGGGGTCTGAGAGACAGAGGGGGAGCTGCGAGACAGAGGGGGAGCTGCGAGACAGAGGGGGAGCTGCGAGACAGAGGGGGAGCTGAGAGACAGCGGAGGGGGCTGAGAGACAGCGGAGGGGGCTGAGAGACAGTGGAGGGGGCTGAGAGACAGTGGAGGGGCCTGAGAGAAAGAGGGAGAGAGCTGAGAGACAGAGGAGGGGTCTGAGAGACAGAGGAGGGGTCTGAGAGACAGAGGAGGGGCTAAAAGAGGGGGGACTGAGAGACACAGGAACTGAGAGACAGAGGGGGGGACTGAGAGACAGAGGGGGGTCTGAGAGACAGAGGGGGAGCTGAGAGACAGAGGGGGAGCTTAGAGACAGAGGGGGGCTGAGAGATGGGGGGCTGAGAGACAGAAGGAGGGAGCTGAGAGACAGAGGGGGAGCTGAGAGATAGAGGAGTCTGAGAGACAGAGGAGGGGTCTGAGAGACAGAGGGGCTGAGAGACAGAGGGGGGAGCTGAGAGACAGAGAGGAGAGCTGAGAGACAGAAGGAGGGAGCTGAGAGACAGAGGGGGGAGCTGAGAGATAGAGGAGGAGAGCTGAGAGACAGAGGAGAGGCTAAAAGAGGGGGGACTGAGAGACACAGGAACTGAGAGACAGAGGGGGGACTGAGAGACAGAGGGGGTCTGAGAGACAGAGGGGGAGCTGAGAGACAGAGGGGGAGCTGAGGGACAGAGGGGGAGCTGAGAGACAGAGGGGGAAGATGAGAGACAGTGGAGGGGTCTGAGAGACAGAGGGGGAGCTGAGAGACAGAGGGGGGGGGGTGTGAGAGACAGAGGGAGAGCTGAGAGACAGAGGGGGGCTGAGAGACAGAGGGGGGCTGAGAGACAGAGAGAGAGAGAGCTGAGAGATAGAGGAGGGGGCTGAGAGACAGTGGGGGTCTGAGAGGCAGAATGGGAGCTGAGAGACAGAGGAGGAGAGCTGAGAGACAGAGGAGGAGAGCTGAGAGACAGAGTAGGAGAGCTGAGAGACAGAGGAGGGGTCTGAGAGACAGAGGGGAGCTGAGAGACAGAGGAGAGGCTAAAAGAGGGGGGACTGAGAGACAGAGGGGGGACTGGGAGACAGAGGGGGGTCTGAGAGACAGAGGGGGGTCTGAGAGACAGAGGGGGAGCTGAGAGACAGAGGGGGAGCTGAGAGACAGAGGGGGAGCTGAGAGACAGAGGGGAAGCTTAGAGACAGAGGGGGAGCTGAGAGACAGAGGGGGAGCTGAGAGACAGAGGGGGAGCTGAGAGACAGAGGGGGAGCTGAGAGTCAGCGGAGGGGGCTGAGAGACAGCGGAGGGGGCTGAGAGACAGCGGAGGGGGCTGAGAGACAGTGGAGGGGCCTGAGAGAAAGAGGGAGAGAGCTGAGAGATAGAGGAGGGGTCTGAGAGACAGAGGAGGGGTCTGAGAGACAGAGGAGGGGTCTGAGAGACAGAGGAGGGGCTAAAAGAGGGGGGACTGAGAGACACAGGAACTGAGAGACAGAGGGGGGTCTGAGAGACAGAGGGGGAGCTGAGAGACAGAGGGGGAGCTGAGAGACAGAGGGGGGAGCTGAGAGACAGAGAGGAGAGCTGAGAGACAGAGAGGAGAGCTGAGAGACAGAGGGGGAGCTGAGAGACAGAGGGGGAGCTGAGAGAGAGGGGGGAGCTGAGAGACAGAGGGGGGAGTTGAGAGACAGCGGAGGGGGCTGAGAGACAGCGGAGGGGGCTGAGAGACAGCGGAGGGGGCTGAGAGACAGCGGAGGGGCCTGAGAGACAGAGGGGGAGAGCTGAGAGATAGAGGAGGGGTCTGAGAGACAGAGGAGGGGTCTGAGAGACAGAGGAGGGGCTAAAAGAGGGGGGACTGAGAAACACAGGAACTGAGAGACAGAGGGGGGGTCTGAGAGACAGAGGGGGAGCTGAGAGACAGAGGGGGAGCTGAGAGACAGAGGGGGAGCTGAGAGTCAGCGGAGGGGGCTGAGAGACAGCGGAGGGGGCTGAGAGACAGAGGGAGAGAGCTGAGAGATAGAGGGGGAGCTGAGAGAGGCAGAGGGGGAGCTGAGAGAGAGAGGGGGAGCTGAGAGAGGCAGAGGGGGAGCTGAGAGAGAGAGGGGGAGCTGAAAGACCTTGGAGGGGGCTGAGAGACAGAGGAGGGGTCTGAGAGACAGAGGAGGGGCTAAAAGAGGGGGGACTGAGAGACACGGGAACTGAGAGACAGAGAGGGGGACTGAGAGACAGAGGGGGAGCTGAGAGACAGAGGGGGAGCTGAGAGACAGAGGGGGAGCTGAGAGACAGAGGGGGGCTGAAAGATAGGGGGCTGAGAGACAGGGGGAGCTGAGAGACAGAGGGGGGAGCTGAGAGACAGAGGGGGGAGCTGAGAGACAGAGGGGGGAGCTAAGAGACAGAGGGGGGGAGCTGAGAGATAGATGAGTCTGAGAGACAGAGGAGGGGTCTGAGAGACAGAGGGGGGAGCTGAGAGACAGAGGAGGAGAGCTGAGTGACAGAGGAGGAGAGCTGAGAGACAGAGGGGAGCTGAGAGACAGAGGAGAGGCTAAAAGAGGGGGGACTGAGAGACAGAGGGGGGGACTGAGAGACAGAGGGGGGTCTGAGAGACAGAGGGGGGTCTGAGAGACAGAGGGGGAGCTGCGAGACAGAGGGGGAGCTGCGAGACAGAGGGGGAGCTGAGAGATAGAGGAGTCTGAGAGACAGAGGGGCTGAGAGACAGAGGGGCTGAGAGACAGAGGGGCTGAGAGACAGAGAGACAGAGGAGGAGAGCTGAGAGACAGAGGAGGGGTCTGAGACAGAGGAGGGGTCTGAGAGACAGAGGAGGGGCTAAAAGAGGGGGGACTGAGAGACACAGGAACTAAGAGACAGAGGGGGGGACTGAGAGACAGAGGCGGAGCTGAGAGACAGAGGGGGAGCAGAGAGACAGAGGGGGAGCTGAGAGACAGAGGGGGGTCTGAGAGACAGAGGGGGAGCTGAGAGACAGAGGGGGAGCTGAGAGACAGAGGGGGAGCTGAGAGACAGAGGGGGAGCTGAGAGACAGAGGGGGAGCTGAGAGACAGAGGGGGGAGCTGAGAGATAGAGGAGTCTGAGAGACAGAGGGGCTGAGAGACAAAGAGGAGGAGAGCTGAGAGACAGAGGAGGAGAGCTGAAAGACAGAGGAGGAGAGCTGAGAGACAGAGGAGGGGTCTGAGACAGAGGAGGGGTCTGAGAGACAGAGGAGGGGCTAAAAGAGGGGGGGGACTGAGAGACACAGGAACTGAGAGACAGAGGGGGGACTGAGAGACAGAGGGGGAGCTGAGAGACAGAGGGGGGAGCTGAGAGACAGAGGGGGGAGCTGAGAGACAGAGGGGGGAGCTGAGAGACAGAGGGGGGAGCTGAGAGATAGAGAAGTCTGAGAGACAGAGGAGGGGTCTGAGAGACAGAGGGGGGAGCCGAGAGACAGAGAAGGAGAGCCGAGAGACAGAGGAGGAGAGCTGAGAGACAGAGGAGGGGTCTGAGAGACAGAGGAGGGGTCTGAGAGACAGAGGGGGGTCTGAGGGACAGAGGGGGGTCTGAGAGACAGGGGGGTCTGAGAGACAGAGGGAAGCTGAGAGACAGAGGAGAGGCTAAAAGAGGAGGGACTGAGAGACACAAGAACTGAGAGACAGAGGGGGGGACTGAGAGACAGAGGGGGGTCTGATAGACAGAGGGGGAGCTGAGAGACAGTGGAGGGTGCTGAGAGACAGTGGAGGGGGCTGAGAGACAGTGGAGGGGTCTGAGAGACAGAGGAGGGGCTAAAAGAGGGGGGACTGAGAGACACGGGAACTGAGAGACAGAGGGGGGACTGAGAGATAGGGGGCTGAGAGACAGGGGGAGCTGAGAGACAGAAGGAGGGAGCTGAGAGACAGAGGGGGGAGCTGAGAGACAGAGGAGGAGAGCTGAGAGACAGAGGAGGAGAGCTGAGAGACAGAGGAGGAGAGCTGAGAGACAGAAGGATGGAGCTGAGAGATAGAGGAGTCTGAGAGACAGAGGAGGGGTCTGAGAGACAGAGGGGAGCTGAGAGACAGAGGAGAGGCTAAAAGAGGGAGGACTGAGAGACACAGGAACTGAGAGACAGAGGGGGGACTGAGAGACAGAGGGGGGTCTGAGAGACAGAGGGGGGAGCTGAGAGAAAGTGGAGGGGAGCTGAGAGACAGTGGAGGGGAGCTGAGAGACAGTGGAGGGGAGCTGAGAGACAGTGGAGGGGTCTGGGAGACAGTGGAGGGGTCTGAGAGACAGAGGGGGAGAGCTGAGAGATAGAGGAGGGGTCTGAGAGCAGAGGAGGGGTCTGAGAACAGAGGAGGGGTCTGAGAGACAGAGGGGGATCTGAGAGACAGAGGGGGATCTGAGAGACAGAGGGGGATCTGAGAGACAGAGGGGGATCTGAGAGACAGAGGGGGAGCTGAGAGACAGAGGGGAAACTGAGAGACAGAGGGGGGCTGAGAGATAGGGGGCTGAGAGACAGGGGGAGCTGAGAGACAGAACGAGGGAGCTGAGAGACAGAGGGGGGAGCTGAGAGACAGAGGGGGAAGCTGAGAGATAGAGGAGTCTGAGAGACAGAGGAGGGGTCTGAGAGACAGAGGAGGGGCTAAAAGAGGGGGGGACTGAGAGACACGGGAACTGAGAGACAGAGGGGGGGACTGAGAGACAGAGGGGGAGCTGAGAGACAGAGGGGGAGTGTCAGGGTCACCTGTGGCCAGGTGACAGATGCACACCGTAGGGGGACAGGAGTGCACCGCGAGGTAGTGAACCCTATGGCTGGCTTCTGTGGATAGGAAACTGGGTGGTTGTGGAAAGCGGGACCAGAGGAGCACAACCGGGATCCCAACGGAAGCGAGAGCCAAGATTCCCCAGGGCGCGGAGTCTAAGACCCAGCTGGTCTTCTCCAGGGCCTCTAGTGGTGAGGATGTTACGCTGCAGGCTGGGACCAGGTCGCGGCCCCTGGAGTTTCCTAGCTCACGCCCCGTAGGATAAGGGGAAGCAGCAGCACACGATAGAGAGAACCGAATAACAAGCCGAAGGTCAGGGGCCACAAGCAGACAAGGATAACGAAGAACGAGCCGAAGGTCAAGGGTCACGAGCAGACAGGGATGGTCGGGGACAAGCCAATAACGTAACAGAGAGACAGACGTAGCACACGGCAGGCAGGAACCCAAACACACAATGCCTAACAAACACGTTGATCAGCAAAGCAGGCTTGCAGTGCACAGGTTAATATAGTGTTCAGTGATAGGGCCTGGGGTGGAGTCAGGCTGGGAGGAGATTATAAAGGAAGCCAGGTGAAGGAGGTCTGGTCTCTAGATGAACACATGAGGAGGAAGGTAAGATGGCAGACAGACATTAATGCATATCCATGACAGTACCCTCCCTCTTACGAGGCCTCCCCCTTCCCCGCCTGGGCCCAGGTTTAGAGGGAAACTTCAGATGATACTCCTTTAACAGACGAGGTGCAAAGACCTCAGATGCAGTGATCCAAGACCTCTCCTCAGGACCAAACCCTTTCCAATGAACGAGGTACTGAAGAACGCCTTTACAGAGTCGGGAGTCCAGAATTTGACTGATCTCGTACTCCTGATTATCCTCCGAGACAGGCGCCACGGTAGGAAGAGGACGAGAGAATTTATTGAGGACTAAAGGCTTTAGAAGAGCAACATGAAAGGAGTTAGTGATTTTAAGGCTCTTAGGAATCTGGAGTTTGAAACAAACCGGATTCAGTTTAGCAGTTACCGTGTATGGACCGATGAATCGTGGAGCAAACTTCAGAGAAGGAACTCGGAGCTTGATGTTCCTGGTAGAGAGCCAGACTTTGTCCCCTGGCTGAAGAGAAGGCGGTTTACGCCTGCGGCGGTCGGCAAAGCCTTTGAATTTTTCAGCAGCTGCCCGGAGGGAATCATGAACGTGACCCCAAACGGAATTGAGAGACTCCTGAACCGAAGCCAAAGCTGGAATGTCTGGAGAACAGATCATAGGAAGAGGAAGTTGAGGGTGTTTTCCATAAACTGTGAAAAAGGGTGTCTTCTGCGAACTGGTATTCACATGATTGTTATGGGAGAATTCTGCCCACGGGAGTAGAGAGGACCAATCGTCATGGTGAGAAGACACAAAGGTGCGAAGAAAGACCTCTAACTCCTGATTAACCCTCTCAGTCTGTCCATTGGATTGGGGATGGTAAGAAGAAGAAAAATCCAAGACAATATTGAGGGATTTGCAAAAGGCTCTCCAAAAACGAGACGTGAATTGGACTCCCCTGTCGGAAACAATATGAGAAGGGACCCCATGTAGGCGGAGAATTTCTCGAATGAAAATGGGAACCAAGGCAGGGGCAGAAGGAAGACCAGGAAGAGGAACAAAATGAGCCATCTTGGAGAATCGATCGATTACCACCCAAATGACTGTATTATTCTCAGACAGTGGGAGATCGGTGATAAAATCCATGGCAATATGGGCCCAGGGTTCCTTAGGAATAGGCAAGGGCATGAGGAGACCAGCAGGAGCTTGTGTGGAGGATTTGGACTGAGCACAGACATGACAAGCTTTAACGTAGTCTTTGACGTCTGAGCGGAGATTAGGCCACCAGTAGTGACGACTGATGAGTAGGAAGGATCGGAGGAATCCAGAATGCCCTGCCACCTTGGAATCATGTCCCCAACGAAGGATCTTAGCTCTTAGCTCAGTGGGGACAAAGGTCTTACCAGGCGGAATTTTAGACTTCAGGGTGGTAGAGTGGGCAACAATGCATGAGGTGGGAATGATCGGCTCAGGTTCAGGGGCGGACTCCTCGTCCAAAGTGTCAAATGACCTAGAGAGCGCATCAGCCCGACCGTTGCAGGAACCAGGTTTGTAGGTAATCGTGAAATTAAAACGGGCAAAGAAGAGACTCCACCTGGCCTGTCTAGGATTCAGACGTTTAGCATTCTGTAGATACTGTAAATTCTTGTGATCGGTAAAGATCGTTATGGAGTGAGGGGAACCCTCCAAGAGATGACGCCACTCCTCTAACGCCAATTTAATTGCGAGAAGTTCCCGATCACCGATGGCATAATTCCTCTCTGCCTGAGAAATTTTTTTGGAGAAGAACGCACATGGTTGGCGTCTCTTCTCAAAGATTTGAAGAAGCACAGCTCCCGCCCCCATTGAGGAAGCGTCCACTTCAATAAAAAATGCATTCCCAGGATTTGGTCTCCTCAAGAGGGGGCCAGAAACAAAGGCCTGTTTCAGGTTGTGAAATGCAGAGACAGCTTCGGGAGGCCAGTCTCTGGCATTCACACCCTTCTTGGTCAAAGCGATAATAGGCGCGGCAATGGAAGAGTAATTCCTTATGAACTGCCTATAATAATTAGTGAAGCAAAGAAAGCGCTGTGTGGCCTTGAGGCTAGCAGGAAGAGGCCAGTTGGTGATAGCCAAGACCTTCCCAGGGTCCATACGAAGCCCCGAACATGAGACAAAGCACCCCAAAAACAGGACCTCAGAACATTCAAAGGAACATTTCTCCAGCTTGGCATAGAGATTGTTCTCTCTAAGACGTTGAAGTACAGTGCGGACATGGTTTCTGTGGACGAGCAGATTTTCAGAAAAGATCAGAATGTCATCCAGATAGATGACAACAAACTGGTACAGCAGATCTCTGAAGATTTCATTGACAAAGTTTTGAAACACGGCTGGAGCATTACACAGACCAAAAGGCATCACCAGATATTCGTAATGCCCGTCTCTAGTGTTAAATGCAGTCTTCCATTCGTCACCCTCCCGTATTCGAATGAGATTGTACGCGCCTCTGAGATCCAACTTGGTGAAAATGGAGGCACCCTTCAACCTATCGAATAGCTCAGATATTAAGGGTAAGGGGTATCGATTTTTAATAGTAACCGCATTTAAACCCCGATAATCGATGCAGGGTCTTAAGGTACCATCCTTTTTGGCAACAAAAAAGAACCCTGCCCCTGCAGGCGATGAGGATTTCCGGATGAACCCTCTCTCCAGATTCTCTGCTACATACTCCGACATGGCCTGGGTCTCTGGGATGGACAGAGGGTAGGTACGACCCCTGGGTAGAGTTGCTCCGGGGACAAGATCAATAGCACAGTCAAAAGACCTGTGGGGAGGAAGCACCTCAGCTGATTTTTTACAGAACACATCCCGGTAATCGCTGTATGCGGCGGGAAGATCAGAAGAAACAGAAGTGGCAGCAACCGGAAGACTCTCCTTGGGGGTCACCTTGAGAAGACACGACGAGAAACATGAGGAACCCCAGGCCAGGATCTGCCCAGAGACCCAGTCCACATGTGGAGAGTGGAGCTGTAGCCAAGGGAGGCCCAATACAACTGGGGTAGAGGCCTTGGGTAGAATAAGAAAGGATATCCACTCCTGGTGGAGAATCCCTACCGACATCCTAATGGGTAGCGTCTGGAAGCGAATAGGGCCCCCTGGGAGAACAGTGCCATCAATTGCCGAGACTACCAATGGGGTAGTGAGAGGTGAAAGGGTAAGCTTCATAGAAGAAGCAGTTCTCCAATCCATGAAATTGCCGGCAGCCCCGGAATCCAGGTATGCAAGGGTTGACTGAGGAGAAGTGCCTACATGAAGGGACACCGGCAAGAGCAGGCGAGAAGGTGATGTTTCTGGGTCCAATACTCCACCTTCCAAATGTATTAGACCCGAGCGTTTCCCGGACGAAGCGAGCAGGAGTCACGAAAATGACCCTTGCCCCCACAATAGAGGCACAAGCCCAGAGTTCTGCGCCTAGCACGTTCTTCGGGGGTTAGTCTGGTCCGGCCCAGCTGCATAGGTTCTTCAGCAGGTAGAGGATGCTCCACGGAATGAAGGGAGGGGAGCTCAGACTGGCTAGGACCCAGAGAGTGCTGGCGTCTTTTTTCTAAGGACCTCTCTTGAAAACGAATGTCGATCTGGTTGCATAATGAAATTACATCGTCCAGACCGACGGGAATGGCTCTTCCCGCTAATTCGTCTTTCACTCGGTCAGAGAGGCCATGTAAAAAGGTAGCGACCAGGGCCTCATTATTCCAGCTCAATTCAGCTGTGTGGATACGGAACTGAAGAGCATATTGCCCCACTGAACTAGATTCTTGGCGAAGACGTAAGACAGCACTAGCCGCTGAAGAAGCCCGAGCCGGCTCTTCGAAGATATTACGAAAGAGCTTCAAGAATTCGGACAGACTGGAAACCACCGGATCGTTCCTCTCCCACAGGGGGGCAGCCCAGGCCAAAGCTTCACCGGAGAGGAGGGAAATGATATAGGCTACCTTAGCCCGGTCAGATAGGAAGCTTTGAGGCTGAAGCTCAAAATGAATAGTGCATTGGCTGAGAAACCCCCTGCAGGCCTTGGAGTCCCCAGAGAAACGGAACGGAGCTGGCAATCTTAGTGAGTGTGAGGCTGCGACTGGTGCGATAGGTACAGCCGCTGGTTGTACTTGGGGTTGCGGATTCGGGGTTCCCAAGGAGACCTGAAGCTGCTCGAATCGAGAAGCCAGATCCTGGAGGAATCGCATCACCTGGGTCTGATTTGATTCCTGGGTCTCAAGTCTGCGAACTATGCCCTGCAATGGATCATCCGCGGGAAGCGGGATGTCAGCCGGGTTCATGGCTGATCAAACTGTCAGGGTCACCTGTGGCCAGGTGACAGATGCACACCGTAGGGGGACAGGAGTGCACCGCGAGGTAGTGAACCCTATGGCTGGCTTCTGTGGATAGGAAACTGGGTGGTTGTGGAAAGCGGGACCAGAGGAGCACAACCGGGATCCCAACGGAAGCGAGAGCCAAGATTCCCCAGGGCGCGGAGTCTAAGACCCAGCTGGTCTTCTCCAGGGCCTCTAGTGGTGAGGATGTTACGCTGCAGGCTGGGACCAGGTCGCGGCCCCTGGAGTTTCCTAGCTCACGCCCCGTAGGATAAGGGGAAGCAGCAGCACACGATAGAGAGAACCGAATAACAAGCCGAAGGTCAGGGGCCACAAGCAGACAAGGATAACGAAGAACGAGCCGAAGGTCAAGGGTCACGAGCAGACAGGGATGGTCGGGGACAAGCCAATAACGTAACAGAGAGACAGACGTAGCACACGGCAGGCAGGAACCCAAACACACAATGCCTAACAAACACGTTGATCAGCAAAGCAGGCTTGCAGTGCACAGGTTAATATAGTGTTCAGTGATAGGGCCTGGGGTGGAGTCAGGCTGGGAGGAGATTATAAAGGAAGCCAGGTGAAGGAGGTCTGGTCTCTAGATGAACACATGAGGAGGAAGGTAAGATGGCAGACAGACATTAATGCATATCCATGACAGGGAGCTGAGAGACAGAGGGGGAGCTGAGAGACAGAGGGGGGCTGAGAGACAGAAGGAGGGAGCTGAGAGACAGAGGGGGTAGCTGAGAGATAGAGGAGTCTGAGAGACAGAGGAGGGGTCTGAGAGACAATGGAGGGGTCTGAGAGACAGAGGGGAGCTGAGAGACAGAGGAGAGGCTAAAAGAGGGGGGACTGAGAGACACAGGAACTGAGAGACAGAGAGGGGGACTGAGAGACAGAGGGGGTCTGAGAGACAGAGGGGGAAGATGAGAGACAGTGGAGGGGTCTGAGAGACAGAGGGGGAGCTGAGAGACAGGGGTGGGAGTTGAGAGACAGAGGAAGAGCTTAGAGACAGAGGGGGGCTGAGAGACAGAGAGAGAGCTGAGAGATAGAGGAGGGGGCTGAGAGACAGTGGGGGTCTGAGAGACAGAGGAGGGGTCTGAGAGGCAGAATGGGAGCTGAGAGACAGAGGAGGAGAGCTGAGAGACAGAGGAGGAGAGCTGAGAGACAGAGGAGGAGAGCTGAGAGACAGAGGAGGGGACTGAGAGACAGAGGGGGAGCTGAGAGACAGAGGGGGGCTGAGAGATAGGGAGCTGAGAGACAGAGGGGGGAGCTGAGAGACAGAGGGGGAGCTGAGAGATAGAGGAGTCTGAGAGACAGAGGGGGGAGCTGAGAGACAGAGGGGGGAGCTGAGAGACAAAGGAGGAGAGCTGAGAGACAAAGGAGGAGAGCTGAGAGACAAAGGAGGAGAGCTGAGAGACAGAGGAGGAGAGCTGAGAGACAGAGGCGGAGAGCTGAGAGGCGGAGAGCTGAGAGACAGAGGGGGAGCTGAGAGACAGAGGGGGAGCTGAGAGACTGTGGAGGGGGCTGAGAGACTGTGGAGGGGTCTGAGAGGCAGAATGGGAGCTGAGAGACAGAGGAGGAGAGCTGAGAGACAGAGGAGGAGAGCTGAGAGACAGAGGAGGAGAGCTGAGAGACAGAGGAGGAGAGCTGAGAGACAGAGGAGGGGACTGAGAGACAGAGGGGGAGCTGAGAGACAGAGGGGGGCTGAGAGATAGGGAGCTGAGAGACAGAGGGGGGAGCTGAGAGACAGAGGGGGAGCTGAGAGATAGAGGAGTCTGAGAGACAGAGGGGGGAGCTGAGAGACAGAGGGGGGAGCTGAGAGACAAAGGAGGAGAGCTGAGAGACAAAGGAGGAGAGCTGAGAGACAAAGGAGGAGAGCTGAGAGACAGAGGAGGAGAGCTGAGAGACAGAGGCGGAGAGCTGAGAGACAGAGGGGGAGCTGAGAGACAGAGGGGGAGCTGAGAGACAGAGGGGGAGCTGAGAGACAGAGGGGGAGCTGAGAGACTGTGGAGGGGGCTGAGAGACTGTGGAGGGGGCTGAGAGACAGTGGAGGGGGCTGAGAGACAGTGAAGGGGGCTGAGAGACAGTGGAGGGGCACTGAGAGACACGGGAACTGAGAGACAGAGGGGGGGACTGAGAGACAGAGGGGGAGCTGAGAGACAGAGGGGGAGTTGAGAGACAGAGGGGGAGCTGAGAGACAGAGGGGGAGCTGAGAGACAGAGGGGGAGCTGAGAGACAGACGGAGGGAGCTGAGAGACAGAAGGAGGGAGCTGAGAGACAGAAGGAGGGAGCTGAGAGACAGAAGGAGGGAGCTGAGAGACAGAAGGAGGGAGCTGAGAGACAAGAGGGGGGAGCTGAGAGACAAGAGGGGGGAGCTGAGAGACAGAGGGGGGAGCTGAGAGATAGAGAAGTCTGAGAGACAGAGGAGGGGTCTGAGAGACAGAGGGGGAGCTGAGAGACAGAAGGAGGGAGCTGAGAGACAGAAGGAGGGAGCTGAGAGACAGAAGGAGGGAGCTGAGAGACAGAAGGAGGGAGCTGAGAGACAGAAGGAGGGAGCTGAGAGACAGAAGGAGGGAGCTGAGAGACAGAAGGAGGGAGCTGAGAGACAGAAGGAGGGAGCTGAGAGACAGAGGGGGAGCTGAGAGATAGAGGAGGAGAGCTGAGAGACAGAGGAGGGGTCTGAGACAGAGGAGGGGTCTGAGAGACAGAGGAGGGGCTAAAAGAGGGGGGGACTGAGAGACACAGGAACTGAGAGACAGAGGGGGGGACTGAGAGACAGAGGGGGAGCTGAGAGACAGAGGGGGAGCAAAGAGACAGAGGGGGAGCAGAGAGACAGAGGGGGAGCTGAGAGACAGAGGGGGAGCTGAGAGACAGAGGGGGGAGCTGAGAGACAAGAGGGGGGAGCTGAGAGACAAGAGGGGGGAGCTGAGAGACAGAGGGGGGAGCTGAGAGATAGAGAAGTCTGAGAGACAGAGGAGGGGTCTGAGAGACAGAGGGGCTGAGAGACAGAGGGGGGAGCTGAGAGACAGAGGAGGAGAGCTGAGAGACAGAGGAGGAGAGCTGAGAGACAGAAGAGGAGAGCTGAGAGACAGAGGAGGAGAGCTGAGAGACAGAGGAGGGGTCTGAGAGACAGAGGGGGGGTCTGAGAGACAGAGGGAAGCTGAGAGACAGAGGAGAGGCTAAAAGAGGAGGGACTGAGAGACACAAGAACTGAGAGACAGAGGGGGGACTGAGAGACAGAGGGGGGTCTGAGAGACAGAGGGGGAGATGAGAGACAGAGGGGGAGCTGAGAGACAGTGGAGGGTGCTGAAAGACAGTGGAGGGTGCTGAGAGACAGTGGAGGGGGCTGAGAGACAGTGGAGGGGTCTGAGAGACAGAGGAGGGGCTAAAAGAGGGGGGACTGAGAGACACGGGAACTGAGAGACAGAGGGGGGGACTGAGAGATAGGGGGCTGAGAGACAGGGGGAGCTGAGAGACAGAAGGAGGGAGCTGAGAGACAGAGGGGGAGCTGAGAGACAGAGAGGAGAGCTGAGAGACAGAGGAGGAGAGCTGAGAGACAGAGGAGGAGAGCTGAGAGACAGAGGAGGGGTCTGAGAGACAGAAGGATGGAGCTGAGAGATAGAGGAGTCTGAGAGACAGAGGAGGGGTCTGAGAAACAGAGGGGGAGCTGAGAGACAGAGGGGGGAGCTGAGAGACAGAGGGGAGCTGAGAGACAGAGGAGGAGAGCTGAGAGACAGAGGAGGAGAGCTGAGAGACAGAGGAGGAGAGCTGAGAGACAGAGGAGGGGTCTGAGAGACAGAGGAGGGGTCTGAGAGACAGAGGGGAGCTGAGAGACAGAGGGGGGGTCTGAGACAGAGGGGGTCTGAGAGATAGTGGGGGGGTTGAGAAACCGAGGAGGGGGCTGAAAGAGGGGGGACTGAGAGACAGAGGAGGGGTCTGAGAGACACGGGAACTGAGAGACAGAGGGGGGACTGAGAGACAGAGGGGGGAGCTGAGAGACAGAAGTGGGAGCTGAGAGACAGAGGGGGGCTGAGAGATAGGGGGCTGAGAGACAGAAGGATGGAGCTGAGAGATAGAGGAGTCTGAGAGACAGAGGAGGGGTCTGAGAGACAGAGGGGAGCTGAGAGACAGAGGAGAGGCTAAAAGAGGGAGGGCTGAGAGACACAGGAACTGAGAGACAGAGGGGGGACTGAGAGACAGAGGGGGGAGCTGAGAGACAGAGGGGGAGCTGAGAGACAGAGGGGGGAGCTGAGAGACAGAGGGGGGAGCTGAGAGACAGAGGGGGGAGCTGAGAGACAAGAGGGGGGAGCTGAGAGACAAGAGGGGGGAGCTGAGAGACAAGAGGGGGGAGCTGAGAGACAAGAGGGGGGAGCTGAGAGACAGAGGGGGGAGCTGAGAGACAGAGGGGGGAGCTGAGAGACAGAGGGGGAGCTGAGAGATAGAGAAGTCTGAGAGACAGAGGAGGGGTCTGAGAGACAGAGGGGCTGAGAGACAGAGGGGGGAGCTGAGAGACAGAGGAGGAGAGCTGAGAGACAGAGGAGGAGAGCTGAGAGACAGAGGAGGAGAGCTGAGAGACAGCGGAGGGGGCTGAGAGACAGCAGAGGGGGCTGAGAGACAGCGGAGGGGCCTGAGAGACAGAGGGGGAGAGCTGAGAGATAGAGGAGGGGTCTGAGAGACAGAGGAGGGGTCTGAGAGACAGAGGAGGGGCTAAAAGAGGGGGGACTGAGAAACACAGGAACTGAGAGACAGAGGGGGGGTCTGAGAGACAGAGGGGGAGCTGAGAGACAGAGGGGGAGCTGAGAGACAGAGGGGGAGCTGAGAGACAGAGGGGGAGCTGAGAGTCAGCGGAGGGGGCTGAGAGACAGCGGAGGGGGCTGAGAGACAGCGGAGGGGGCTGAGAGACAGAGGGAGAGAGCTGAGAGATAGAGGGGGAGCTGAGAGAGGCAGAGGGGGAGCTGAGAGAGAGAGAGGGGGAGCTGAGAGAGGCAGAGGGGGAGCTGAGAGAGAGAGGGGGAGCTGAGAGACCTTGGAGGGGGCTGAGAGACAGAGGAGGGGTCTGAGAGACAGAGGAGGGGCTAAAAGAGGGGGGACTGAGAGACACGGGAACTGAGAGACAGAGAGGGGGACTGAGAGACAGAGGGGGAGCTGAGAGACAGAGGGGAAGCTGAGAGACAGAGGGGGAGCTGAGAGACAGAGGGGGGCTGAAAGATAGGGGGCTGAGAGACAGGGGGAGCTGAGAGACAGAGGGGGGAGCTGAGAGACAGAGGGGGGAGCTGAGAGACAGAGGGGGGAGCTAAGAGACAGAGGGGGGGAGCTGAGAGATAGATGAGTCTGAGAGACAGAGGAGGGGTCTGAGAGACAGAGGGGGGAGCTGAGAGACAGAGGAGGAGAGCTGAGAGACAGAGGAGGAGAGCTGAGAGACAGAGGGGAGCTGAGAGACAGAGGAGAGGCTAAAAGAGGGGGGACTGAGAGACAGAGGGGGGTCTGAGAGACAGAGGGGGGTCTGAGAGACAGAGGGGGGTCTGAGAGACAGAGGGGGAGCTGCGAGACAGAGGGGGAGCTGCGAGACAGAGGGGGAGCTGAGAGATAGAGGAGTCTGAGAGACAGAGGGGCTGAGAGACAGAGGGGCTGAGAGACAGAGGGGCTGAGAGACAGAGAGACAGAGGAGGAGAGCTGAAAGACAGAGGAGGAGAGCTGAGAGACAGAGGAGGGGTCTGAGACAGAGGAGGGGTCTGAGAGACAGAGGAGGGGCTAAAAGAGGGGGGACTGAGAGACACAGGAACTAAGCGACAGAGGGGGGGACTGAGAGACAGAGGCGGAGCTGAGAGACAGAGGGGGAGCAGAGAGACAGAGGGGGAGCAGAGAGACAGAGGGGGGTCTGAGAGACAGAGGGGGAGCTGAGAGACAGAGGGGGAGCTGAGAGACAGAGGGGGAGCTGAGAGACAGAGGGGGGAGCTGAGAGATAGAGAAGTCTGAGAGACAGAGGAGGGGTCTGAGAGACAGAGGGGGGAGCCGAGAGACAGAGAAGGAGAGCCGAGAGACAGAGGAGGAGAGCTGAGAGACAGAGGAGGGGTCTGAGACAGAGGAGGGGTCTGAGAGACAGAGGAGGGGCTAAAAGAGGGGGGGGGACTGAGAGACACAGGAACTGAGAGACAGAGGGGGGACTGAGAGACAGAGGGGGAGCTGAGAGACAGAGGGGGGAGCTGAGAGACAGAGGGGGGAGCTGAGAGACAGAGGGGGGAGCTGAGAGACAGAGGGGGGAGCTGAGAGATAGAGAAGTCTGAGAGACAGAGGAGGGGTCTGAGAGACAGAGGGGGGAGCCGAGAGACAGAGAAGGAGAGCCGAGAGACAGAGGAGGAGAGCTGAGAGACAGAGGAGGAGAGCTGAGAGACAGAGGAGGGGTCTGAGAGACAGAGGGGGGTCTGAGAGACAGAGGGGGGTCTGAGAGACAGGGGGGGTCTGAGAGACAGAGGGAAGCTGAGAGACAGAGGAGAGGCTAAAAGAGGAGGGACTGAGAGACACAAGAACTGAGAGACAGAGGGGGGACTGAGAGACAGAGGGGGGTCTGATAGACAGAGGGGGAGCTGAGAGACAGTGGAGGGTGCTGAGAGACAGTGGAGGGGGCTGAGAGACAGTGGAGGGGTCTGAGAGACAGAGGAGGGGCTAAAAGAGGGGGGACTGAGAGACACGGGAACTGAGAGACAGAGGGGGGACTGAGAGATAGGGGGCTGAGAGACAGGGGGAGCTGAGAGACAGAAGGAGGGAGCTGAGAGACAGAGGGGGGAGCTGAGAGACAGAGGAGGAGAGCTGAGAGACAGAGGAGGAGAGCTGAGAGACAGAGGAGGAGAGCTGAGAGACAGAAGGATGGAGCTGAGAGATAGAGGAGTCTGAGAGACAGAGGAGGGGTCTGAGAGACAGAGGGGAGCTGAGAGACAGAGGAGAGGCTAAAAGAGGGAGGACTGAGAGACACAGGAACTGAGAGACAGAGGGGGGACTGAGAGACAGAGGGGGGTCTGAGAGACAGAGGGGGGAGCTGAGAGAAAGTGGAGGGGAGCTGAGAGACAGTGGAGGGGAGCTGAGAGACAGTGGAGGGGAGCTGAGAGACAGTGGAGGGGTCTGGGAGACAGTGGAGGGGTCTGAGAGACAGAGGGGGAGAGCTGAAAGATAGAGGAGGGGTCTGAGAGCAGAGGAGGGGTCTGAGAACAGAGGAGGGGTCTGAGAGACAGAGGAGGGGTCTGAGAGACAGAAGGGGATCTGAGAGACAGAGGGGGATCTGAGAGACAGAGGGGGATCTGAGAGACAGAGGGGGAGCTGAGAGACAGAGGGGAAGCTGAGAGACAGAGGGGGGCTGAGAGATAGGGGGCTGAGAGACAGGGGGAGCTGAGAGACAGAACGAGGGAGCTGAGAGACAGAGGGGGGAGCTGAGAGACAGAGGGGGAAGCTGAGAGATAGAGGAGTCTGAGAGACAGAGGAGGGGTCTGAGAGACAGAGGAGGGGCTAAAAGAGGGGGGGACTGAGAGACACGGGAACTGAGAGACAGAGGGGGGGACTGAGAGACAGAGGGGGAGCTGAGAGACAGAGGGGGAGCTGAGAGACAGAGGGGGGCTGAGAGATAGGGGGCTGAGAGACAGAAGGAGGGAGCTGAGAGACAGAGGGGGTAGCTGAGAGATAGAGGAGTCTGAGAGACAGAGGAGGGGTCTGAGAGACAATGGAGGGGTCTGAGAGACAGAGGGGAGCTGAGAGACAGAGGAGAGGCTAAAAGAGGGGGGACTGAGAGACACAGGAACTGAGAGGGGGACTGAGAGACAGAGGGGGTCTGAGAGACAGAGGGGGAAGATGAGAGACAGTGGAGGGGTCTGAGAGACAGAGGGGGAGCTGAGAGACAGGGGTGGGAGTTGAGAGACAGAGGAAGAGCTTAGAGACAGAGGGGGGCTGAGAGACAGAGAGAGAGAGAGCTGAGAGATAGAGGAGGGGGCTGAGAGACAGTGGGGGTCTGAGAGACAGAGGAGGGGTCTGAGAGGCAGAATGGGAGCTGAGAGACAGAGGAGGAGAGCTGAGAGACAGAGGAGGAGAGCTGAGAGACAGAGGAGGAGAGCTGAGAGACAGAGGAGGGGACTGAGAGACAGAGGGGGAGCTGAGAGACAGAGGGGGGCTGAGAGATAGGGAGCTGAGAGACAGAGGGGGGAGCTGAGAGACAGAGGGGGAGCTGAGAGATAGAGGAGTCTGAGAGACAGAGGGGGGAGCTGAGAGACAAAGGAGGAGAGCTGAGAGACAAAGGAGGAGAGCTGAGAGACAAAGGAGGAGAGCTGAGAGACAAAGGAGGAGAGCTGAGAGACAGAGGAGGAGAGCTGAGAGACAGAGGCGGAGAGCTGAGAGACAGAGGCGGAGAGCTGAGAGACAGAGGCGGAGAGCTGAGAGACAGAGGGGGAGCTGAGAGACAGAGGGGGAGCTGAGAGACAGAGGGGGAGCTGAGAGACTGTGGAGGGGGCTGAGAGACTGTGGAGGGGGCTGAGAGACAGTGGAGGGGGCTGAGAGACAGTGAAGGGGGCTGAGAGACAGTGGAGGGGCACTGAGAGACACGGGAACTGAGAGACAGAGGGGGAGCTGAGAGACAGAGGGGGAGCTGAGAGACAGAGGGGGAGCTGAGAGACAGAGGGGGAGCTGAGAGACAGAGGGGGAGCTGAGAGACAGAAGGAGGGAGCTGAGAGACAGAAGGAGGGAGCTGAGAGACAGAAGGAGGGAGCTGAGAGACAGAAGGAGGGAGCTGAGAGACAGGAGGGAGCTGAGAGACAGAAGGAGGGAGCTGAGAGACAGAGGGGGAGCTGAGAGACAGAGGGGGAGCTGAGAGATAGAGGAGGAGAGCTGAGAGACAGAGGAGGGGTCTGAGACAGAGGAGGGGTCTGAGAGACAGAGGAGGGGCTAAAAGAGGGGGGACTGAGAGACACAGGAACTGAGAGACAGAGGGGGGGACTGAGAGACAGAGGGGGAGCTGAGAGACAGAGGGGGAGCAAAGAGACAGAGGGGGAGCAGAGAGACAGAGGGGGAGCTGAGAGACAGAGGGGGGAGCTGAGAGACAAGAGGGGGGAGCTGAGAGACAAGAGGGGGGAGCTGAGAGACAGAGGGGGGAGCTGAGAGACAGAGGGGGGGTCTGAGAGACAGAGGGAAGCTGAGAGATAGAGAAGTCTGAGAGACAGAGGAGGGGTCTGAGAGACAGAGGAGGAGAGCTGAGAGACAGAGGAGGAGAGCTGAGAGACAGAGGAGGAGAGCTGAGAGACAGAGGAGGGGTCTGAGAGACAGAGGGGGGGTCTGAGAGACAGAGGGAAGCTGAGAGACAGAGGAGAGGCTAAAAGAGGAGGGACTGAGAGACACAAGAACTGAGAGACAGAGGGGGGACTGAGAGACAGAGGGGGGTCTGAGAGACAGAGGGGGAGATGAGAGACAGAGGGGGAGCTGAGAGACAGTGGAGGGTGCTGAAAGACAGTGGAGGGTGCTGAGAGACAGTGGAGGGGGCTGAGAGACAGTGGAGGGGTCTGAGAGACAGTGGAGGGGTCTGAGAGACAGAGGAGGGGCTAAAAGAGGGGGGACTGAGAGACACGGGAACTGAGAGACAGAGGGGGGGACTGAGAGATAGGGGGCTGAGAGACAGGGGGAGCTGAGAGACAGAAGGAGGGAGCTGAGAGACAGAGGGGGGAGCTGAGAGACAGAGAGGAGAGCTGAGAGACAGAGGAGGAGAGCTGAGAGACAGAGGAGGAGAGCTGAGAGACAGAGGAGGGGTCTGAGAGACAGAAGGATGGAGCTGAGAGATAGAGGAGTCTGAGAGACAGAGGAGGGGTCTGAGAAACAGAGGGGGAGCTGAGAGACAGAGGGGGGAGCTGAGAGACAGAGGGGGGAGCTGAGAGACAGAGGGGAGCTGAGAGACAGAGGAGGAGAGCTGAGAGACAGAGGAGGAGAGCTGAGAGACAGAGGAGGAGAGCTGAGAGACAAAGGAGGAGAGCTGAGAGACAGAGGAGGGGTCTGAGAGACAGAGGAGGGGTCTGAGAGACAGAGGGGAGCTGAGAGACAGAGGGGGGGTCTGAGAGACAGAGGGGGTCTGAGAGATAGTGGGGGGGTTGAGAAACCGAGGAGGGGGCTGAAAGAGGGGGGACTGAGAGACAGAGGAGGGGTCTGAGAGACACGGGAACTGAGAGACAGAGGGGGGACTGAGAGACAGAGGGGGGAGCTGAGAGACAGAAGTGGGAGCTGAGAGACAGAGGGGGGCTGAGAGATAGGGGGCTGAGAGACAGAAGGATGGAGCTGAGAGATAGAGGAGTCTGAGAGACAGAGGAGGGGTCTGAGAGACAGAGGGGAGCTGAGAGACAGAGGAGAGGCTAAAAGAGGGAGGGCTGAGAGACACAGGAACTGAGAGACAGAGGGGGGACTGAGAGACAGAGGGGGGAGCTGAGAGACAGAGGGGGAGCTGAGAGACAGAGGGGGAGCTGAGAGACAGAGGGGGAGCTGAGAGACAAGAGGGGGGAGCTGAGAGACAAGAGGGGGGAGCTGAGAGACAAGAGGGGGGAGCTGAGAGACAGAGAAGTCTGAGAGACAGAGGAGGGGTCTGAGAGACAGAGGAGGAGAGCTGAGAGACAGAGGAGGAGAGCTGAGAGACAGAGGAGGGGTCTGAGAGACAGAGGGGGGGTCTGAGAGACAGAGGGAAGCTGAGAGACAGAGGGAAGCTGAGAGACAGAGGAGAGGCTAAAAGAGGAGGGACTGAGAGACACAAGAACTGAGAGACAGAGGGGGGGACTGAGAGACAGAGGGGGGTCTGAGAGACAGAGGGGGAGATGAGAGACAGAGGGGGAGATGAGAGACAGTGGAGGGTGCTGAGAGACAGTGGAGGGTGCTGAGAGACAGTGGAGGGGGCTGAGAGACAGTGGGGGGGTCTGAGAGACAGAGGAGGGGCTAAAAGAGGGGGGACTGAGAGACACGGGAACTGAGAGACAGAGGGGGGGACTGAGAGATAGGGGGCTGAGAGACAGGGGGAGCTGAGAGACAGAAGGAGGGAGCTGAGAGACAGAAGGAGGGAGCTGAGAGACAGAGGGGGGAGCTGAGAGACAGAGAGGAGAGCTGAGAGACAGAGGAGGAGAGCTAAGAGACAGAGGAGGAGAGCTAAGAGACAGAGGAGGAGAGCTGAGAGACAGAGGAGGAGAGCTGAGAGACAGAGGATGGAGCTGAGAGATAGAGGAGTCTGAGAGACAGAGGAGGGGTCTGAGAGACAGAGGGGGAGCTGAGAGACAGAGGGGGGAGCTGAGAGACAGAGGGGGGAGCTGAGAGACAGAGGGGGGAGCTGAGAGACAGAGGGGGGAGCTGAGAGACAGAGGAGGAGAGCTGAGAGACAGAGGAGGAGAGCTGAGAGACAGAGGAGGAGAGCTGAGAGACAGAGGAGGGGTCTGAGAGACAGAGGGGAGCTGAGAGACAGAGGGGGGTCTGAGAGGCAGAGGGGGTCTGAGAGATAGTGGGGGGGTTGAGAAACCGAGGAGGGGGCTGAAAGAGGGGGGACTGAGAGACAGAGGAGGGGTCTGAGAGACACGGGAACTGAGAGACAGAGGGGGACTGAGAGACAGAGGGGGGAGCTGAGAGACAGAAGGATGGAGCTGAGAGATAGAGGAGTCTGAGAGACAGAGGCGGGGTCTGAGAGACAGAGGGGAGCTGAGAGACAGAGGAGAGGCTAAAAGAGGGAGGACTGAGAGACACAGGAACTGAGAGACAGAGGGGGGTCTGAGAGACAGAGGGGGGTCTGAGAGACAGGGGGGAGCTGAGAGACAGGGGTGGGAGTTGAGAGACAGAGGAAGAGCTGAGAGACAGAGGAAGAGCTGAGAGACAGAGGGGGGCTGAGACAGAGAGAGAGAGCTGAGAGATAGAGGAGGGGGCTGAGAGACAGTGGGGGTCTGAGAGACAGAGGAGGGGTCTGAGAGGCAGAATGGGAGCTGAGAGACAGAGGAGGAGAGCTGAGAGACAGAGGAGGGGTCTGAGAGACAGAGGGGAGCTGAGAGACAGAGGAGAGGCTAAAAGAGGGGGGACTGAGAGACAGAGGGGGGACTGAGAGACAGAGGGGGGTCTAAGAGACAGAGGGGGGTCTAAGAGACAGAGGGGGAGCTGAGAGACAGAGGGGGAGCTGCGAGACAGAGGGGGAGCTGCGAGACAGAGGGGGAGCTGCGAGACAGAGGGGAAGCTTAGAGACAGAGGGGAAGCTTAGAGACAGAGGGGAAGCTTAGAGACAGAGGGGAAGCTTAGAGACAGAGGGGAAGCTGAGAGACAGAGGGGGAGCTGAGAGACAGAGGGGGGAGTTGAGAAACAGAGGGGGGAGTTGAGAGACAGAGGGGGGAGTTGAGAGACAGAGGGGGGAGTTGAGAGACAGAGGGGGGAGTTGAGAGACATTGGAGGGGCCTGAGAGACATTGGAGGGGCCTGAGAGACAGAGGAGGGGCCTGAGAGACAGAGGAGGGGTCTGAGAGACAGAGGAGGGGTCTGAGAGACAGAGGAGGGGTCTGAGAGACAGAGGAGGGGCTAAAAGAGGGGGGGACTGAGAGACACGGGAACTGAGAGACAGAGGGGGGGACTGAGAGACAGAGGGGGAGCTGAGAGACAGAGGGGGGAGCTAAGAGACAGAGGGGGGAGCTAAGAGACAGAGGGGGGAGTTGAGAGACAGCGGAGGGGGCTGAGAGACAGCGGAGGGGGCTGAGAGACAGCGGAGGGGCTGAGAGACAGTGGAGGGGCCTGAGAGACAGAGGGGGAGAGCTGAGAGATAGAGGAGGGGTCTGAGAGACAGAGGAGGGGTCTGAGAGACAGAGGAGGGGTCTGAGAGACAGAGGAGGGGCTAAGAGACACAGGAACTGAGAGACAGAGGGGGGGACTGAGAGACAGAGGGGGGTCTGAGAGACAGAGGGGGGCTGAGAGATGGGGGGGCTGAGAGATGGGGCTGAGAGACAGAAGGAGGGAGCTGAGAGACAGAGGGGGGGGCTGAGAGACAGAGGGGGAGCTGAGAGATAGAGGAGTCTGAGAGACAGAGGAGGGGTCTGAGAGACCGAGGGGCTGAGAGACAGAGGGGGGAGCTGAGAGACAGAGAGGAGAGCTGAGAGACAGAGGAGGAGAGCTGAGAGACAGAGGAGGAGAGCTGAGAGACAGAGGAGGAGAGCTGAGAGACAGAGGAGGGGTCTGAGAGACAGAGGAGAGGCTAAAAGAGGGGGGACTGAGAGACACAGGAACTGAGAGACAAAGGGGGGTCTGAGAGACAGAGGGGGGAGCTGAGAGACAGAGGGGGGAGCTGAGAGACAGAGGGGGGTCTGAGAGACAGAGGGGGAGCTGAGAGACAGAGGGGGGAGCTGAGAGACAGAGGGGGGAGCTGAGAGACAGAGGGGGGAGCTGAGAGACAGAGGGGAGGCTAAAAGACGGGGGACTGAGAGACAGAGGGGGGTCTGAGAGACAGAGGGGGGTCTGAGAGACAGAGGGGGAGCTGAGAGACAGAGGGGGAGCTGAGAGACAGAGGGGGAGCTGCGAGACAGAGGGGAAGCTGCGAGACAGAGGGGAAGCTTAGAGACAGAGGGGAAGCTGAGAGACAGAGGTGGAGCTGAGAGACAGAGGTGGAGCTGAGAGACAGAGGGGGAGCTGAGAGACAGAGGGGGGAGTTGAGAGACAGTGGAGGGGGCTGAGAGACAGCGGAGGGGGCTGAGAGACAGCGGAGGGGTCTGAGAGACAGAGGAGGGGTCTGAGAGACAGAGGAGGGGCTAAAAGAGGGGGGACTGAGAGACACGGGAACTGAGAGACAGAGGGGGGACTGAGAGACAGAGGGGGAGCTGAGAGACAGAGGGGGGAGCTGAGAGACAGAGGGGGGAGCTGAGAGACAGAGGAGGAGAGCTGAGAGACAGAGGAGGGGTCTGAGAGACAGAGGGGAGCTGAGAGACAGAGGAGAGGCTAAAAGAGGGGGGACTGAGAGACACAGGAACTGAGAGACAGAGGGGGGTCTGAGAGACAGAGGGGGAGCTGAGAGACAGAGGGGGAGCTGAGAGACAGAGGGGGGACTGAGAGACAGAGGGGGTCTGAGAGACAGAGGGGGAGCTGAGAGACAGAGGGGGGAGCTGAGAGACAGAGGGGGAGCTGAGAGACAGAGGGGGAGCTGAGAGACCTTGGAGGGGGCTGAGAGACAGAAGAGGGGTCTGAGAGACAGAGGAGGGGCTAAAAGAGGGGGGACTGAGAGACACGGGAACTGAGAGACAGAGGGGGAGCTGAGAGACAGAGGGGGGAGCTGAGAGATAGGGGGCTGAGAGACAGAGGGGCTGAGAGACAGAGGGGCTGAGAGACAGAAGGAGGGAGCTGAGAGACAGAAGGAGGGAGCTGAGAGACAGAAGGAGGGAGCTGAGAGACAGAAGGAGGGAGCTGAGAGACAGGAGGAGAGCTGAGAGACAGAGGAGGAGAGCTGAGAGACAGAGGAGGAGAGCTGAGAGACAGAGGAGGAGAGCTGAGAGACAGAGGAGGAGAGCTGAGAGACAGAGGAGGAGAGCTGAGAGACAGAGGGGGGGTCTGAGAGACAGAGGGGAGCTGAGAGACAGAGGAGAGGCTAAAAGAGGGGGGACTGAGAGACACAGGAACTGAGAGACAGAGGGGGAGCTGAGAGACAGAGGGGGAGCTGAGAGACAGAGGGGGGAGCTGAGAGACAGAGGGGGGAGCTGAGAGACAGAGGGGGGAGCTGAGAGACAGAGGGGGGAGCTGAGAGACAGAGGTGGGAGCTGAGAGACAGAGGGGGGAGCTGAGAGACAGAGGGGGGAGCTGAGATACAGAGGAGGGGTCTGAGAGACAGTGGAGGGGTCTAAGAGACAGTGGAGGGGTCTAAGAGACAGTGGAGGGGTCTGAGAGACAGTGGAGGGGTCTGAGAGACAGAGGGGGAGAGCTGAGATATAGAGGAGGGGTCTGAGAGACAGAGGGGGAGCTGAGAGACAGAGGGGGAGCTGAGAGACTGTGGAGGGGGCTGAGAGACTGTGGAGGGGGCTGAGAGACTGTGGAGGGGGCTGAAGGACTGTGGAGGGGGCTGAGAGACAGAGGGGGAGAGCTGAGAGATAGAGGAGGGGTCTGAGAGACAGAGGAGGAGAGCTGAGAGACAGAGGAGGGGTCTGAGAGACAGAGGAGGGGTCTGAGAGACAGAGCAGAGGCTAAAAGAGGGGGGACTGAGAGACACAGGAACTGAGAGACAGAGGGGGGTCTGAGAGACAGAGGGGGGTCTGAGAGACAGAGGGGGAGCTGAGAGACAGAGGGGGAGCTGAGAGACAGAGGGGGAGCTGAGAGACAGAGGGGGAGCTGAGAGACTGTGAAGGGGGCTGAGAGACAGTGGAGGGGGCTGAGAGACAGAGGGGGAGAGCTGAGAGATAGAGGAGGGGTCTGAGAGACAGAGGAGGAGAGCTGAGAGACAGAGGAGGGGTCTGAGAGACAGAGGAGGGGTCTGAGAGACAGAGCAGAGGCTAAAAGAGGGGGGACTGAGAGACACAGGAACTGAGAGACAGAGGGGGGTCTGAGAGACAGAGGGGAGCTGAGAGACAGAGGGGGAGCTAAGAGACAGAGGGGGAGCTGAGAGACAGAGGGGAGCTGAGAGACAGAGGGGAAGCTGAGAGACAGAGGGGGGCTGAGAGACAGAGGGGGGCTGAGAGATAGGGGGCTGAGAGACAGGGGGAGCTGAGAGACAGAAGGAGGGAGCTGAGAGACAGAGGAGGGAGCTGAGAGACAGAGGAGGGAGCTGAGAGACAGAGGGGGAAGCTGAGAGACAGAGGGGGAGCTGAGAGACAGAGGGGGAGCTGAGAGACAGAGGGGGAGCTGAGAGACAGAGGGGAGCTGAGAGACAGAAGGAGGGAGCTGAGAGACAGAAGGAGGGAGCTGAGAGACAGAAGGAGGGAGCTGAGAGACAGAGGGGGAGCTGAGAGATAGAGGAGTCTGAGAGACAGAGGGGCTGAGAGACAGAGAGGAGGAGAGCTGAGAGACAGAGGAGGAGAGCTGAGAGACAGAGGAGGAGAGCTGAGAGACAGAGGAGGGGCTAAAAGAGGGGGGGACTGAGAGACACGGGAACTGAGAGACAGAGGGGGGGGACTGAGAGACAGAGGGGGAGCTGAGAGACAGAGGGGGGCTGAGAGATAGAGGAGTCTGAGAGACAGAGGGGGGAGCTGAGAGACAAAGGAGGAGAGCTGAGAGACAGAGGAGGAGAGCTGAGAGACAGAGGGGGAGCTGAGAGACAGAGGGGGAGCTGAGAGACAGAGGGGGAGCTGAGAGACTGTGAAAGGGGCTGAGAGACAGAGGGGAGCTGAGAGACAGAAGGAGGGAGCTGAGAGACAGAAGGAGGGAGCTGAGAGACAGAGGGGGAGCTGAGAGACAGAGGGGCTGAGAGACAGAGAGGAGGAGAGCTGAGAGACAGAGGAGGAGAGCTGAGAGACAGAGGAGGACTCTGAGACAGAGGAGGGGCTAAAAGAGGGGGGGACTGAGAGACACGGGAACTGAGAGACAGAGGGGGGGACTGAGAGACAGAGGGGGAGCTGAGAGATAGGGGGCTGAGAGACAGAAGGATGGAGCTGAGAGATAGAGGAGTCTGAGAGACAGAGGAGGGGTCTGAGAGACAGAGGGGAGCTGAGAGACAGAGGAGAGGCTAAAAGAGGGAGGACTGAGAGACACAGGAACTGAGAGACAGAGGGGGGACTGAGAGACAGAGGGGAAGCTGAGAGATAGGGGGCAGAGAGACAGAAGGAGGGAGCTGAGAGACAGAGGGGGAGCTGAGAGACAGAGGGGGGAGCTGAGAGATAGAGGAGTCTGAGAGACAGAGGAGGGGTCTGAGAGACAGAGGAGGAGAGCTGAGAGACAGAGGAGGAGAGCTGAGAGACAGAGGAGGAGAGCTGAGAGACAGAGGAGGGGTCTGAGAGACAGAGGGGAGCTGAGAGACAGAGGAGAGGCTAAAAGAGGGGGGACTGAGAGACACAGGAACTGAGAGACAGAGGGGGGACTGAGAGACAGAGGGGGGTCTGAGAGACAGAGGGGGGAGCTGAGAGACAGAGGGGGGAGCTGAGAGACAGAGGGGGGTCTGAGATACAGAGGGGGGTCTGAGAGACAGAGGGGGGGTCTGAGAGACAGAGGGGGAGCTGAGAGACAGGGGTGGGAGTTGAGAGACAGAGGAAGAGCTGAGAGACAGAGGAAGAGCTGAGAGACAGAGGGGGGCTGAGACAGAGAGAGAGAGAGCTGAGAGATAGAGGAGGGGGCTGAGAGACAGTGGGGGTCTGAGAGACAGAGGAGGGGTCTGAGAGGCAGAATGGGAGCTGAGAGACAGAGGAGGAGAGCTGAGAGACAGAGGAGGGGTCTGAGAGACAGAGGGGAGCTGAGAGACAGAGGAGAGGCTAAAAGAGGGGGGACTGAGAGACAGAGGGGGGACTGAGAGACAGAGGGGGGTCTAAGAGACAGAGGGGGGTCTAAGAGACAGAGGGGGGCTGAGAGACAGAGGGGGAGCTGAGAGACAGAGGGGGAGCTGCGAGACAGAGGGGGAGCTGCGAGACAGAGGGGGAGCTGCGAGACAGAGGGGAAGCTGAGAGACAGAGGGGAAGCTGAGAGACAGAGGGGAAGCTGAGAGACAGAGGGGGGAGTTGAGAAACAGAGGGGGGAGTTGAGAGACAGAGGGGGGAGTTGAGAGACAGAGGGGGGAGTTGAGAGACAGAGGGGGGAGTTGAGAGACAGAGGGGGGAGTTGAGAGACATTGGAGGGGCCTGAGAGACAGAGGAGGGGTCTGAGAGACAGAGGAGGGGTCTGAGAGACAGAGGAGGGGTCTGAGAGACAGAGGAGGGGCTAAAAGAGGGGGGGGACTGAGAGACACGGGAACTGAGAGACAGAGGGGGGACTGAGAGACAGAGGGGGGAGCTGAGAGACAGAGGGGGGAGCTGAGAGACAGAGGGGGGAGCTAAGAGACAGAGGGGGGAGCTAAGAGACAGAGGGGGGAGCTAAGAGACAGAGGGGGGAGTTGAGAGACAGCGGAGGGGGCTGAGAGACAGCGGAGGGGGCTGAGAGACAGCGGAGGGGGCTGAGAGACAGCGGAGGGGCTGAGAGACAGTGGAGGGGCCTGAGAGACAGAGGGGGAGAGCTGAGAGATAGAGGAGGGGTCTGAGAGACAGAGAGGGGTCTGAGAGACAGAGGGGGGCTGAGAGATGGGGGGGCTGAGAGATGGGGCTGAGAGACAGAAGGAGGGAGCTGAGAGACAGAGGGGGGGAGCTGAGAGACAGAGGGGGAGCTGAGAGATAGAGGAGGAGAGCTGAGAGACAGAGGAGGGGTCTGAGAGACAGAGGAGGGGTCTGAGAGACCGAGGGGCTGAGAGACAGAGGGGGGAGCTGAGAGACAGAGAGGAGAGCTGAGAGACAGAGGAGGAGAGCTGAGAGACAGAGGAGGAGAGCTGAGAGACAGAGAAGGAGAGCTGAGAGACAGAGGAGGAGAGCTGAGAGACAGAGGAGGGGTCTGAGAGACAGAGGAGAGGCTAAAAGAGGGGGGACTGAGAGACACAGGAACTGAGAGACAAAGGGGGGTCTGAGAGACAGAGGGGGGAGCTGAGAGACAGAGGGGGGAGCTGAGAGACAGAGGGGGGTCTGAGAGACAGAGGGGGAGCTGAGAGACAGAGGGGGGAGCTGAGAGACAGAGGGGGGAGCTGAGAGACAGAGGGGGAGTCTGAGAGACAGAGGGGGAGCTGAGAGACAGGGGTGGGAGTTGAGAGACAGGGGTGGGAGTTGAGAGACAGAGGAAGAGCTGAGAGACAGAGGAAGAGCTGAGAGACAGAGGAAGAGCTGAGAGACAGAGGGGAGCTGAGAGACAGAGGAGAGGCTAAAAGAGGGGGGACTGAGAGACAGAGGGGGGTCTGAGAGACAGAGGGGGGTCTGAGAGACAGAGGGGGAGCTGAGAGACAGAGGGGGAGCTGCGAGACAGAGGGGAAGCTGCGAGACAGAGGGGAAGCTTAGAGACAGAGGTGGAGCTGAGAGACAGAGGTGGAGCTGAGAGACAGAGGTGGAGCTGAGAGACAGAGGGGGAGCTGAGAGACAGAGGGGGAGCTGAGAGACAGAGGGGGGAGTTGAGAGACAGTGGAGGGGGCTGAGAGACAGCGGAGGGGGCTGAGAGACAGCGGAGGGGGCTGAGAGACATTGGAGGGGCCCTGAGAGACAGAGGGGGAGAGCTGAGAGATATAGGAGGGGTCTGAGAGACAGAGGAGGGGTCTGAGAGACAGAGGAGGGGCTAAAAGAGGGGGGACTGAGAGACACGGGAACTGAGAGACAGAGGGGGGGACTGAGAGACAGAGGGGGGTCTGAGAGACAGAGGGGGAGCTGAGAGACAGAGGGGGGAGCTGAGAGACAGAGGAGGAGAGCTGAGAGACAGAGGAGGGGTCTGAGAGACAGAGGGGAGCTGAGAGACAGAGGAGAGGCTAAAAGAGGGGGGACTGAGAGACACAGGAACTGAGAGACAGAGGGGGGACTGAGAGACAGAGGGGGTCTGAGAGACAGAGGGGGAGCTGAGAGACAGAGGGGGGAGCTGAGAGACAGAGGGGGGAGCTGAGAGACAGAGGGGGAGCTGAGAGACCTTGGAGGGGGCTGAGAGACAGAAGAGGGGTCTGAGAGACAGAGGAGGGGCTAAAAGAGGGGGGACTGAGAGACACGGGAACTGAGAGACAGAGGGGGAGCTGAGAGATAGGGGGCTGAGAGACAGAGGGGCTGAGAGACAGAGGGGGAGCTGAGAGACAGAAGGAGGGAGCTGAGAGACAGAAGGAGGGAGCTGAGAGACAGAAGGAGGGAGCTGAGAGACAGAAGGAGGGAGCTGAGAGACAGAAGGAGGGAGCTGAGAGACAGAGGAGGAGAGCTGAAAGACAGAGGAGGAGAGCTGAAAGACAGAGGAGGAGAGCTGAGAGACAGAGGAGGAGAGCTGAGAGACAGAGGAGGAGAGCTGAGAGACAGAGGAGGAGAGCTGAGAGACAGAGGAGGAGAGCTGAGAGACAGAGGAGGAGAGCTGAGAGACAGAGGAGGAGAGCTGAGAGACAGAGGAGGAGAGCTGAGAGACAGAGGGGGGGTCTGAGAGACAGAGGGGAGCTGAGAGACAGAGGAGAGGCTAAAAGAGGGGGGACTGAGAGACACAGGAACTGAGAGACAGAGGGGGGTCTGAGAGACAGAGGGGGAGCTGAGAGACAGAGGGGGAGCTGAGAGACAGAGGGGGGAGCTGAGAGACAGAGGGGGGAGCTGAGAGACAGAGGGGGGAGCTGAGAGACAGAGGGGGAGAGCTGAGAGATAGAGGAGGGGTCTGAGAGACAGAGGAGGGGTCTGAGAGACAGAGGAGGGGTCTGAGAGACAGAGGAGGGGCTAAGAGACACAGGAACTGAGAGACAGAGGGGGGGACTGAGAGACAGAGGGGGGTCTGAGAGACAGAGGGGGGCTGAGAGATGGGGGGGCTGAGAGATGGGGCTGAGAGACAGAAGGAGGGAGCTGAGAGACAGAGGGGGGGGGCTGAGAGACAGAGGGGGAGCTGAGAGATAGAGGAGTCTGAGAGACAGAGGAGGGGTCTGAGAGACCGAGGGGCTGAGAGACAGAGGGGGGAGCTGAGAGACAGAGAGGAGAGCTGAGAGACAGAGGAGGAGAGCTGAGAGACAGAGGAGGAGAGCTGAGAGACAGAGGAGGAGAGCTGAGAGACAGAGGAGGGGTCTGAGAGACAGAGGAGGGGTCTGAGAGACAGAGGAGAGGCTAAAAGAGGGGGGACTGAGAGACACAGGAACTGAGAGACAAAGGGGGGTCTGAGAGACAGAGGGGGGAGCTGAGAGACAGAGGGGGGTCTGAGAGACAGAGGGGGAGCTGAGAGACAGAGGGGGGAGCTGAGAGACAGAGGGGGGGTCTGAGAGACAGAGGGGGAGCTGAGAGACAGGGGTGGGAGTTGAGAGACAGGGGTGGGAGTTGAGAGACAGAGGAAGAGCTGAGAGACAGAGGAAGAGCTGAGAGACAGAGGGGAGCTGAGAGACAGAGGAGAGGCTAAAAGAGGGGGGACTGAGAGACAGAGGGGGGTCTGAGAGACAGAGGGGGGTCTGAGAGACAGAGGGGGAGCTGAGAGACAGAGGGGGAGCTGCGAGACAGAGGGGAAGCTGCGAGACAGAGGGGAAGCTTAGAGACAGAGGGGAAGCTGAGAGACAGAGGTGGAGCTGAGAGACAGAGGTGGAGCTGAGAGACAGAGGGGGAGCTGAGAGACAGAGGGGGGAGTTGAGAGACAGTGGAGGGGGCTGAGAGACAGCGGAGGGGGCTGAGAGACAGCGGAGGGGGCTGAGAGACATTGGAGGGGCCTGAGAGACAGAGGGGGAGAGCTGAGAGATATAGGAGGGGTCTGAGAGACAGAGGAGGGGTCTGAGAGACAGAGGAGGGGCTAAAAGAGGGGGGACTGAGAGACACGGGAACTGAGAGACAGAGGGGGGACTGAGAGACAGAGGGGGGTCTGAGAGACAGAGGGGGAGCTGAGAGACAGAGGGGGGAGCTGAGAGACAGAGGAGGAGAGCTGAGAGACAGAGGAGGGGTCTGAGAGACAGAGGGGAGCTGAGAGACAGAGGAGAGGCTAAAAGAGGGGGGACTGAGAGACACAGGAACTGAGAGACAGAGGGGGGACTGAGAGACAGAGGGGGTCTGAGAGACAGAGGGGGAGCTGAGAGACAGAGGGGGGAGCTGAGAGACAGAGGGGGGTGCTGAGAGACAGAGGGGGAGCTGAGAGACCTTGGAGGGGGCTGAGAGACAGAAGAGGGGTCTGTGAGACAGAGGAGGGGCTAAAAGAGGGGGGACTGAGAGACACGGGAACTGAGAGACAGAGGGGGAGCTGAGAGACAGAGGGGGGAGCTGAGAGATAGGGGGCTGAGAGACAGAGGGGCTGAGAGACAGAGGGGCTGAGAGACAGAGGGGGAGCTGAGAGACAGAAGGAGGGAGCTGAGAGACAGAAGGAGGGAGCTGAGAGACAGAGGAGGAGAGCTGAGAGACAGAGGAGGAGAGCTGAGAGACAGAGGAGGAGAGCTGAGAGACAGAGGAGGAGAGCTGAGAGACAGAGGAGGAGAGCTGAGAGACAGAGGAGGAGAGCTGAGAGACAGAGGGGGGGGGTCTGAGAGACAGAGGGGAGCTGAGAGACAGAGGAGAGGCTAAAAGAGGGGGGACTGAGAGACACAGGAACTGAGAGACAGAGGGGGGTCTGAGAGACAGAGGGGGGTCTGAGAGACAGAGGGGGGTCTGAGAGACAGAGGGGGAGCTGAGAGACAGAGGGGGGGAGCTGAGAGACAGAGGGGGGAGCTGAGAGACAGAGGGGGGAGCTGAGAGACAGAGGGGGGAGCTGAGAGACAGAGGAGGGGTCTGAGAGACAGTGGAGGGGTCTAAGAGACAGTGGAGGGGTCTAAGAGACAGTGGAGGGGTCTGAGAGACAGTGGAGGGGTCTGAGAGACAGAGGGGGAGAGCTGAGATATAGAGGAGGGGTCTGAGAGACAGAGGAGGGGTCTGAGAGACAGAGGAGAGGCTAAAAGAGGGGGGGACTGAGAGACACAGGAACTGAGAGACAGAGGGGGGTCTGAGAGACAGAGGGGGGTCTGAGAGACAGAGGGGGAGCTGAGAGACAGAGGGGGAGCTGAGAGACAGAGGGGGAGCTGAGAGACTGTGGAGGGGGCTGAGAGACTGTGGAGGGGGCTGAAGGACTGTGGAGGGGGCTGAGAGACAGAGGGGGAGAGCTGAGAGATAGAGGAGGGGTCTGAGAGACAGAGGAGGAGAGCTGAGAGACAGAGGAGGGGTCTGAGAGACAGAGGAGGGGTCTGAGAGACAGAGCAGAGGCTAAAAGAGGGGGGACTGAGAGACACAGGAACTGAGAGACAGAGGGGGGTCTGAGAGACAGAGGGGGGTCTGAGAGACAGAGGGGGAGCTGAGAGACAGAGGGGGAGCTGAGAGACAGAGGGGGAGCTGAGAGACTGTGAAGGGGGCTGAGAGACAGTGGAGGGGGCTGAGAGACAGAGGGGGAGAGCTGAGAGATAGAGGAGGGGTCTGAGAGACAGAGGAGGAGAGCTGAGAGACAGAGGAGGGGTCTGAGAGACAGAGCAGAGGCTAAAAGAGGGGGGACTGAGAGACACAGGAACTGAGAGACAGAGGGGGGTCTGAGAGACAGAGGGGAGCTGAGAGACAGAGGGGGAGCTGAGAGACAGAGGGGGAGCTGAGAGACAGAGGGGGAGCTGAGAGACAGAGGGGAGCTGAGAGACAGAGGGGAAGCTGAGAGACAGAGGGGGGCTGAGAGACAGAGGGGGGCTGAGAGATAGGGGGCTGAGAGACAGGGGGAGCTGAGAGACAGAAGGAGGGAGCTGAGAGACAGAGGAGGGAGCTGAGAGACAGAGGGGGGGAGCTGAGAGACAGAGGGGGAAGCTGAGAGACAGAGGGGGAGCTGAGAGACAGAGGGGGAGCTGAGAGACAGAGGGGGAGCTGAGAGACAGAGGGGAGCTGAGAGACAGAAGGAGGGAGCTGAGAGACAGAAGGAGGGAGCTGAGAGACAGAAGGAGGGAGCTGAGAGACAGAGGGGGAGCTGAGAAATAGAGGAGTCTGAGAGACAGAGGGGCTGAGAGACAGAGAGGAGGAGAGCTGAGAGACAGAGGAGGAGAGCTGAGAGACAGAGGAGGAGAGCTGAGAGACAGAGGAGGGGCTAAAAGAGGGGGGGACTGAGAGACACGGGAACTGAGAGACAGAGGGGGAGCTGAGAGATAGGGGGCTGAGAGACAGAAGGATGGAGCTGAGAGATAGAGGAGTCTGAGAGACAGAGGGGAGCTGAGAGACAGAGGAGAGGCTAAAAGAGGGAGGACTGAGAGACACAGGAACTGAGAGACAGAGGGGGGGACTGAGAGACAGAGGGGGAGCTGAGAGATTAGGGGGCTGAGATACAGAAGGAGGGAGCTGAGAGACAGAGGGGGAGCTGAGAGACAGAGGGGGGAGCTGAGAGATAGAGGAGTCTGAGAGACAGAGGAGGGGTCTGAGAGACAGAGGAGGAGAGCTGAGAGACAGAGGAGGAGAGTTGAGAGACAGAGGAGGAGAGCTGAGAGACAGAGGAGGGGTCTGAGAGACAGAGGGGAGCTGAGAGACAGAGGAGAGGCTAAAAGAGGGGGGACTGAGAGACACAGGAACTGAGAGACAGAGGGGGGACTGAGAGACAGAGGGGGGTCTGAGAGACAGAGGGGGGAGCTGAGAGACAGAGGGGGGAGCTGAGAGACAGAGGGGGGTCTGAGATACAGAGGGGGGGTCTGAGAGACAGAGGGGGGGTCTGAGAGACAGAGGGGGAGCTGAGAGACAGGGGTGGGAGTTGAGAGACAGAGGAAGAGCTGAGAGACAGAGGAAGAGCTGAGAGACAGAGGGGGGCTGAGACAGAGAGAGAGAGCTGAGAGATAGAGGAGGGGGGGCTGAGAGACAGTGGGGGTCTGAGACAGAGGAGGGGTCTGAGAGGCAGAATGGGAGCTGAGAGACAGAGGAGGAGAGCTGAGAGACAGAGGAGGGGTCTGAGAGACAGAGGGGAGCTGAGAGACAGAGGAGAGGCTAAAAGAGGGGGGACTGAGAGACAGAGGGGGGACTGAGAGACAGAGGGGGGTCTAAGAGACAGAGGGGGGTCTAAGAGACAGAGGGGGGGCTGAGAGACAGAGGGGGGCTGAGAGACAGAGGGGGAGCTGAGAGACAGAGGGGGAGCTGCGAGACAGAGGGGGAGCTGCGAGACAGAGGGGGAGCTGCGAGACAGAGGGGAAGCTTAGAGACAGAGGGGAAGCTTAGAGACAGAGGGGAAGCTGAGAGACAGAGGGGAAGCTGAGAGACAGAGGGGAAGCTGAGAGACAGAGGGGGAGCTGAGAGACAGAGGGGGGAGTTGAGAAACAGAGGGGGAGTTGAGAGACAGAGGGGGGAGTTGAGAGACAGAGGGGGGGAGTTGAGAGACAGAGGGGGGAGTTGAGAGACATTGGAGGGGCCTGAGAGACAGAGGAGGGGGTCTGAGAGACAGAGGAGGGGTCTGAGAGACAGAGGAGGGGTCTGAGAGACAGAGGAGGGGCTAAAAGAGGGGGGGACTGAGAGACACGGGAACTGAGAGACAGAGGGGGGGACTGAGAGACAGAGGGGGGGAGCTGAGAGACAGAGGGGGAGCTGAGAGACAGAGGGGGGAGCTAAGAGACAGAGGGGGGGAGCTAAGAGACAGAGGGGGGAGTTGAGAGACAGAGGGGGAGTTGAGAGACAGCGGAGGGGGCTGAGAGACAGCGGAGGGGGCTGAGAGACAGCGGAGGGGCTGAGAGACAGTGGAGGGGCCTGAGAGACAGAGGGGGAGAGCTGAGAGATAGAGGAGGGGTCTGAGAGACAGAGGGGGGTCTGAGAGACAGAGGGGGGCTGAGAGATGGGGGGGGCTGAGAGATGGGGCTGAGAGACAGAGGAGGAGAGCTGAGAGACAGAGGAGGGGTCTGAGAGACAGAGCAGAGGCTAAAAGAGGGGGGACTGAGAGACACAGGAACTGAGAGACAGAGGGGGGGACTGAGAGACACAGGAACTGAGAGACAGAGGGGGGTCTGAGAGACAGAGGGGAGCTGAGAGACAGAGGGGGGAGCTGAGAGACAGAGGGGGAGCTGAGAGACAGAGGGGAGCTGAGAGACAGAGGGGAAGCTGAGAGACAGAGGGGGGCTGAGAGACAGAGGGGGGCTGAGAGACAGGGGGAGCTGAGAGACAGAAGGAGGGAGCTGAGAGACAGAGGAGGGAGCTGAGAGACAGAGGGGGGAGCTGAGAGACAGAGGGGGAAGCTGAGAGACAGAGGGGGGAGCTGAGAGACAGAGGGGGAGCTGAGAGACAGAGGGGGAGCTGAGAGACAGAGGGGAGCTGAGAGACAGAAGGAGGGAGCTGAGAGACAGAAGGAGGGAGCTGAGAGACAGAAGGAGGGAGCTGAGAGACAGAGGGGGAGCTGAGAGATAGAGGAGTCTGAGAGACAGAGGGGCTGAGAGACAGAGAGGAGGAGAGCTGAGAGACAGAGGAGGAGAGCTGAGAGACAGAGGAGGAGAGCTGAGAGACAGAGGAGGGGCTAAAAGAGGGGGGGGACTGAGAGACACGGGAACTGAGAGACAGAGGGGGGGACTGAGAGACAGAGGGGGAGCTGAGAGATAGGGGGCTGAGAGACAGAAGGATGGAGCTGAGAGATAGAGGAGTCTGAGAGACAGAGGAGGGGTCTGAGAGACAGAGGGGAGCTGAGAGACAGAGGAGAGGCTAAAAGAGGGAGGACTGAGAGACACAGGAACTGAGAGACAGAGGGGGGACTGAGAGACAGAGGGGGAGCTGAGAGATAGGGGGCTGAGAGACAGAAGGAGGGAGCTGAGAGACAGAGGGGGAGCTGAGAGACAGAGGGGGAGCTGAGAGATAGAGGAGTCTGAGAGACAGAGGAGGGGTCTGAGAGACAGAGGAGGAGAGCTGAGAGACAGAGGAGGAGAGTTGAGAGACAGAGGAGGAGAGCTGAGAGACAGAGGAGGGGTCTGAGAGACAGAGGGGAGCTGAGAGACAGAGGAGAGGCTAAAAGAGGGGGGACTGAGAGACACAGGAACTGAGAGACAGAGGGGGGACTGAGAGACAGAGGGGGGTCTGAGAGACAGAGGGGGGAGCTGAGAGACAGAGGGGGGAGCTGAGAGACAGAGGGGGGAGCTGAGAGACAGAGGGGGGAGCTGAGAGACAGAGGGGGGAGCTGAGAGACAGAGGGGGGTCTGAGATACAGAGGGGGGGTCTGAGAGACAGAGGGGGAGCTGAGAGACAGGGGTGGGAGATGAGAGACAGAGGAAGAGCTGAGAGACAGAGGAAGAGCTGAGAGACAGAGGGGGGCTGAGACAGAGAGAGAGAGCTGAGAGATAGAGGAGGGGGCTGAGAGACAGTGGGGGTCTGAGACAGAGGAGGGGTCTGAGAGGCAGAATGGGAGCTGAGAGACAGAGGAGGAGAGCTGAGAGACAGAGGAGGGGTCTGAGAGACAGAGGGGAGCTGAGAGACAGAGGAGAGGCTAAAAGAGGGGGGACTGAGAGACAGAGGGGGGACTGAGAGACAGAGGGGGGTCTAAGAGACAGAGGGGGGTCTAAGAGACAGAGGGGGGCTGAGAGACAGAGGGGGGCTGAGAGACAGAGGGGGGCTGAGAGACAGAGGGGGAGCTGAGAGACAGAGGGGGAGCTGCGAGACAGAGGGGGAGCTGCGAGACAGAGGGGGAGCTGCGAGACAGAGGGGAAGCTTAGAGACAGAGGGGAAGCTTAGAGACAGAGGGGAAGCTGAGAGACAGAGGGGAAGCTGACAGACAGAGGGGAAGCTGAGAGACAGAGGGGGGAGTTGAGAAACAGAGGGGGGAGTTGAGAGACAGAGGGGGGAGTTGAGAGACAGAGGGGGGAGTTGAGAGACAGAGGGGGGAGTTGAGAGACAGAGGGGGGAGTTGAGAGACATTGGAGGGGCCTGAGAGACAGAGGAGGGGTCTGAGAGACAGAGGAGGGGTCTGAGAGACAGAGGAGGGGCTAAAAGAGGGGGGGGACTGAGAGACACGGGAACTGAGAGACAGAGGGGGGGACTGAGAGACAGAGGGGGGAGCTGAGAGACAGAGGGGGAGCTGAGAGACAGAGGGGGGAGCTAAGAGACAGAGGGGGGAGCTAAGAGACAGAGGGGGGAGTTGAGAGACAGAGGGGGGAGTTGAGAGACAGCGGAGGGGGCTGAGAGACAGCGGAGGGGGCTGAGAGACAGCGGAGGGGCTGAGAGACAGTGGAGGGGCCTGAGAGACAGAGGGGGAGAGCTGAGAGATAGAGGAGGGGTCTGAGAGACAGAGGGGGGTCTGAGAGACAGAGGGGGGCTGAGAGATGGGGGGGCTGAGAGATGGGGCTGAGAGACAGAAGGAGGGAGCTGAGAGACAGAGGGGGGAGCTGAGAGACAGAGGGGGATCTGAGAGATAGAGGAGGAGCTGAGAGACAGAGGAGGGGTCTGAGAGACAGAGGAGGGGTCTGAGAGACCGAGGGGCTGAGAGACAGAGGGGGGAGCTGAGAGACAGAGGGGGAGCTGAGAGACAGAGGGGGGAGCTGAGAGACAGAGGGGGGTCTGAGAGACAGAGGGGGAGCTGAGAGACAGAGGGGGGAGCTGAGAGACAGAGGGGGGGTCTGAGAGACAGAGGGGGAGCTGAGAGACAAGGGTGGGAGTTGAGAGACAGGGGTGGGAGTTGAGAGACAGAGGAAGAGCTGAGAGACAGAGGAAGAGCTGAGAGACAGAGGAAGAGCTGAGAGACAGAGGGGAGCTGAGAGACAGAGGAGAGGCTAAAAGAGGGGGGACTGAGAGACAGAGGGGGGGACTGAGAGACAGAGGGGGGTCTGAGAGACAGAGGGGGGTCTGAGAGACAGAGGGGGAGCTGAGAGACAGAGGGGGAGCTGCGAGACAGAGGGGAAGCTGCGAGACAGAGGGGAAGCTTAGAGACAGAGGGGAAGCTGAGAGACAGAGGTGGAGCTGAGAGACAGAGGTGGAGCTGAGAGACAGAGGGGGAGCTGAGAGACAGAGGGGGGAGTTGAGAGACAGTGGAGGGGGCTGAGAGACAGCGGAGGGGGCTGAGAGACAGCGGAGGGGGCTGAGAGACATTGGAGGGGCCTGAGAGACAGAGGGGGAGAGCTGAGAGATATAGGAGGGGTCTGAGAGACAGAGGAGGGGTCTGAGAGACAGAGGAGGGGCTAAAAGAGGGGGGACTGAGAGACACGGGAACTGAGAGACAGAGGGGGGACTGAGAGACAGAGGGGGGTCTGAGAGACAGAGGGGGAGCTGAGAGACAGAGGGGGGAGCTGAGAGACAGAGGAGGAGAGCTGAGAGACAGAGGAGGGGTCTGAGAGACAGAGGGGAGCTGAGAGACAGAGGAGAGGCTAAAAGAGGGGGGACTGAGAGACACAGGAACTGAGAGACAGAGGGGGGACTGAGAGACAGAGGGGGTCTGAGAGACAGAGGGGGAGCTGAGAGACAGAGGGGGGAGCTGAGAGACAGAGGGGGGAGCTGAGAGACAGAGGGGGAGCTGAGAGACCTTGGAGGGGGCTGAGAGACAGAAGAGGGGTCTGAGAGACAGAGGAGGGGCTAAAAGAGGGGGGACTGAGAGACACGGGAACTGAGAGACAGAGGGGGAGCTGAGAGACAGAGGGGGGAGCTGAGAGATAGGGGGCTGAGAGACAGAGGGGCTGAGAGACAGAGGGGGAGCTGAGAGACAGAAGGAGGGAGCTGAGAGACAGAAGGAGGGAGCTGAGAGACAGGAGGGAGCTGAGAGACAGAGGAGGAGAGCTGAAAGACAGAGGAGGAGAGCTGAGAGACAGAGGAGGAGAGCTGAGAGACAGAGGAGGAGAGCTGAGAGACAGAGGAGGAGAGCTGAGAGACAGAGGAGGAGAGCTGAGAGACAGAGGAGGAGAGCTGAGAGACAGAGGGGGGGTCTGAGAGACAGAGGGGAGCTGAGAGACAGAGGAGAGGCTAAAAGAGGGGGGACTGAGAGACACAGGAACTGAGAGACAGAGGGGGGTCTGAGAGACAGAGGGGGAGCTGAGAGACAGAGGGGGAGCTGAGAGACAGAGGGGGGAGCTGAGAGACAGAGGGGGGAGCTGAGAGACAGAGGGGGAGCTGAGAGACAGAGGGGGAAGCTGAGAGACAGAGGAGGGGTCTGAGAGACAGAGGAGGGGTCTAAGAGACAGTGGAGGGGTCTAAGAGACAGTGGAGGGGTCTGAGAGACAGTGGAGGGGTCGGAGAGACAGTGGAGGGGTCTGAGAGACAGAAGGAGGGAGCTGAGAGACAGAAGGAGGGAGCTGAGAGACAGAGGAGGAGAGCTGAAAGACAGAGGAGGAGAGCTGAAAGACAGAGGAGGAGAGCTGAGAGACAGAGGAGGAGAGCTGAGAGACAGAGGAGGAGAGCTGAGAGACAGAGGAGGAGAGCTGAGAGACAGAGGAGGAGAGCTGAGAGACAGAGGGGGGGTCTGAGAGACAGAGGGGAGCTGAGAGACAGAGGAGAGGCTAAAAGAGGGGGGACTGAGAGACACAGGAACTGAGAGACAGAGGGGGGTCTGAGAGACAGAGGGGGAGCTGAGAGACAGAGGGGGAGCTGAGAGACAGAGGGGGGAGCAGAGAGACAGAGGGGGGAGCTGAGAGACAGAGGAGGGGTCTGAGAGACAGTGGAGGGGTCTAAGAGACAGTGGAGGGGTCTGAGAGACAGTGGAGGGGTCTGAGAGACAGTGGAGGGGTCTGAGAGACAGAGGATAGGCTAAAAGAGGGGGGACTGAGAGACACAGGAACTGAGAGACAGAGGGGGGTCTGAGAGACAGAGGGGGGTCTGAGAGACAGAGGGGGAGCTGAGAGACAGAGGGGGAGCTGAGAGACTGTGGAGGGGGCTGAGAGACTGTGGAGGGGCTGAGAGACTGTGGAGGGGGCTGAAGGACTGTGGAGGGGGCTGAGAGACAGAGGGGGAGAGCTGAGAGATAGAGGAGGGGTCTGAGAGACAGAGGAGGAGAGCTGAGAGACAGAGGAGGGGTCTGAGAGACAGAGGAGGGGTCTGAGAGACAGAGCAGAGGCTAAAAGAGGGGGGACTGAGAGACACAGGAACTGAGAGACAGAGGGGGGTCTGAGAGACAGAGGGGGAGCTGAGAGACAGAGGGGGAGCTGAGAGACAGAGGGGGAGCTGAGAGACAGAGGGAGAGCTGAGAGACAGAGGGGGAGCTGAGAGACAGAGGGGGAGCTGAGAGACTGTGAAGGGGGCTGAGAGACAGTGGAGGGGGCTGAGAGACAGTGGAGGGGGCTGAGAGACAGAGGGGGAGAGCTGAGAGATAGAGGAGGGGTCTGAGAGACAGAGGAGGAGAGCTGAGAGACAGAGGAGGGGTCTGAGAGACAGAGGAGGGGTCTGAGAGACAGAGCAGAGGCTAAAAGAGGGGGGACTGACAGACACAGGAACTGAGAGACAGAGGGGGGTCTGAGAGACAGAGGGGGGTCTGAGAGACAGAGGGGGAGCTGAGAGACAGAGGGGGAGCTGAGAGACAGAGGGGGAGCTGAGAGACAGAGGGGAAGCTGAGAGACAGAGGGGAAGCTGAGAGACAGAGGGGAAGCTGAGAGACAGAGGGGAAGCTGAGAGACAGAGGGGAAGCTGAGAGACAGAGGGGGGCTGAGAGATAGGGGGCTGAGAGACAGGGGGAGCTGAGAGACAGAGGGGGAGCTGAGAGACAGAGGGGGAGCTGAGAGACAGAGGGGGAAGCTGAGAGATAGAGGAGGGGTCTGAGAGACAGAGGGGGGGACTGAGAGACAGAGGGGGAGCTGAAAGACAGAGGGGGAGCTGAGAGACAGAGGGGGAGCTGAGAGACAGAGGGGGAGCTGAGAGACAGAGGGGAGCTGAGAGACAGAAGGAGGGAGCTGAGAGACAGAAGGAGGGAGCTGAGAGACAGACGGAGGGAGCTGAGAGACAGACGGAGGGAGCTGAGAGACAGACGGAGGGAGCTGAGAGACAGACGGAGGGAGCTGAGAGATAGAGGAGTCTGAGAGACAGAGGGGCTGAGAGACAGAGAGGAGGAGAGCTGAGAGACAGAGGAGGAGAGCTGAGAGACAGAGGAGGAGAGCTGAGAGACAGAGGAGGGGCTAAAAGAGGGGGGGACTGAGAGACACGGGAACTGAGAGACAGAGGGGGGACTGAGAGACAGAGGGGGAGCTGAGAGACAGAGGGGGGCTGAGAGATAGAGGAGTCTGAGAGACAGAGGGGGGAGCTGAGAGACAAAGGAGGAGAGCTGAGAGACAGAGGAGGAGAGCTGAGAGACAGAGGGGGAGCTGAGAGACAGAGGGGGAGCTGAGAGACAGAGGGGGAGCTGAGAGACAGAGGGGGAGCTGAGAGACTGTGAAAGGGGCTGAGAGACAGAGGGGAGCTGAGAGACAGAAGGAGGGAGCTGAGAGACAGAAGGAGGGAGCTGAGAGACAGAAGGAGGGAGCTGAGAGACAGAGGGGGAGCTGAGAGACAGATGGTCTGAGAGACACAGGGGCTGAGAGACAGAGGGGCTGAGAGACAGAGAGGAGGAGAGCTGAGAGACAGGAGGAGAGCTGAGAGACAGAGGAGGACTCTGAGACAGAGGAGGGGCTAAAAGAGGGGGGCCTGAGAGACACGGGAACTGAGAGACAGAGGGGGGGGGACTGAGAGACAGAGGGGGAGCTGAGAGACAGAGGGGGGCTGAGAGATAGGGAGCTGAGAGACAGAGGGGGGAGCTGAGAGATAGAGGGGGGCTGAGAGATAGGGAGCTGAGAGACAGAGGGGGGAGCTGAGAGATAGAGGAGTCTGAGAGACAGAGGGGGGAGCTGAGAGACAAAGGAGGAGAGCTGAGAGACAAAGGAGGAGAGCTGAGAGACAAAGGAGGAGAGCTGAGAGACAAAGGAGGAGAGCTGAGAGACAGAGGAGGAGAGCTGAGAGACAGAGGAGGAGAGCTGAGAGACAGAGGAGGAGAGCTGAGAGACAGAGGGGGGAGCTGAGAGACAGAGGGGGAGCTGAGAGACAGAGGGGGAGCTGAGAGACTGTGGAGGGGGCTGAGAGACAGTGGAGGGGGCTGAGAGACAGTGGAGGGGCACTGAGAGACACGGGAACTGAGAGACAGAGGGGGGGGGACTGAGAGACAGAGGGGGAGCTGAGAGACAGAGGGGGAGCTGAGAGACAGAAGGAGGGAGCTGAGAGACAGAAGGAGGGAGCTGAGAGACAGAAGGAGGGAGCTGAGAGACAGAGGGGGAGCTGAGAGATAGAGGAGTCTGAGAGACAGAGGGGCTGAGAGACAGAGAGGAGGAGAGCTGAGAGACAGAGGAGGAGAGCTGAGAGACAGAGGAGGGGTCTGAGACAGAGGAGGGGTCTGAGAGACAGAGGAGGGGCTAAAAGAGGGGGGGACTGAGAGACACAGGAACTGAGAGACAGAGGGGGGACTGAGAGACAGAGGGGGAGCAGAGAGACAGAGGGGGAGCAGAGAGACAGAGGGGGGAGCTGAGAGACAGAGGGGGAGCTGAGAGACAGAGGGGGGAGCTGAGAGACAGAGGGGGGAGCTGAGAGACAGAGGGGGGAGCTGAGAGACAGAAGGAGGGAGCTGAGAGACAGAGGGGGGAGCTGAGAGACAGAGGGGGGAGCTGAGAGATAGAGAGGTCTGAGAAACAGAGGAGGGGTCTGAGAGACAGAGGGGGAGCTGAGAGACAGAGGGGGAGCTGAGAGACAGAGGGGGGAGCTGAGAGACAGAGGGGGGAGCTGAGAGACAGAGGGGGGAGCTGAGAGACAGAAGGAGGGAGCTGAGAGACAGAAGGAGGGAGCTGAGAGACAGAGGGGGGAGCTGAGAGATAGAGAAGTCTGAGAAACAGAGGAGGGGTCTGAGAGACAGAGGGGGAGCTGAGAGACAGAGGGGGAGCTGAGAGACAGAGGGGGAGCTGAGAGACTGTGGAAGGGGCTGAGAGACTGTGGAAGGGGCTGAGAGACTGTGGAAGGGGCTGAGAGACAGTGGAGGGGGCTGAGAGACAGTGGAGGGGGCTGAGAGACAGTGGAGGGGCACTGAGAGACACGGGAACTGAGAGACAGAGGGGGGACTGAGAGACAGAGGGGGAGCTGAGAGACAGAGGGGGAGCTGAGAGACAGAGGGGGAGCTGAAAGACAGAGGGGGAGCTGAGAGACAGAGGGGGAGCTGAGAGACAGAGGGGGAGCTGAGAGACAGAGGGGGAGCTGAGAGACAGAGGGGAGCTGAGAGACAGAAGGGAGCTGAGAGACAGAAGGAGGGAGCTGAGAGACAGAAGGAGGGAGCTGAGAGACAGAAGGAGGGAGCTGAGAGACAGAAGGAGGGAGCTGAGAGACAGAGGGGGAGCTGAGAGACAGAGGGGGAGCTGAGAGATAGAGGGGGCTGAGAGACAGAGGGGCTGAGAGACAGAGGGGCTGAGAGACAGAGGGGCTGAGAGACAGAGGGGCTGAGAGACAGGGAGGAGGAGAGCTGAGAGACAGAGGAGGAGAGCTGAGAGACAGAGGAGGAGAGCTGAGAGACAGAGGAGGGGTCTGAGACAGAGGAGGGGCTAAAAGAGGGGGGGACTGAGAGACACGGGAACTGAGAGACAGAGGGGGGACTGAGAGACAGAGGGGGAGCTGAGAGACAGAGGGGGGCTGAGAGATAGGGAGCTGAGAGACAGAGGGGGGAGCTGAGAGACAGAGGGGGGAGCTGAGAGATCGAGGAGTCTGAGAGACAGAGGGGGGAGCTGAGAGACAAAGGAGGAGAGCTGAGAGACAGAGGGGGAGCTGAGAGACAGAGGGGGAGCTGAGAGACAGAGGGGAGCTGAGAGACAGAAGGAGGGAGCTGAGAGACAGAAGGAGGGAGCTGAGAGACAGAAGGAGGGAGCTGAGAGACAGAGGGGGAGCTGAGAGATAGAGGAGTCTGAGAGACAGAGGGGGCTGAGAGACAGAGGGGGAGCTGAGAGACAGAGGGGGAGCAGAGAGACAGAGGGGGGAGCTGAGAGACAGAGGGGGAGCTGAGAGACAGAGGGGGGAGCTGAGAGACAGAGGGGGGAGCTGAGAGACAAAAGGAGGAGCTGAGAGACAGAGGGGGGAGCTGAGAGACAGAGGGGGGAGCTGAGAGATAGAGAAGTCTGAGAAACAGAGGAGGGGTCTGAGAGACAGAGGAGGAGAGCTGAGAGACAGAGGAGGAGAGCTGAGAGACAGAGGAGGAGAGCTGAGAGACAGAGGAGGAGAGCTGAGAGACAGAGGAGGAGAGCTGAGAGACAGAGGAGGAGAGCTGAGAGACAGAGGAGGGGTCTGAGAGACAGAGGGGGAGCTGAGAGAGAGGGGGAGCTGAGACACAGTGGAGGGTGCTGAGAGACAGTGGAGGGGTCTGAGAGACAGTGGAGGGGTCTGAGAGACAGAGGAGGGACTAAAAGAGGGGGGACTGAGAGACACGGGAACTGAGAGACAGAGGGGGGGACTGAGAGATAGGGGGCTGAGAGACAGAGGGGGGAGCTGAGAGACAGAGGGGGGAGCTGAGAGACAGAGAGGAGAGCTGAGAGACAGAGGAGGAGAGCTGAGAGACAGAGGAGGAGAGCTGAGAGACAGAGGAGGGGTCTGAGAGACAGAGGAGGGGCTAAAAGAGGGGGGACTGAGAGACACGGGAACTGAGAGACAGAGGGGGGGACTGAGAGATAGGGGGCTGAGAGACAGAGGGGGGAGCTGAGAGACAGAGGGGGGAGCTGAGAGACAGAGAGGAGAGCTGAGAGACAGAGGAGGAGAGCTGAGAGACAGAGGAGGAGAGCTGAGAGACAGAGGAGGGGTCTGAGAGACAGAGGAGGGGTCTGAGAGACAGAGGAGGGGTCTGAGAGACAGAGGGGAGCTGAGAGACAGAGGAAGGGTCTGAGAGACAGAGGGGGAGCTGAGAGACAGAGGGGGGAGCTGAGAGACAGAGGGGGGAGCTGAGAGACAGAGGAGGAGAGCTGAGAGACAGAGGAGGGGTCTGAGAGACAGCGGAGGGGTCTGAGAGACAGAGGGGAGCTGAGAGACAGAGGGGAGCTGAGAGACAGAGGGGGGGTCTGAGAGACAGAGGGGGTCTGAGAGATAGTGGGGGGGTTGAGAAACCGAGGAGGGGGCTGAAAGAGGGGGGACTGAGAGACAGAGGAGGGGTCTGAGAGACACGGGAACTGAGAGACAGAGGGGGGACTGAGAGACAGAGGGGGGAGCTGAGAGACAGAGGGGGGAGCTGAGAGATAGGGGGCTGAGAGACAGAAGGATGGAGCTGAGAGATAGAGGAGTCTGAGAGACAGAGGAGGGGTCTGAGAGACAGAGGGGAGCTGAAAGACAGAGGAGAGGCTAAAAGAGGGAGGACTGAGAGACACAGGACCTGAGAGACAGAGGGGGGACTGAGAGACAGAGGGGGGACTGAGAGACAGAGGGGGGTCTGGGAGACAGAGGGGGGAGCTGAGAGACAGAGGGGGGAGCTGAGAGACAGTGGAGGGGAGCTGAGAGACAGTGGAGGGGAGCTGAGAGACAGAGGAGGGGTCTGAGAGACAGAGGGGAAGCTGAGAGACAGAGGGGGGCTGAGAGACAGAGGGGGGCTGAGAGATAGGGGGCTGAGAGACAGAAGGAGGGAGCTGAGAGACAGAGGAGGGAGCTGAGAGACAGAGGGGGGAGCTGAGAGACAGAGGGGGAAGCTGAGAGATAGAGGAGGGGTCTGAGAGACAGAGGGGGGACTGAGAGACAGAGGGGGAGCTGAGAGACAGAGGGGGAGCTGAGAGACAGAGGGGGGCTGAGAGACAGAAGGAGGGAGCTGAGAGACAGAGGGGGGAGCTGAGAGACAGAGGGGGGAGCTGAGAGATAGGAGTCTGAGAGACTGAGGAGGGGTCTGAGAGACAGAGGAGGAGAGCTGAGAGACAGAGGAGGAGAGCTGAGAGACAGAGAAGGAGAGCTGAGAGACAGAGGAGGGGTCTGAGAGACAGAGGAGGGGTCTGAGAGACAGAGGGGAGCAGAGAGACAGAGGAGAGGCTAAAAGAGGGGGGACTGAGAGACACAGGAACTGAGAGACAGAGGGGGAACTGAGAGACAGAGGGGGTCTGAGAGACAGAGGGGGAGCTGAGAGACAGAGGGGGAAGATGAGAGACAGCGGAGGGGTCTGAGAGACAGAGGGGGGAGCTGAGAGACAGAGGGGGGAGCTGAGAGACAGAGGGGGGTCTGAGAGACAGAGGGGGAGCTGAGAGACAGAGGGGGAGCTGAGAGACAGGGGTGGGAGTTGAGAGACAGGAGGAAGAGCTGAGAGACAGAGGGGGGCTGAGAGACAGAGGGGGGCTGAGAGACAGAGAGAGAGAGCTGAGAGATAGAGGAGGGGGCTGAGAGACAGTGGGGGTCTGAGAGACAGAGGAGGGGTCTGAGAGAATGTGGAAGGGGCTGAGAGACTGTGGAAGGGGCTGAGAGACTGTGGAAGGGGCTGAGAGACTGTGGAAGGGGCTGAGAGACAGTGGAGGGGGCTGAGAGACAGTGGAGGGGCACTGAGAGACACGGGAACTGAGAGACAGAGGGGGGACTGAGAGACAGAGGGGGAGCTGAGAGACAGAGGGGGAGCTGAGAGACAGAGGGGGAGCTGAAAGACAGAGGGGGAGCTGAAAGACAGAGGGGGAGCTGAGAGACAGAGGGGGAGCTGAGAGACAGAGGGGGAGCTGAGAGACAGAGGGGGAGCTGAGAGACAGAGGGGAGCTGAGAGACAGAAGGGAGCTGAGAGACAGAAGGAGGGAGCTGAGAGACAGAAGGAGGGAGCTGAGAGACAGAAGGAGGGAGCTGAGAGACAGAAGGAGGGAGCTGAGAGACAGAAGGAGGGAGCTGAGAGACAGAGGGGGAGCTGAGAGACAGAGGGGGAGCTGAGAGATAGAGGGGGCTGAGAGACAGAGGGGCTGAGAGACAGAGGGGCTGAGAGACAGAGGGGCTGAGAGACAGAGGGGCTGAGAGACAGAGGGGCTGAGAGACAGAGAGGAGGAGAGCTGAGAGACAGAGGAGAGCTGAGAGACAGAGGAGGAGAGCTGAGAGACAGAGGAGGGGTCTGAGACAGAGGAGGGGCTAAAAGAGGGGGGACTGAGAGACACGGGAACTGAGAGACAGAGGGGGGGACTGAGAGACAGAGGGGGAGCTGAGAGACAGAGGGGGGCTGAGAGATAGGGAGCTGAGAGACAGAGGGGGGAGCTGAGAGATAGAGGAGTCTGAGAGACAGAGGGGGGAGCTGAGAGACAAAGGAGGAGAGCTGAGAGACCAAGGAGGAGAGCTGAGAGACCGAGGAGGAGAGCTGAGAGACCGAGGAGGAGAGCTGAGAGACAGAGGGGGAGCTGAGAGACAGAGGGGAAGCTGAGAGACAGAGGGGGAGCTGAGAGACAGAGGGGGAGCTGAGAGACAGAGGGGAGCTGAGAGACAGAAGGAGGGAGCTGAGAGACAGAAGGAGGGAGCTAAGAGACAGAAGGAGGGAGCTGAGAGACAGAGGGGGAGCTGAGAGATAGAGGAGTCTGAGAGACAGAGGGGGCTGAGAGACAGAGGGGGAGCTGAGAGACAGAGGGGGAGCTGAGAAACAGAGGGGGAGCAGAGAGACAGAGGGGGGAGCTGAGAGACAGAGGGGGAGCTGAGAGACAGAGGGGGGAGCTGAGAGACAGAAGGAGGAGCTGAGAGACAGAGGGGGGAGCTGAGAGATAGAGAAGTCTGAGAAACAGAGGAGGGGTCTGAGAGACAGAGGGGCTGAGAGACAGAGGAGGAGAGCTGAGAGACAGAGGAGGAGAGCTGAGAGACAGAGGAGGAGAGCTGAGAGACAGAGGAGGAGAGCTGAGAGACAGAGGAGGGGTCTGAGAGACAGAGGGGGGTCTGAGAGACAGAGGGGGAGCTGAGAGAGAGGGGGAGCTGAGACACAGTGGAGGGTGCTGAGAGACAGTGGAGGGGGCTGAGAGACAGTGGAGGGGTCTGAGAGACAGAGGAGGGACTAAAAGAGGGGGGACTGAGAGACACGGGAACTGAGAGACAGAGGGGGGGACTGAGAGATAGGGGGCTGAGAGACAGAGGGGGGAGCTGAGAGACGGAGGGGGGAGCTGAGAGACAGAGGAGGAGAGCTGAGAGACAGAGGAGGAGAGCTGAGAGACAGAGGAGGAGAGCTGAGAGACATAGGAGGAGAGCTGAGAGACAGAGGAGGAGAGCTGAGAGACAGAGGAGGGGTCTGAGAGACAGAGGAGGGGCTAAAAGAGGGGGGACTGAGAGACACGGGAACTGAGAGACAGAGGGGGGGACTGAGAGATAGGGGGCTGAGAGACAGGGGGAGCTGAGAGACAGAGGGGGGAGCTGAGAGACAGACGGGGGAGCTGAGAGACAGAGAGGAGAGCTGAGAGACAGAGGAGGAGAGCTGAGAGACAGAGGAGGAGAGCTGAGAGACAGAGGAGGAGAGCTGAGAGACAGAGGAGGGGTCTGAGAGACAGAGGAGGGGTCTGAGAGAATGTGGAAGGGGCTGAGAGACTGTGGAAGGGGCTGAGAGACTGTGGAAGGGGCTGAGAGACTGTGGAAGGGGCTGAGAGACAGTGGAGGGGGCTGAGAGACAGTGGAGGGGCACTGAGAGACACGGGAACTGAGAGACAGAGGGGGGGACTGAGAGACAGAGGGGGAGCTGAGAGACAGAGGGGGAGCTGAGAGACAGAGGGGGAGCTGAAAGACAGAGGGGGAGCTGAAAGACAGAGGGGGAGCTGAGAGACAGAGGGGGAGCTGAGAGACAGAGGGGGAGCTGAGAGACAGAGGGGGAGCTGAGAGACAGAGGGGAGCTGAGAGACAGAAGGGAGCTGAGAGACAGAAGGAGGGAGCTGAGAGACAGAAGGAGGGAGCTGAGAGACAGAAGGAGGGAGCTGAGAGACAGAAGGAGGGAGCTGAGAGACAGAAGGAGGGAGCTGAGAGACAGAGGGGGAGCTGAGAGACAGAGGGGGAGCTGAGAGATAGAGGGGGCTGAGAGACAGAGGGGCTGAGAGACAGAGGGGCTGAGAGACAGAGGGGCTGAGAGACAGAGGGGCTGAGAGACAGAGGGGCTGAGAGACAGAGAGGAGGAGAGCTGAGAGACAGAGGAGAGCTGAGAGACAGAGGAGGAGAGCTGAGAGACAGAGGAGGGGTCTGAGACAGAGGAGGGGCTAAAAGAGGGGGGACTGAGAGACACGGGAACTGAGAGACAGAGGGGGGGACTGAGAGACAGAGGGGGAGCTGAGAGACAGAGGGGGGCTGAGAGATAGGGAGCTGAGAGACAGAGGGGGGAGCTGAGAGATAGAGGAGTCTGAGAGACAGAGGGGGGAGCTGAGAGACAAAGGAGGAGAGCTGAGAGACCAAGGAGGAGAGCTGAGAGACCGAGGAGGAGAGCTGAGAGACCGAGGAGGAGAGCTGAGAGACAGAGGGGGAGCTGAGAGACAGAGGGGAAGCTGAGAGACAGAGGGGGAGCTGAGAGACAGAGGGGGAGCTGAGAGACAGAGGGGAGCTGAGAGACAGAAGGAGGGAGCTGAGAGACAGAAGGAGGGAGCTAAGAGACAGAAGGAGGGAGCTGAGAGACAGAGGGGGAGCTGAGAGATAGAGGAGTCTGAGAGACAGAGGGGGCTGAGAGACAGAGGGGGAGCTGAGAGACAGAGGGGGAGCTGAGAAACAGAGGGGGAGCAGAGAGACAGAGGGGGGAGCTGAGAGACAGAGGGGGAGCTGAGAGACAGAGGGGGGAGCTGAGAGACAGAAGGAGGAGCTGAGAGACAGAGGGGGGAGCTGAGAGATAGAGAAGTCTGAGAAACAGAGGAGGGGTCTGAGAGACAGAGGGGCTGAGAGACAGAGGAGGAGAGCTGAGAGACAGAGGAGGAGAGCTGAGAGACAGAGGAGGAGAGCTGAGAGACAGAGGAGGAGAGCTGAGAGACAGAGGAGGAGAGCTGAGAGACAGAGGAGGGGTCTGAGAGACAGAGGGGGGTCTGAGAGACAGAGGGGGAGCTGAGAGAGAGGGGGAGCTGAGACACAGTGGAGGGTGCTGAGAGACAGTGGAGGGGGCTGAGAGACAGTGGAGGGGTCTGAGAGACAGAGGAGGGACTAAAAGAGGGGGGACTGAGAGACACGGGAACTGAGAGACAGAGGGGGGGACTGAGAGATAGGGGGCTGAGAGACAGAGGGGGGAGCTGAGAGACGGAGGGGGGAGCTGAGAGACAGAGGAGGAGAGCTGAGAGACAGAGGAGGAGAGCTGAGAGACAGAGGAGGAGAGCTGAGAGACATAGGAGGAGAGCTGAGAGACAGAGGAGGAGAGCTGAGAGACAGAGGAGGGGTCTGAGAGACAGAGGAGGGGCTAAAAGAGGGGGGACTGAGAGACACGGGAACTGAGAGACAGAGGGGGGGACTGAGAGATAGGGGGCTGAGAGACAGGGGGAGCTGAGAGACAGAGGGGGGAGCTGAGAGACAGACGGGGGAGCTGAGAGACAGAGAGGAGAGCTGAGAGACAGAGGAGGAGAGCTGAGAGACAGAGGAGGAGAGCTGAGAGACAGAGGAGGAGAGCTGAGAGACAGAGGAGGGGTCTGAGAGACAGAGGAGGGGTCTGAGAGACAGAGGAGGGGTCTGAGAGACAGAGGGGAGCTGAGAGACAGAGGAAGGGTCTGAGAGACAGAGGGGGAGCTGAGAGACAGAGGGGGGAGCTGAGAGACAGAGGGGGGAGCTGAGAGACAGAGGGGGGAGCTGAGAGACAGAGGAGGGGTCTGAGAGACAGAGGAGGGGTCTGAGAGACAGAGGAGGGGTCTGAGAGACAGAGGGGAGCTGAGAGACAGAGGGGGGTCTGAGAGACAGAGGGGGTCTGAGAGATAGTGGGGGGGTTGAGAAACCGAGGAGGGGGCTGAAAGAGGGGGGACTGAGAGACAGAGGAGGGGTCTGAGAGACACGGGAACTGAGAGACAGAGGGGGGACTGAGAGACAGAGGGGGGAGCTGAGAGACAGAGGGGGGAGCTGAGAGATAGGGGGCTGAGAGACAGAAGGATGGAGCTGTGAGATAGAGGAGTCTGAGAGACAGAGGAGGGGTCTGAGAGACAGAGGGGAGCTGAGAGACAGAGGAGAGGCTAAAAGAGGGAGGACTGAGAGACACAGGACCTGAGAGACAGAGGGGGGACTGAGAGACAGAGGGGGGACTGAGAGACAGAGGGGGGTCTGAGAGACAGAGGGGGGAGCTGAGAGACAGAGGGGGGAGCTGAGAGACAGTGGAGGGGAGCTGAGAGACAGTGGAGGGGAGCTGAGAGACAGTGGAGGGGAGCTGAGAGACAGTGGAGGGGTCTGGAAGACAGAGGAGGGGTCTGAGAGACAGAGGAGAGGTCTGAGAGACAGAGGAGGGGTCTGAGAGACAGAGGGGAAGCTGAGAGACAGAGGGGGGCTGAGAGATAGGGGGCTGAGAGACAGGGGGAGCTGAGAGACAGAAGGAGGGAGCTGAGAGACAGAGGAGGGAGCTGAGAGACAGAGGGGGGAGCTGAGAGACAGAGGGGGGGACTGAGAGACAGAGGGGGAGCTGAGAGACAGAGGGGGAGCTGAGAGACAGAGGGGGAGCTGAGAGACAGAGGGGGAGCTGAGAGACAGAGGGGGGCTGAGAGACAGAAGGAGGGAGCTGAGAGACAGAGGGGGAGCTGAGAGACAGAGGGGGGAGCTGAGAGATAGAGGAGTCTGAGAGACTGAGGAGGGGTCTGAGAGACAGAGGAGGAGAGCTGAGAGACAGAGGAGGAGAGCTGAGAGACAGAGAAGGAGAGCTGAGAGACAGAGGAGGGAGCTGAGAGACAGAGGAGGGGTCTGAGAGACAGAGGGGAGCTGAGAGACAGAGGAGAGGCTAAAAGAGGGGGGACTGAGAGACACAGGAACTGAGAGACAGAGGGGGTCTGAGAGACAGAGGGGGAGCTGAGAGACAGAGGGGGAGCTGAGAGACAGAGGGGGAAGATGAGAGACAGCGGAGGGGTCTGAGAGACAGAGGGGGGAGCTGAGAGACAGAGGGGGGTCTGAGAGACAGAGGGGGAGCTGAGAGACAGAGGGGGAGCTGAGAGACAGAGGGGGAGCTGAGAGACAGGGGTGGGAGTTGAGAGACAGGAGGAAGAGCTGAGAGACAGAGGGGGGCTGAGAGACAGAGGGGGGCTGAGAGACAGAGAGAGAGCTGAGAGATAGAGGAGGGGGCTGAGAGACAGTGAGGGTCTGAGAGACAGAGGAGGGGTCTGAGAGACAGAGGAGGAGAGCTGAGAGACAGAGGAGGAGAGCTGAGAGACAGAGGAGGAGAGTTGAGAGACAGAGGAGAGCTGAGAGACAGAGGAGGGGTCTGAGAGACAGAGGAGGGGCTAAAAGAGGGGGGGACTGAGAGTCACAGGAACTGAGAGACAGAGGGGGAACTGAGAGACAGAGGGGGGAGCTGAGAGACAGAGGGGGGAGCTGAGAGACAGAAGGAGGGAGCTGAGAGACAGAAGGAGGGAGCTGAGACACAGAAGGAGGGAGCTGAGACACAGAAGGAGGGAGCTGAGACACAGAAGGAGGGAGCTGAGACACAGAAGGAGGGAGCTGAGAGACAGAGGGGGAGCTGAGAGACAGAGGGGGAGCTGAGAGAGAGGGGGGAGCTGAGAGACAGAGGGGGGAGCTGAGAGACAGAGGGGAAGCTGAGAGACAGAGGGGGAGCTGAGAGACAGAGGGGGAGCTGAGAGACAGAGGGGGAGCTGAGAGACAGAGGGGGAGCTGAGAGAGAGGGGGAGCTGAGAGAGAGGGGGAGCTGAGAGACAGAGGGGGGAGTTGAGAGACAGAGGGGGGAGTTGAGAGACATTGGAGGGGCCTGAGAGACAGAGGAGGGGTCTGAGAGACAGATGAGGGGTCTGAGAGACAGAGGAGGGGTCTGAGAGACAGAGGAGGGGCTAAAAGAGGGGGGGGGACTGAGAGACACGGGAACTGAGAGACAGAGGGGGGGACTGAGAGACAGAGGGGGGAGCTGAGAGACAGAGGGGGGAGCTGAGAGACAGAGGGGGGAGCTAAGAGACAGAGGGGGGAGCTAAGAGACAGAGGGGGGAGTTGAGAGACAGCGGAGGGGGCTGAGAGACAGCGGAGGGGGCTGAGAGACAGCGGAGGGGCTGAGAGACAGTGGAGGGGTCTGAGAGACAGAGGGGGGTCTGAGAGACAGAGGGGGGCTGAGAGATGGGGGGGCTGAGAGATGGGGCTGAGAGACAGAAGGAGGGAGCTGAGAGACAGAGGGGGGAGCTGAGAGATAGAGGAGGAGAGCTGAGAGACAGAGGAGGGGTCTGAGAGACAGAGGAGGGGTCTGAGAGACCGAGGGGCTGAGAGACAGAGGGGGGAGCTGAGAGACAGAGAGGAGAGCTGAGAGACAGAGGAGGAGAGCTGAGAGACAGAGGAGGAGAGCTGAGAGACAGAGGAGGAGAGCTGAGAGACAGAGGAGGGGTCTGAGAGACAGAGGAGAGGCTAAAAGAGGGGGGACTGAGAGACACAGGAACTGAGAGACAGAGGGGGGAGCTGAGAGACAGAGGGGGGAGCTGAGAGACAGAGGGGGGTCTGAGAGACAGAGGGGGGTCTGAGAGACAGAGGGGGAGCTGAGAGACAGAGGGGGGAGCTGAGAGACAGAGGGGGGAGCTGAGAGACAGAGGGGGGAGCTGAGAGACAGAGGGGGGGTCTGAGAGACAGAGGGGGTCTGAGAGATAGTGGGGGGGTTGAGAAACCGAGGAGGGGGCTGAAAGAGGGGGGACTGAGAGACAGAGGAGGGGTCTGAGAGACACGGGAACTGAGAGACAGAGGGGGGACTGAGAGACAGAGGGGGGAGCTGAGAGACAGAGGGGGGAGCTGAGAGACAGAGGGGGAGCTGAGAGACAGGGGTGGGAGTTGAGAGACAGGGGTGGGAGTTGAGAGACAGAGGAAGAGCTGAGAGACAGAGGAAGAGCTGAGAGACAGAGGAAGAGCTGAGAGACAGAGGGGAGCTGAGAGACAGAGGGGAGGGTAAAAGAGGGGGGACTGAGAGACAGAGGGGGGGACTGAGAGACAGAGGGGGGTCTGAGAGACAGAGGGGGGTCTGAGAGACAGAGGGGGAGCTGAGAGACAGAGGGGGAGCTGCGAGACAGAGGGGAAGCTGCGAGACAGAGGGGAAGCTTAGAGACAGAGGGGAAGCTGAGAGACAGAGGTGGAGCTGAGAGACAGAGGTGGAGCTGAGAGACAGAGGGGGAGCTGAGAGACAGAGGGGGGAGTTGAGAGACAGTGGAGGGGGCTGAGAGACAGCGGAGGGGGCTGAGAGACAGCGGAGGGGGCTGAGAGACATTGGAGGGGCCTGAGAGACAGAGGGGGAGAGCTGAGAGATATAGGAGGGGTCTGAGAGACAGAGGAGGGGTCTGAGAGACAGAGGAGGGGCTAAAAGAGGGGGAACTGAGAGACAGAGGGGGGACTGAGAGACAGAGGGGGGACTGAGAGACAGAGGGGGGTCTGAGAGACAGAGGGGGAGCTGAGAGACAGAGGGGGGAGCTGAGAGACAGAGGAGGAGAGCTGAGAGACAGAGGAGGGGTCTGAGAGACAGAGGGGAGCTGAGAGACAGAGGAGAGGCTAAAAGAGGGGGGACTGAGAGACACAGGAACTGAGAGACAGAGGGGGGACTGAGAGACAGAGGGGGTCTGAGAGACAGAGGGGGAGCTGAGAGACAGAGGGGGGAGCTGAGAGACAGAGGGGGGAGCTGAGAGACAGAGGGGGAGCTGAGAGACCTTGGAGGGGGCTGAGAGACAGAAGAGGGGTCTGAGAGACAGAGGAGGGGCTAAAAGAGGGGGGACTGAGAGACACGGGAACTGAGAGACAGAGGGGGAGCTGAGAGACAGAGGGGGGAGCTGAGAGATAGGGGGCTGAGAGACAGAGGGGCTGAGAGACAGAGGGGGAGCTGAGAGACAGAAGGAGGGAGCTGAGAGACAGAAGGAGGGAGCTGAGAGACAGAAGGAGGGAGCTGAGAGACAGAAGGAGGGAGCTGAGAGACAGAGGAGGAGAGCTGAAAGACAGAGGAGGAGAGCTGAGAGACAGAGGAGGAGAGCTGAGAGACAGAGGAGGAGAGCTGAGAGACAGAGGAGGAGAGCTGAGAGACAGAGGAGGAGAGCTGAGAGACAGAGGAGGAGAGCTGAGAGACAGAGGAGGAGAGCTGAGGGACAGAGGGGGGGTCTGAGAGACAGAGGGGAGCTGAGAGACAGAGGAGAGGCTAAAAGAGGGGGGACTGAGAGACACAGGAACTGAGAGACAGAGGGGGGACTGAGAGACAGAGGGGGTCTGAGAGACAGAGGGGGAGCTGAGAGACAGAGGGGGGAGCTGAGAGACAGAGGGGGAGCTGAGAGACAGAGGGGGGAGCTGAGAGACAGAGGGGGAGCTGAGAGACAGAGGGGGAGAGCTGAGAGATAGAGGAGGGGTCTGAGAGACAGAGGAGGGGTCTGAGAGACAGAGGAGGGGTCTGAGAGACAGAGGAGGGGCTAAGAGACACAGGAACTGAGAGACAGAGGGGGGGACTGAGAGACAGAGGGGGGTCTGAGAGACAGAGGGGGGCTGAGAGATGGGGGGGCTGAGAGATGGGGCTGAGAGACAGAAGGAGGGAGCTGAGAGACAGAGGGGGGGGCTGAGAGACAGAGGGGGAGCTGAGAGATAGAGGAGTCTGAGAGACAGAGGAGGGGTCTGAGAGACCGAGGGGCTGAGAGACAGAGGGGGGAGCTGAGAGACAGAGAGGAGAGCTGAGAGACAGAGGAGGAGAGCTGAGAGACAGAGGAGGAGAGCTGAGAGACAGAGGAGGGGTCTGAGAGACAGAGGAGGGGTCTGAGAGACAGAGGAGAGGCTAAAAGAGGGGGGACTGAGAGACACAGGAACTGAGAGACAAAGGGGGGTCTGAGAGACAGAGGGGGGAGCTGAGAGACAGAGGAGGGAGCTGAGAGACAGAGGGGGGTCTGAGAGACAGAGGGGGAGCTGAGAGACAGAGGGGGGAGCTGAGAGACAGAGGGGGGAGCTGAGAGACAGAGGGGGGGTCTGAGAGACAGAGGGGGAGCTGAGAGACAGGGGTGGGAGTTGAGAGACAGGGGTGGGAGTTGAGAGACAGAGGAAGAGCTGAGAGACAGAGGAAGAGCTGAGAGACAGAGGGGAGCTGAGAGACAGAGGAGAGGCTAAAAGAGGGGGGTCTGAGAGACAGAGGGGGAGCTGAGAGACAGAGGGGGAGCTGCGAGACAGAGGGGGAGCTGCGAGACAGAGGGGAAGCTGCGAGACAGAGGGGAAGCTGCGAGACAGAGGGGAAGCTGAGAGACAGAGGTGGAGCTGAGAGACAGAGGTGGAGCTGAGAGACAGAGGGGGAGCTGAGAGACAGAGGGGGGAGTTGAGAGACAGTGGAGGGGGCTGAGAGACAGCGGAGGGGGCTGAGAGACATTGGAGGGGCCTGAGAGACAGAGGGGGAGAGCTGAGAGATATAGGAGGGGTCTGAGAGACAGAGGGGGGAGTTGAGAGACATTGGAGGGGCCTGAGAGACAGAGGAGGGGTCTGAGAGACAGAGGAGGGGTCTGAGAGACAGAGGAGGGGCTAAAAGAGGGGGGGACTGAGAGACACGGGAACTGAGAGACAGAGGGGGGGACTGAGAGACAGAGGGGGGAGCTGAGAGACAGAGGGGGGAGCTGAGAGACAGAGGGGGAGCTAAGAGACAGAGGGGGGAGCTAAGAGACAGAGGGGGGAGTTGAGAGACAGCGGAGGGGGCTGAGAGACAGCGGAGGGGGCTGAGAGACAGCGGAGGGGCTGAGAGACAGTGGAGGGGCCTGAGAGACAGAGGGGGAGAGCTGAGAGATAGAGGAGGGGTCTGAGAGACAGAGGGGGGTCTGAGAGACAGAGGGGGGCTGAGAGATGGGGGGGCTGAGAGATGGGGCTGAGAGACAGAAGGAGGGAGCTGAGAGACAGAGGGGGGAGCTGAGAGACAGAGGGGGAGCTGAGAGATAGAGGAGGAGAGCTGAGAGACAGAGGAGGGGTCTGAGAGACAGAGGAGGGGTCTGAGAGACCGAGGGGCTGAGAGACAGAGGGGGGAGCTGAGAGACAGAGAGGAGAGCTGAGAGACAGAGGAGGAGAGCTGAGAGACAGAGGAGGAGAGCTGAGAGACAGAGGAGGAGAGCTGAGAGACAGAGGAGAGCTGAGAGACAGAGGAGGGGTCTGAGAGACAGAGGAGAGGCTAAAAGAGGGGGGACTGAGAGACACAGGAACTGAGAGACAAAGGGGGGTCTGAGAGACAGAGGGGGGAGCTGAGAGACAGAGGGGGGTCTGAGAGACAGAGGGGGAGCTGAGAGACAGAGGGGGGAGCTGAGAGACAGAGGGGGGAGCTGAGAGACAGAGGGGGGAGCTGAGAGACAGAGGGGGGTCTGAGAGACAGAGGGGGAGCTGAGAGACAGGGGTGGGAGTTGAGAGACAGGGGTGGGAGTTGAGAGACAGAGGAAGAGCTGAGAGACAGAGGAAGAGCTGAGAGACAGAGGAAGAGCTGAGAGACAGAGGAAGAGCTGAGAGACAGAGGGGAGCTGAGAGACAGAGGAGAGGCTAAAAGAGGGGGGACTGAGAGACAGAGGGGGGGACTGAGAGACAGAGGGGGGTCTGAGAGACAGAGGGGGGTCTGAGAGACAGAGGGGGAGCTGAGAGACAGAGGGGGAGCTGCGAGACAGAGGGGAAGCTGCGAGACAGAGGGGAAGCTTAGAGACAGAGGGGAAGCTGAGAGACAGAGGTGGAGCTGAGAGACAGAGGTGGAGCTGAGAGACAGAGGGGGAGCTGAGAGACAGAGGGGGGAGTTGAGAGACAGCGGAGGGGGCTGAGAGACAGCGGAGGGGGCTGAGAGACAGCGGAGGGGGCTGAGAGACATTGGAGGGGCCTGAGAGACAGAGGGGGAGAGCTGAGAGATATAGGAGGGGTCTGAGAGACAGAGGAGGGGTCTGAGAGACAGAGGAGGGGCTAAAAGAGGGGGGACTGAGAGACACGGGAACTGAGAGACAGAGGGGGGACTGAGAGACAGAGGGGGGTCTGAGAGACAGAGGGGGAGCTGAGAGACAGAGGGGGGAGCTGAGAGACAGAGGAGGAGAGCTGAGAGACAGAGGAGGGGTCTGAGAGACAGAGGGGAGCTGAGAGACAGAGGAGAGGCTAAAAGAGGGGGGACTGAGAGACACAGGAACTGAGAGACAGAGGGGGGACTGAGAGACAGAGGGGGTCTGAGAGACAGAGGGGGAGCTGAGAGACAGAGGGGGGAGCTGAGAGACAGAGGGGGGAGCTGAGAGACAGAGGGGGAGCTGAGAGACCTTGGAGGGGGCTGAGAGACAGAAGAGGGGTCTGAGAGACAGAGGAGGGGCTAAAAGAGGGGGGACTGAGAGACACGGGAACTGAGAGACAGAGGGGGAGCTGAGAGACAGAGGGGGGAGCTGAGAGATAGGGGGCTGAGAGACAGAGGGGCTGAGAGACAGAGGGGGAGCTGAGAGACAGAAGGAGGGAGCTGAGAGACAGAAGGAGGGAGCTGAGAGACAGAAGGAGGGAGCTGAGAGACAGAAGGAGGGAGCTGAGAGACAGAGGAGGAGAGCTGAAAGACAGAGGAGGAGAGCTGAGAGACAGAGGAGGAGAGCTGAGAGACAGAGGAGGAGAGCTGAGAGACATTGGAGGAGAGCTGAGAGACAGAGGAGGAGAGCTGAGAGACAGAGGAGGAGAGCTGAGAGACAGAGGAGGAGAGCTGAGAGACAGAGGGGGGGTCTGAGAGACAGAGGGGAGCTGAGAGACAGAGGAGAGGCTAAAAGAGGGGGGACTGAGAGACACAGGAACTGAGAGACAGAGGGGGGTCTGAGAGACAGAGGGGGAGCTGAGAGACAGAGGGGGAGCTGAGAGACAGAGGGGGAGCTGAGAGACAGAGGGGGGAGCTGAGAGACAGAGGGGGAGAGCTGAGAGATAGAGGAGGGGTCTGAGAGACAGAGGAGGGGTCTGAGAGACAGAGGAGGGGTCTGAGAGACAGAGGAGGGGCTAAGAGACACAGGAACTGAGAGACAGAGGGGGGGACTGAGAGACAGAGGGGGGTCTGAGAGACAGAGGGGGGCTGAGAGATGGGGGGGCTGAGAGACAGAAGGAGGGAGCTGAGAGACAGAGGGGGGGCTGAGAGACAGAGGGGGAGCTGAGAGATAGAGGAGTCTGAGAGACAGAGGAGGGGTCTGAGAGACCGAGGGGCTGAGAGACAGAGGGGGGAGCTGAGAGACAGAGAGGAGAGCTGAGAGACAGAGGAGGAGAGCTGAGAGACAGAGGAGGAGAGCTGAGAGACAGAGGAGGAGAGCTGAGAGACAGAGGAGGGGTCTGAGAGACAGAGGAGGGGTCTGAGAGACAGAGGAGAGGCTAAAAGAGGGGGGACTGAGAGACACAGGAACTGAGAGACAAAGGGGGGTCTGAGAGACAGAGGGGGGAGCTGAGAGACAGAGGGGGGAGCTGAGAGACAGAGGGGGGTCTGAGAGACAGAGGGGGAGCTGAGAGACAGAGGGGGGAGCTGAGAGACAGAGGGGGGAGCTGAGAGACAGAGGGGGGGTCTGAGAGACAGAGGGGGAGCTGAGAGACAGGGGTGGGAGTTGAGAGACAGGGGTGGGAGTTGAGAGACAGAGGAAGAGCTGACAGACAGAGGAAGAGCTGAGAGACAGAGGGGAGCTGAGAGACAGAGGAGAGGCTAAAAGAGGGGGGACTGAGAGACAGAGGGGGGTCTGAGAGACAGAGGGGGAGCTGAGAGACAGAGGGGGAGCTGCGAGACAGAGGGGAAGCTGCGAGACAGAGGTGGAGCTGAGAGACAGAGGTGGAGCTGAGAGACAGAGGGGGGAGTTGAGAGACAGTGGAGGGGGCTGAGAGACAGCGGAGGGGGCTGAGAGACAGCGGAGGGGGCTGAGAGACATTGGAGGGGCCTGAGAGACAGAGGGGGAGAGCTGAGAGATATAGGAGGGGTCTGAGAGACAGAGGAGGGGTCTGAGAGACAGAGGAGGGGCTAAAAGAGGGGGGACTGAGAGACATGGGAACTGAGAGACAGAGGGGGGACTGAGAGACAGAGGGGGGTCTGAGAGACAGAGGGGGAGCTGAGAGACAGAGGGGGGAGCTGAGAGACAGAGGAGGAGAGCTGAGAGACAGAGGAGGGGTCTGAGAGACAGAGGGGAGCTGAGAGACAGAGGAGAGGCTAAAAGAGGGGGGACTGAGAGACACAGGAACTGAGAGACAGAGGGGGGACTGAGAGACAGAGGGGGTCTGAGAGACAGAGGGGGAGCTGAGAGACAGAGGGGGGAGCTGAGAGACAGAGGGGGAGCTGAGAGACAGAGGGGGAGCTGAGAGACCTTGGAGGGGGCTGAGAGACAGAAGAGGGGTCTGAGAGACAGAGGAGGGGCTAAAAGAGGGGGGACTGAGAGACACGGGAACTGAGAGACAGAGGGGGAGCTGAGAGATAGGGGGCTGAGAGACAGAGGGGCTGAGAGACAGAGGGGCTGAGAGACAGAGGGGGAGCTGAGAGACAGAAGGAGGGAGCTGAGAGACAGAAGGAGGGAGCTGAGAGACAGAGGAGGAGAGCTGAGAGACAGAGGAGGAGAGCTGAGAGACAGAGGAGGAGAGCTGAGAGACAGAGGAGGAGAGCTGAGAGACAGAGGAGGAGAGCTGAGAGACAGAGGGGGGGGTCTGAGAGACAGAGGGGAGCTGAGAGACAGAGGAGAGGCTAAAAGAGGGGGGACTGAGAGACACAGGAACTGAGAGACAGAGGGGGGTCTGAGAGACAGAGGGGGAGCTGAGAGACAGAGGGGGAGCTGAGAGACAGAGGGGGGAGCTGAGAGACAGAGGGGGGAGCTGAGAGACAGAGGGGGGAGCTGAGAGACAGAGGGGGGAGCTGAGAGACAGAGGGGGGAGCTGAGAGACAGAGGAGGGGTCTGAGAGACAGTGGAGGGGTCTAAGAGACAGTGGAGGGGTCTAAGAGACAGTGGAGGGGTCTGAGAGACAGTGGAGGGGTCTGAGAGACAGAGGGGGAGAGCTGAGATATAGAGGAGGGGTCTGAGAGACAGAGGAGGGGTCTGAGAGACAGAGGAGAGGCTAAAAGAGGGGGGACTGAGAGACACAGGAACTGAGAGACAGAGGGGGGTCTGAGAGACAGAGGGGGGTCTGAGAGACAGAGGGGGAGCTGAGAGACAGAGGGGGAGCTGAGAGACAGAGGGGGAGCTGAGAGACTGTGGAGGGGGCTGAGAGACTGTGGAGGGGGCTGAGAGACTGTGGAGGGGGCTGAAGGACTGTGGAGGGGGCTGAGAGACAGAGGGGGAGAGCTGAGAGATAGAGGGGGGGTCTGAGAGACAGAGGGGAGCTGAGAGACAGAGGAGAGGCTAAAAGAGGGGGGACTGAGAGACACAGGAACTGAGAGACAGAGGGGGGTCTGAGAGACAGAGGGGGAGCTGAGAGACAGAGGGGGAGCTGAGAGACAGAGGGGGGAGCTGAGAGACAGAGGGGGAGAGCTGAGAGATAGAGGAGGGGTCTGAGAGACAGAGGAGGGGTCTGAGAGACAGAGGAGGGGTCTGAGAGACAGAGGAGGGGCTAAGAGACACAGGAACTGAGAGACAGAGGGGGGGACTGAGAGACAGAGGGGGGTCTGAGAGACAGAGGGGGGCTGAGAGATGGGGGGGCTGAGAGATGGGGCTGAGAGACAGAAGGAGGGAGCTGAGAGACAGAGGGGGGGGCTGAGAGACAGAGGGGGAGCTGAGAGATAGAGGAGTCTGAGAGACAGAGGAGGGGTCTGAGAGACCGAGGGGCTGAGAGACAGAGGGGGGAGCTGAGAGACAGAGAGGAGAGCTGAGAGACAGAGGAGGAGAGCTGAGAGACAGAGGAGGAGAGCTGAGAGACAGAGGAGGGGTCTGAGAGACAGAGGAGGGGTCTGAGAGACAGAGGAGAGGCTAAAAGAGGGGGGACTGAGAGACACAGGAACTGAGAGACAAAGGGGGGTCTGAGAGACAGAGGGGGGAGCTGAGAGACAGAGGGGGGAGCTGAGAGACAGAGGGGGGTCTGAGAGACAGAGGGGGAGCTGAGAGACAGAGGGGGGAGCTGAGAGACAGAGGGGGGAGCTGAGAGACAGAGGGGGGTCTGAGAGACAGAGGGGGAGCTGAGAGACAGGGGTGGGAGTTGAGAGACAGGGGTGGGAGTTGAGAGACAGAGGAAGAGCTGAGAGACAGAGGAAGAGCTGAGAGACAGAGGGGAGCTGAGAGACAGAGGAGAGGCTAAAAGAGGGGGGTCTGAGAGACAGAGGGGGAGCTGAGAGACAGAGGGGGAGCTGCGAGACAGAGGGGGAGCTGCGAGACAGAGGGGAAGCTGCGAGACAGAGGGGAAGCTGCGAGACAGAGGGGAAGCTGAGAGACAGAGGTGGAGCTGAGAGACAGAGGTGGAGCTGAGAGACAGAGGGGGAGCTGAGAGACAGAGGGGGGAGTTGAGAGACAGTGGAGGGGGCTGAGAGACAGCGGAGGGGGCTGAGAGACATTGGAGGGGCCTGAGAGACAGAGGGGGAGAGCTGAGAGATATAGGAGGGGTCTGAGAGACAGAGGGAGGAGTTGAGAGACATTGGAGGGGCCTGAGAGACAGAGGAGGGGTCTGAGAGACAGAGGAGGGGTCTGAGAGACAGAGGAGGGGCTAAAAGAGGGGGGGGACTGAGAGACACGGGAACTGACAGACAGAGGGGGGGACTGAGAGACAGAGGGGGGAGCTGAGAGACAGAGGGGGGAGCTGAGAGACAGAGGGGGGAGCTAAGAGACAGAGGGGGGAGCTAAGAGACAGAGGGGGGAGTTGAGAGACAGCGGAGGGGGCTGAGAGACAGCGGAGGGGCTGAGAGACAGTGGAGGGGCCTGAGAGACAGAGGGGGAGAGCTGAGAGATAGAGGAGGGGTCTGAGAGACAGAGGGGGGTCTGAGAGACAGAGGGGGGCTGAGAGATGGGGGGGCTGAGAGATGGGGCTGAGAGACAGAAGGAGGGAGCTGAGAGACAGAGGGGGGAGCTGAGAGACAGAGGGGGAGCTGAGAGATAGAGGAGGAGAGCTGAGAGACAGAGGAGGGGTCTGAGAGACAGAGGAGGGGTCTGAGAGACCGAGGGGCTGAGAGACAGAGGGGGGAGCTGAGAGACAGAGGAGGAGAGCTGAGAGACAGAGGAGGAGAGCTGAGAGACAGAGGAGGAGAGCTGAGAGACAGAGGAGGAGAGCTGAGAGACAGAGGAGGAGAGCTGAGAGACAGAGGAGGGGTCTGAGAGACAGAGGAGAGGCTAAAAGAGGGGGGACTGAGAGACACAGGAACTGAGAGACAAAGGGGGGTCTGAGAGACAGAGGGGGGAGCTGAGAGACAGAGGGGGGAGCTGAGAGACAGAGGGGGGTCTGAGAGACAGAGGGGGAGCTGAGAGACAGAGGGGGGAGCTGAGAGACAGAGGGGGGAGCTGAGAGACAGAGGGGGGAGCTGAGAGACAGAGGGGGGTCTGAGAGACAGAGGGGGAGCTGAGAGACAGGGGTGGGAGTTGAGAGACAGGGGTGGGAGTTGAGAGACAGAGGAAGAGCTGAGAGACAGAGGAAGAGCTGAGAGACAGAGGAAGAGCTGAGAGACAGAGGGGAGCTGAGAGACAGAGGAGAGGCTAAAAGAGGGGGGACTGAGAGACAGAGGGGGGGACTGAGAGACAGAGGGGGGTCTGAGAGACAGAGGGGGGTCTGAGAGACAGAGGGGGAGCTGAGAGACAGAGGGGGAGCTGCGAGACAGAGGGGAAGCTGCGAGACAGAGGGGAAGCTTAGAGACAGAGGGGAAGCTGAGAGACAGAGGTGGAGCTGAGAGACAGAGGTGGAGCTGAGAGACAGAGGGGGAGCTGAGAGACAGAGGGGGGAGTTGAGAGACAGCGGAGGGGGCTGAGAGACAGCGGAGGGGGCTGAGAGACAGCGTAGGGGGCTGAGAGACATTGGAGGGGCCTGAGAGACAGAGGGGGAGAGCTGAGAGATATAGGAGGGGTCTGAGAGACAGAGGAGGGGTCTGAGAGACAGAGGAGGGGCTAAAAGAGGGGGGACTGAGAGACACGGGAACTGAGAGACAGAGGGGGGACTGAGAGACAGAGGGGGGTCTGAGAGACAGAGGGGGAGCTGAGAGACAGAGGGGGGAGCTGAGAGACAGAGGAGGAGAGCTGAGAGACAGAGGAGGGGTCTGAGAGACAGAGGGGAGCTGAGAGACAGAGGAGAGGCTAAAAGAGGGGGGACTGAGAGACACAGGAACTGAGAGACAGAGGGGGGACTGAGAGACAGAGGGGGTCTGAGAGACAGAGGGGGAGCTGAGAGACAGAGGGGGGAGCTGAGAGACAGAGGGGGGAGCTGAGAGACAGAGGGGGAGCTGAGAGACCTTGGAGGGGGCTGAGAGACAGAAGAGGGGTCTGAGAGACAGAGGAGGGGCTAAAAGAGGGGGGACTGAGAGACACGGGAACTGAGAGACAGAGGGGGAGCTGAGAGACAGAGGGGGGAGCTGAGAGATAGGGGGCTGAGAGACAGAGGGGCTGAGAGACAGAGGGGCTGGGAGACAGAGGGGGAGCTGAGAGACAGAAGGAGGGAGCTGAGAGACAGAAGGAGGGAGCTGAGAGACAGAAGGAGGGACCTGAGAGACAGAAGGAGGGACCTGAGAGACAGAGGAGGAGAGCTGAAAGACAGAGGAGGAGAGCTGAGAGACAGAGGAGGAGAGCTGAGAGACAGAGGAGGAGAGCTGAGAGACAGAGGAGGAGAGCTGAGAGACAGAGGAGGAGAGCTGAGAGACAGAGGGGGGGTCTGAGAGACAGAGGGGAGCTGAGAGACAGAGGAGAGGCTAAAAGAGGGGGGACTGAGAGACACAGGAACTGAGAGACAGAGGGGGGACTGAGAGACAGAGGGGGGAGCTGAGAGATAGGGGGCTGAGAGACAGAAGGATGGAGCTGAGAGATAGAGGAGTCTGAGAGACAGAGGAGGGGTCTGAGAGACAGAGGGGAGCTGAGAGACAGAGGAGAGGCTAAAAGAGGGGGGACTGAGAGACACAGGAACTGAGAGACAGAGGGGGGACTGAGAGACAGAGGGGGTCTGAGAGACAGAGGGGGAGCTGAGAGACAGAGGGGGGAGCTGAGAGACAGAGGGGGGAGCTGAGAGACAGAGGGGGAGCTGAGAGACCTTGGAGGGGGCTGAGAGACAGAAGAGGGGTCTGAGAGACAGAGGAGGGGCTAAAAGAGGGGGGACTGAGAGACACGGGAACTGAGAGACAGAGGGGGAGCTGAGAGATAGGGGGCTGAGAGACAGAGGGGCTGAGAGACAGAGGGGCTGAGAGACAGAGGGGGAGCTGAGAGACAGAAGGAGGGAGCTGAGAGACAGAAGGAGGGAGCTGAGAGACAGAGGAGGAGAGCTGAGAGACAGAGGAGGAGAGCTGAGAGACAGAGGAGGAGAGCTGAGAGACAGAGGAGGAGAGCTGAGAGACAGAGGAGGAGAGCTGAGAGACAGAGGGGGGGTCTGAGAGACAGAGGGGAGCTGAGAGACAGAGGAGAGGCTAAAAGAGGGGGGACTGAGAGACACAGGAACTGAGAGACAGAGGGGGGTCTGAGAGACAGAGGGGGAGCTGAGAGACAGAGGGGGAGCTGAGAGACAGAGGGGGGAGCTGAGAGACAGAGGGGGGAGCTGAGAGACAGAGGGGGGAGCTGAGAGACAGAGGGGGGAGCTGAGAGACAGAGGAGGGGTCTGAGAGACAGTGGAGGGGTCTAAGAGACAGTGGAGGGGTCTAAGAGACAGTGGAGGGGTCTGAGAGACAGTGGAGGGGTCTGAGAGACAGAGGGGGAGAGCTGAGATATAGAGGAGGGGTCTGAGAGACAGAGGAGGGGTCTGAGAGACAGAGGAGAGGCTAAAAGAGGGGGGACTGAGAGACACAGGAACTGAGAGACAGAGGGGGGTCTGAGAGACAGAGGGGGGTCTGAGAGACAGAGGGGGAGCTGAGAGACAGAGGGGGAGCTGAGAGACAGAGGGGGAGCTGAGAGACTGTGGAGGGGGCTGAGAGACTGTGGAGGGGGCTGAGAGACTGTGGAGGGGGCTGAAGGACTGTGGAGGGGGCTGAGAGACAGAGGGGGAGAGCTGAGAGATAGAGGGGGGGTCTGAGAGACAGAGGGGAGCTGAGAGACAGAGGAGAGGCTAAAAGAGGGGGGACTGAGAGACACAGGAACTGAGAGACAGAGGGGGGTCTGAGAGACAGAGGGGGAGCTGAGAGACAGAGGGGGAGCTGAGAGACAGAGGGGGGAGCTGAGAGACAGAGGGGGGAGCTGAGAGACAGAGGGGGAGAGCTGAGAGATAGAGGAGGGGTCTGAGAGACAGAGGAGGGGTCTGAGAGACAGAGGAGGGGTCTGAGAGACAGAGGAGGGGCTAAGAGACACAGGAACTGAGAGACAGAGGGGGGACTGAGAGACAGAGGGGGGTCTGAGAGACAGAGGGGGGCTGAGAGATGGGGGGGCTGAGAGATGGGGCTGAGAGACAGAAGGAGGGAGCTGAGAGACAGAGGGGGGGGGCTGAGAGACAGAGGGGGAGCTGAGAGATAGAGGAGTCTGAGAGACAGAGGAGGGGTCTGAGAGACCGAGGGGCTGAGAGACAGAGGGGGGAGCTGAGAGACAGAGAGGAGAGCTGAGAGACAGAGGAGGAGAGCTGAGAGACAGAGGAGGAGAGCTGAGAGACAGAGGAGGGGTCTGAGAGACAGAGGAGGGGTCTGAGAGACAGAGGAGAGGCTAAAAGAGGGGGGACTGAGAGACACAGGAACTGAGAGACAAAGGGGGGTCTGAGAGACAGAGGGGGGAGCTGAGAGACAGAGGGGGAGCTGAGAGACAGAGGGGGGTCTGAGAGACAGAGGGGGAGCTGAGAGACAGAGGGGGGAGCTGAGAGACAGAGGGGGGAGCTGAGAGACAGAGGGGGGGTCTGAGAGACAGAGGGGGAGCTGAGAGACAGGGGTGGGAGTTGAGAGACAGGGGTGGGAGTTGAGAGACAGAGGAAGAGCTGAGAGACAGAGGAAGAGCTGAGAGACAGAGGGGAGCTGAGAGACAGAGGAGAGGCTAAAAGAGGGGGGTCTGAGAGACAGAGGGGGAGCTGAGAGACAGAGGGGGAGCTGCGAGACAGAGGGGGAGCTGCGAGACAGAGGGGAAGCTGCGAGACAGAGGGGAAGCTGCGAGACAGAGGGGAAGCTGAGAGACAGAGGTGGAGCTGAGAGACAGAGGTGGAGCTGAGAGACAGAGGGGGAGCTGAGAGACAGAGGGGGGAGTTGAGAGACAGTGGAGGGGGCTGAGAGACAGCGGAGGGGGCTGAGAGACATTGGAGGGGCCTGAGAGACAGAGGGGGAGAGCTGAGAGATATAGGAGGGGTCTGAGAGACAGAGGGAGGAGTTGAGAGACATTGGAGGGGCCTGAGAGACAGAGGAGGGGTCTGAGAGACAGAGGAGGGGTCTGAGAGACAGAGGAGGGGCTAAAAGAGGGGGGGGACTGAGAGACACGGGAACTGACAGACAGAGGGGGGGGACTGAGAGACAGAGGGGGGAGCTGAGAGACAGAGGGGGGAGCTGAGAGACAGAGGGGGGAGCTAAGAGACAGAGGGGGGAGCTAAGAGACAGAGGGGGGAGTTGAGAGACAGCGGAGGGGGCTGAGAGACAGCGGAGGGGGCTGAGAGACAGCGGAGGGGCTGAGAGACAGTGGAGGGGCCTGAGAGACAGAGGGGGAGAGCTGAGAGATAGAGGAGGGGTCTGAGAGACAGAGGGGGGTCTGAGAGACAGAGGGGGGCTGAGAGATGGGGGGGGCTGAGAGATGGGGCTGAGAGACAGAAGGAGGGAGCTGAGAGACAGAGGGGGGAGCTGAGAGACAGAGGGGGAGCTGAGAGATAGAGGAGGAGAGCTGAGAGACAGAGGAGGGGTCTGAGAGACAGAGGAGGGGTCTGAGAGACCGAGGGGCTGAGAGACAGAGGGGGGAGCTGAGAGACAGAGGAGGAGAGCTGAGAGACAGAGGAGGAGAGCTGAGAGACAGAGGAGGAGAGCTGAGAGACAGAGGAGGAGAGCTGAGAGACAGAGGAGGAGAGCTGAGAGACAGAGGAGGGGTCTGAGAGACAGAGGAGAGGCTAAAAGAGGGGGGACTGAGAGACACAGGAACTGAGAGACAAAGGGGGGTCTGAGAGACAGAGGGGGGAGCTGAGAGACAGAGGGGGGAGCTGAGAGACAGAGGGGGGTCTGAGAGACAGAGGGGGAGCTGAGAGACAGAGGGGGGAGCTGAGAGACAGAGGGGGGAGCTGAGAGACAGAGGGGGGAGCTGAGAGACAGAGGGGGGTCTGAGAGACAGAGGGGGAGCTGAGAGACAGGGGTGGGAGTTGAGAGACAGGGGTGGGAGTTGAGAGACAGAGGAAGAGCTGAGAGACAGAGGAAGAGCTGAGAGACAGAGGAAGAGCTGAGAGACAGAGGGGAGCTGAGAGACAGAGGAGAGGCTAAAAGAGGGGGGACTGAGAGACAGAGGGGGGGACTGAGAGACAGAGGGGGGTCTGAGAGACAGAGGGGGGTCTGAGAGACAGAGGGGGGTCTGAGAGACAGAGGGGGAGCTGAGAGACAGAGGGGGAGCTGCGAGACAGAGGGGAAGCTGCGAGACAGAGGGGAAGCTTAGAGACAGAGGGGAAGCTGAGAGACAGAGGTGGAGCTGAGAGACAGAGGTGGAGCTGAGAGACAGAGGGGGAGCTGAGAGACAGAGGGGGGAGTTGAGAGACAGCGGAGGGGGCTGAGAGACAGCGGAGGGGGCTGAGAGACAGCGGAGGGGGCTGAGAGACATTGGAGGGGCCTGAGAGACAGAGGGGGAGAGCTGAGAGATATAGGAGGGGTCTGAGAGACAGAGGAGGGGTCTGAGAGACAGAGGAGGGGCTAAAAGAGGGGGGACTGAGAGACACGGGAACTGAGAGACAGAGGGGGGACTGAGAGACAGAGGGGGGTCTGAGAGACAGAGGGGGAGCTGAGAGACAGAGGGGGGAGCTGAGAGACAGAGGAGGAGAGCTGAGAGACAGAGGAGGGGTCTGAGAGACAGAGGGGAGCTGAGAGACAGAGGAGAGGCTAAAAGAGGGGGGACTGAGAGACACAGGAACTGAGAGACAGAGGGGGGACTGAGAGACAGAGGGGGTCTGAGAGACAGAGGGGGAGCTGAGAGACAGAGGGGGGAGCTGAGAGACAGAGGGGGGAGCTGAGAGACAGAGGGGGAGCTGAGAGACCTTGGAGGGGGCTGAGAGACAGAAGAGGGGTCTGAGAGACAGAGGAGGGGCTAAAAGAGGGGGAACTGAGAGACACGGGAACTGAGAGACAGAGGGGGAGCTGAGAGACAGAGGGGGGAGCTGAGAGATAGGGGGCTGAGAGACAGAGGGGCTGAGAGACAGAGGGGCTGGGAGACAGAGGGGGAGCTGAGAGACAGAAGGAGGGAGCTGAGAGACAGAAGGAGGGAGCTGAGAGACAGAAGGAGGGAGCTGAGAGACAGAAGGAGGGAGCTGAGAGACAGAGGAGGAGAGCTGAAAGACAGAGGAGGAGAGCTGAGAGACAGAGGAGGAGAGCTGAGAGACAGAGGAGGAGAGCTGAGAGACAGAGGAGGAGAGCTGAGAGACAGAGGAGGAGAGCTGAGAGACAGAGGAGGAGAGCTGAGAGACAGAGGAGGAGAGCTGAGAGACAGAGGGGGGTCTGAGAGACAGAGGGGAGCTGAGAGACAGAGGAGAGGCTAAAAGAGGGGGGACTGAGAGACACAGGAACTGAGAGACAGAGGGGGGTCTGAGAGACAGAGGGGGAGCTGAGAGACAGAGGGGGAGCTGAGAGACAGAGGGGGAGCTGAGAGACAGAGGGGGAGAGCTGAGAGATAGAGGAGGGGTCTGAGAGACAGAGGAGGGGTCTGAGAGACAGAGGAGGGGTCTGAGAGACAGAGGAGGGGCTAAGAGACACAGGAACTGAGAGACAGAGGGGGGGACTGAGAGACAGAGGGGGGTCTGAGAGACAGAGGGGGGCTGAGAGACAGAGGGGGAGCTGAGAGATAGAGGAGTCTGAGAGACAGAGGAGGGGTCTGAGAGACCGAGGGGCTGAGAGACAGAGGGGGGAGCTGAGAGACAGAGAGGAGAGCTGAGAGACAGAGGAGGAGAGCTGAGAGACAGAGGAGGAGAGCTGAGAGACAGAGGAGGAGAGCTGAGAGACAGAGGAGGGGTCTGAGAGAAAGAGGAGGGGTCTGAGAGACAGAGGAGAGGCTAAAAGAGGGGGGACTGAGAGACACAGGAACTGAGAGACAAAGGGGGGTCTGAGAGACAGAGGGGGGAGCTGAGAGACAGAGGGGGGAGCTGAGAGACAGAGGGGGGTCTGAGAGACAGAGGGGGAGCTGAGAGACAGAGGGGGGAGCTGAGAGACAGAGGGGGGAGCTGAGAGACAGAGGGGGGGTCTGAGAGACAGAGGGGGAGCTGAGAGACAGGGGTGGGAGTTGAGAGACAGGGGTGGGAGTTGAGAGACAGAGGAAGAGCTGAGAGACAGAGGAAGAGCTGAGAGACAGAGGGGAGCTGAGAGACAGAGGAGAGGCTAAAAGAGGGGGGACTGAGAGACAGAGGGGGGTCTGAGAGACAGAGGGGGGTCTGAGAGACAGAGGGGGAGCTGAGAGACAGAGGGGGAGCTGCGAGACAGAGGGGAAGCTGCGAGACAGAGGTGGAGCTGAGAGACAGAGGTGGAGCTGAGAGACAGAGGGGGGAGTTGAGAGACAGTGGAGGGGGCTGAGAGACAGCGGAGGGGGCTGAGAGACAGCGGAGGGGGCTGAGAGACATTGGAGGGGCCTGAGAGACAGAGGGGGAGAGCTGAGAGATATAGGAGGGGTCTGAGAGACAGAGGAGGGGTCTGAGAGACAGAGGAGGGGCTAAAAGAGGGGGGACTGAGAGACACGGGAACTGAGAGACAGAGGGGGGACTGAGAGACAGAGGGGGGTCTGAGAGACAGAGGGGGAGCTGAGAGACAGAGGGGGGAGCTGAGAGACAGAGGAGGAGAGCTGAGAGACAGAGGAGGGGTCTGAGAGACAGAGGGGAGCTGAGAGACAGAGGAGAGGCTAAAAGAGGGGGGACTGAGAGACACAGGAACTGAGAGACAGAGGGGGGACTGAGAGACAGAGGGGGTCTGAGAGACAGAGGGGGAGCTGAGAGACAGAGGGGGAGCTGAGAGACAGAGGGGGGAGCTGAGAGACAGAGGGGGAGCTGAGAGACCTTGGAGGGGGCTGAGAGACAGAAGAGGGGTCTGAGAGACAGAGGAGGGGCTAAAAGAGGGGGGACTGAGAGACACGGGAACTGAGAGACAGAGGGGGAGCTGAGAGACAGAGGGGGAGCTGAGAGATAGGGGGCTGAGAGACAGAGGGGCTGAGAGACAGAGGGGCTGAGAGACAGAGGGGGAGCTGAGAGACAGAAGGAGGGAGCTGAGAGACAGAAGGAGGGAGCTGAGAGACAGAGGAGGAGAGCTGAGAGACAGAGGAGGAGAGCTGAGAGACAGAGGAGGAGAGCTGAGAGACAGAGGAGGAGAGCTGAGAGACAGAGGAGGAGAGCTGAGAGACAGAGGGGGGGTCTGAGAGACAGAGGGGAGCTGAGAGACAGAGGAGAGGCTAAAAGAGGGGGGACTGAGAGACACAGGAACTGAGAGACAGAGGGGGGTCTGAGAGACAGAGGGGGAGCTGAGAGACAGAGGGGGAGCTGAGAGACAGAGGGGGGAGCTGAGAGACAGAGGGGGGAGCTGAGAGACAGAGGGGGGAGCTGAGAGACAGAGGGGGGAGCTGAGAGACAGAGGAGGGGTCTGAGAGACAGTGGAGGGGTCTAAGAGACAGTGGAGGGGTCTAAGAGACAGTGGAGGGGTCTGAGAGACAGTGGAGGGGTCTGAGAGACAGTGGAGGGGTCTGAGAGACAGAGGGGGAGAGCTGAGATATAGAGGAGGGGTCTGAGAGACAGAGGAGGGGTCTGAGAGACAGAGGAGAGGCTAAAAGAGGGGGGACTGAGAGACACAGGAACTGAGAGACAGAGGGGGGTCTGAGAGACAGAGGGGGGTCTGAGAGACAGAGGGGGAGCTGAGAGACAGAGGGGGAGCTGAGAGACAGAGGGGGAGCTGAGAGACTGTGGAGGGGGCTGAGAGACTGTGGAGGGGGCTGAGAGACTGTGGAGGGGGCTGAAGGACTGTGGAGGGGGCTGAGAGACAGAGGGGGAGAGCTGAGAGATAGAGGAGGGGTCTGAGAGACAGAGGAGGAGAGCTGAGAGACAGAGGAGGGGTCTGAGAGACAGAGGAGGGGTCTGAGAGACAGAGCAGAGGCTAAAAGAGGGGGGACTGAGAGACACAGGAACTGAGAGACAGAGGGGGGTCTGAGAAACAGAGGGGGAGCTGAGAGACAGAGGGGGAGCTGAGAGACAGAGGGGGAGCTGAGAGACAGAGGGGGAGCTGAGAGACTGTGAAGGGGGCTGAGAGACAGAGGGGGAGAGCTGAGAGATAGAGGAGGGGTCTGAGAGACAGAGGAGGAGAGCTGAGAGACAGAGGAGGGGTCTGAGAGACAGAGGAGGGGTCTGAGAGACAGAGCAGAGGCTAAAAGAGGGGGGACTGAGAGACACAGGAACTGAGAGACAGAGGGGGGTCTGAGAGACAGAGGGGGAGCTGAGAGACAGAGGGGGAGCTGAGAGACAGAGGGGGAGCTGAGAGACAGAGGGGAGCTGAGAGACAGAGGGGAGCTGAGAGACAGAGGGGAAGCTGAGAGACAGAGGGGAAGCTGAGAGACAGAGGGGGGCTGAGAGACAGAGGGGGGCTGAGAGATAGGGGGCTGAGAGACAGGGGGAGCTGAGAGACAGAAGGAGGGAGCTGAGAGACAGAGGAGGGAGCTGAGAGACAGAGGGGGGAGCTGAGAGACAGAGGGGGAAGCTGAGAGACAGAGGGGGAGCTGAGAGACAGAGGGGGAGCTGAGAGACAGAGGGGGAGCTGAGAGACAGAGGGGAGCTGAGAGACAGAAGGAGGGAGCTGAGAGACAGAAGGAGGGAGCTGAGAGACAGAAGGAGGGAGCTGAGAGACAGAGGGGGAGCTGAGAGATAGAGGAGTCTGAGAGACAGAGGGGCTGAGAGACAGAGAGGAGGAGAGCTGAGAGACAGAGGAGGAGAGCTGAGAGACAGAGGAGGAGAGCTGAGAGACAGAGGAGGGGCTAAAAGAGGGGGGGACTGAGAGACACGGGAACTGAGAGACAGAGGGGGGGACTGAGAGACAGAGGGGGAGCTGAGAGACAGAGGGGGGCTGAGAGATAGAGGAGTCTGAGAGACAGAGGGGGGAGCTGAGAGACAAAGGAGGAGAGCTGAGAGACAGAGGAGGAGAGCTGAGAGACAGAGGGGGAGCTGAGAGACAAAGGGGGAGCTGAGAGACAGAGGGGGAGCTGAGAGACTGTGAAAGGGGCTGAGAGACAGAGGGGAGCTGAGAGACAGAAGGAGGGAGCTGAGAGACAGAAGGAGGGAGCTGAGAGACAGAGGGGGAGCTGAGAGACAGAGGGTCTGAGAGACACAGGGGCTGAGAGACAGAGGGGCTGAGAGACAGAGAGGAGGAGAGCTGAGAGACAGAGGAGGACTCTGAGACAGAGGAGGGGCTAAAAGAGGGGGGGACTGAGAGACACGGGAACTGAGAGACAGGGGGGGACTGAGAGACAGAGGGGGAGCTGAGAGATAGGGGGCTGAGAGACAGAAGGATGGAGCTGAGAGATAGAGGAGTCTGAGAGACAGAGGAGGGGTCTGAGAGACAGAGGGGAGCTGAGAGACAGAGGAGAGGCTAAAAGAGGGAGGACTGAGAGACACAGGAACTGAGAGACAGAGGGGGAACTGAGAGACAGAGGGGGAGCTGAGAGATAGGGGGCTGAGAGACAGAAGGAGGGAGCTGAGAGACAGAGGGGGAGCTGAGAGACAGAGGGGGGAGCTGAGAGATAGAGGAGTCTGAGAGACAGAGGAGGAGAGCTGAGAGACAGAGGAGGAGAGCTGAGAGACAGAGGAGGAGAGTTGAGAGACAGAGGAGGAGAGCTGAGAGACAGAGGAGGGGTCTGAGAGACAGAGGGGAGCTGAGAGACAGAGGAGAGGCTAAAAGAGGGGGGACTGAGAGACACAGGAACTGAGAGACAGAGGGGGGACTGAGAGACAGAGGGGGGTCTGAGAGACAGAGGGGGGAGCTGAGAGACAGAGGGGGGAGCTGAGAGACAGAGGGGGGAGCTGAGAGACAGAGGGGGGTCTGAGATACAGAGGGGGGGTCTGAGAGACAGAGGGGGGGTCTGAGAGACAAAGGGGGAGCTGAGAGACAGGGGTGGGAGTTGAGAGACAGAGGAAGAGCTGAGAGACAGAGGAAGAGCTGAGAGACAGAGGGGGGCTGAGACAGAGAGAGAGAGCTGAGAGATAGAGGAGGGGGCTGAGAGACAGTGGGGGTCTGAGAGACAGAGGAGGGGTCTGAGAGGCAGAATGGGAGCTGAGAGACAGAGGAGGAGAGCTGAGAGACAGAGGAGGGGTCTGAGAGACAGAGGGGAGCTGAGAGACAGAGGAGAGGCTAAAAGAGGGGGGACTGAGAGACAGAGGGGGGACTGAGAGACAGAGGGGGGTCTAAGAGACAGAGGGGGGTCTAAGAGACAGAGGGGGGCTGAGAGACAGAGGGGGAGCTGAGAGACAGAGGGGGAGCTGCGAGACAGAGGGGGAGCTGCGAGACAGAGGGGGAGCTGCGAGACAGAGGGGAAGCTTAGAGACAGAGGGGAAGCTTAGAGACAGAGGGGAAACTGAGAGACAGAGGGGAAGCTGAGAGACAGAGGGGGAGCTGAGAGACAGAGGGGGGAGTTGAGAGACAGAGGGGGGAGTTGAGAGACAGAGGGGGGAGTTGAGAGACATTGGAGGGGCCTGAGAGACAGAGGAGGGGTCTGAGAGACAGAGGAGGGGTCTGAGAGACAGAGGAGGGGTCTGAGAGACAGAGGAGGGGCTAAAAGAGGGGGGGACTGAGAGACACGGGAACTGAGAGACAGAGGGGGGGACTGAGAGACAGAGGGGGGAGCTGAGAGACAGAGGGGGGAGCTGAGAGACAGAGGGGGGAGCTGAGAGACAGAGGGGGGAGCTGAGAGACAGAGGGGGGAGCTAAGAGACAGAGGGGGGAGTTGAGAGACAGCGGAGGGGGCTGAGAGACAGCGGAGGGGGCTGAGAGACAGCGGAGGGGCTGAGAGACAGTGGAGGGGTCTGAGAGACAGAGGGGGAGAGCTGAGAGATAGAGGAGGGGTCTGAGAGACAGAGGGGGGTCTGAGAGACAGAGGGGGGCTGAGAGATGGGGGGGCTGAGAGATGGGGGGGCTGAGAGATGGGGCTGAGAGACAGAAGGAGGGAGCTGAGAGACAGAGGGGGGAGCTGAGAGACAGAGGGGGAGCTGAGAGATAGAGGAGGAGAGCTGAGAGACAGAGGAGGGGTCTGAGAGACAGAGGAGGGGTCTGAGAGACCGAGGGGCTGAGAGACAGAGGGGGAGCTGAGAGACAGAGAGGAGAGCTGAGAGACAGAGGAGGAGAGCTGAGAGACAGAGGAGGATAGCTGAGAGACAGAGGAGGAGAGCTGAGAGACAGAGGAGGGGTCTGAGAGACAGTGGAGGGGTCTAAGAGACAGTGGAGGGGTCTAAGAGACAGTGGAGGGGTCTGAGAGACAGTGGAGGGGTCTGAGAGACAGTGGAGGGGTCTGAGAGACAGAGGGGGAGAGCTGAGATATAGAGGAGGGGTCTGAGAGACAGAGGAGGGGTCTGAGAGACAGAGGAGAGGCTAAAAGAGGGGGGACTGAGAGACACAGGAACTGAGAGACAGAGGGGGGTCTGAGAGACAGAGGGGGGTCTGAGAGACAGAGGGGGAGCTGAGAGACAGAGGGGGAGCTGAGAGACAGAGGGGGAGCTGAGAGACTGTGGAGGGGGCTGAGAGACTGTGGAGGGGGCTGAGAGACTGTGGAGGGGGCTGAAGGACTGTGGAGGGGGCTGAGAGACAGAGGGGGAGAGCTGAGAGATAGAGGAGGGGTCTGAGAGACAGAGGAGGAGAGCTGAGAGACAGAGGAGGGGTCTGAGAGACAGAGGAGGGGTCTGAGAGACAGAGCAGAGGCTAAAAGAGGGGGGACTGAGAGACACAGGAACTGAGAGACAGAGGGGGGTCTGAGAGACAGAGGGGGAGCTGAGAGACAGAGGGGGAGCTGAGAGACAGAGGGGGAGCTGAGAGACTGTGAAGGGGGCTGAGAGACAGAGGGGGAGAGCTGAGAGATAGAGGAGGGGTCTGAGAGACAGAGGAGGAGAGTTGAGAGACAGAGGAGGGGTCTGAGAGACAGAGGAGGGGTCTGAGAGACAGAGCAGAGGCTAAAAGAGGGGGGACTGAGAGACACAGGAACTGAGAGACAGAGGGGGGTCTGAGAGACAGAGGGGAGCTGAGAGACAGAGGGGGAGCTGAGAGACAGAGGGGGAGCTGAGAGACAGAGGGGGAGCTGAGAGACAGAGGGGAGCTGAGAGACAGAGGGGAAGCTGAGAGACAGAGGGGAAGCTGAGAGACAGAGGGGAAGCTGAGAGACAGAGGGGGGCTGAGAGACAGAGGGGGGCTGAGAGATAGGGGGCTGAGAGACAGGGGGAGCTGAGAGACAGAAGGAGGGAGCTGAGAGACAGAGGAGGGAGCTGAGAGACAGAGGGGGGAGCTGAGAGACAGAGGGGGAAGCTGAGAGACAGAGGGGGAGCTGAGAGACAGAGGGGGAGCTGAGAGACAGAGGGGGAGCTGAGAGACAGAGGGGAGCTGAGAGACAGAAGGAGGGAGCTGAGAGACAGAAGGAGGGAGCTGAGAGACAGAAGGAGGGAGCTGAGAGACAGAGGGGGAGCTGAGAGATAGAGGAGTCTGAGAGACAGAGGGGCTGAGAGACAGAGAGGAGGAGAGCTGAGAGACAGAGGAGGAGAGCTGAGAGACAGAGGAGGAGAGCTGAGAGACAGAGGAGGGGCTAAAAGAGGGGGGGACTGAGAGACACGGGAACTGAGAGACAGAGGGGGGGACTGAGAGACAGAGGGGGAGCTGAGAGACAGAGGGGGGCTGAGAGATAGAGGAGTCTGAGAGACAGAGGGGGGAGCTGAGAGACAAAGGAGGAGAGCTGAGAGACAGAGGAGGAGAGCTGAGAGACAGAGGGGGAGCTGAGAGACAAAGGGGGAGCTGAGAGACAGAGGGGGAGCTGAGAGACTGTGAAAGGGGCTGAGAGACAGAGGGGAGCTGAGAGACAGAAGGAGGGAGCTGAGAGACAGAAGGAGGGAGCTGAGAGACAGAGGGGGAGCTGAGAGACAGAGGGTCTGAGAGACACAGGGGCTGAGAGACAGAGGGGCTGAGAGACAGAGAGGAGGAGAGCTGAGAGACAGAGGAGGAGAGCTGAGAGACAGAGGAGGACTCTGAGACAGAGGAGGGGCTAAAAGAGGGGGGGACTGAGAGACACGGGAACTGAGAGACAGAGGGGGGGACTGAGAGACAGAGGGGGAGCTGAGAGATAGGGGGCTGAGAGACAGAAGGATGGAGCTGAGAGATAGAGGAGTCTGAGAGACAGAGGAGGGGTCTGAGAGACAGAGGGGAGCTGAGAGACAGAGGAGAGGCTAAAAGAGGGAGGACTGAGAGACACAGGAACTGAGAGACAGAGGGGGGACTGAGAGACAGAGGGGGAGCTGAGAGATAGGGGGCTGAGAGACAGAAGGAGGGAGCTGAGAGACAGAGGGGGAGCTGAGAGACAGAGGGGGGAGCTGAGAGATAGAGGAGTCTGAGAGACAGAGGAGGGGTCTGAGAGACAGAGGAGGAGAGCTGAGAGACAGAGGAGGAGAGTTGAGAGACAGAGGAGGAGAGCTGAGAGACAGAGGAGGGGTCTGAGAGACAGAGGGGAGCTGAGAGACAGAGGAGAGGCTAAAAGAGGGGGGACTGAGAGACACAGGAACTGAGAGACAGAGGGGGGACTGAGAGACAGAGGGGGGTCTGAGAGACAGAGGGGGGAGCTGAGAGACAGAGGGGGGAGCTGAGAGACAGAGGGGGGAGCTGAGAGACAGAGGGGGGTCTGAGATACAGAGGGGGGGTCTGAGATACAGAGGGGGGGTCTGAGAGACAGAGGGGGGTCTGAGAGACAAAGGGGGAGCTGAGAGACAGGGGTGGGAGTTGAGAGACAGAGGAAGAGCTGAGAGACAGAGGAAGAGCTGAGAGACAGAGGGGGGCTGAGACAGAGAGAGAGAGCTGAGAGATAGAGGAGGGGGCTGAGAGACAGTGGGGGTCTGAGAGACAGAGGAGGGGTCTGAGAGGCAGAATGGGAGCTGAGAGACAGAGGAGGAGAGCTGAGAGACAGAGGAGGGGTCTGAGAGACAGAGGGGAGCTGAGAGACAGAGGAGAGGCTAAAAGAGGGGGGACTGAGAGACAGAGGGGGGACTGAGAGACAGAGGGGGGTCTAAGAGACAGAGGGGGGTCTAAGAGACAGAGGGGGGCTGAGAGACAGAGGGGGAGCTGAGAGACAGAGGGGGAGCTGCGAGACAGAGGGGGAGCTGCGAGACAGAGGGGGAGCTGCGAGACAGAGGGGAAGCTTAGAGACAGAGGGGAAGCTTAGAGACAGAGGGGAAGCTGAGAGACGGAGGGGAAGCTGAGAGACAGAGGGGAAGCTGAGAGACAGAGGGGGAGCTGAGAGACAGAGGGGGGAGTTGAGAGACAGAGGGGGGAGTTGAGAGACAGAGGGGGGAGTTGAGAGACAGAGGGGGGAGTTGAGAGACAGAGGGGGGAGTTGAGAGACATTGGAGGGGCCTGAGAGACAGAGGAGGGGTCTGAGAGACAGAGGAGGGGTCTGAGAGACAGAGGAGGGGTCTGAGAGACAGAGGAGGGGCTAAAAGAGGGGGGGGACTGAGAGACACGGGAACTGAGAGACAGAGGGGGGGACTGAGAGACAGAGGGGGGAGCTGAGAGACAGAGGGGGGAGCTGAGAGACAGAGGGGGGAGCTGAGAGACAGAGGGGGGAGCTGAGAGACAGAGGGGGGAGCTAAGAGACAGAGGGGGGAGTTGAGAGACAGCGGAGGGGGCTGAGAGACAGCGGAGGGGGCTGAGAGACAGCGGAGGGGGCTGAGAGACAGTGGAGGGGCCTGAGAGACAGAGGGGGAGAGCTGAGAGATAGAGGAGGGGTCTGAGAGACAGAGGGGGGTCTGAGAGACAGAGGGGGGCTGAGAGATGGGGGGGCTGAGAGATGGGGCTGAGACAGAAGGAGGGAGCTGAGAGACAGAGGGGGGAGCTGAGAGATAGAGGAGGAGAGCTGAGAGACAGAGGAGGGGTCTGAGAGACAGAGGAGGGGTCTGAGAGACCGAGGGGCTGAGAGACAGAGGGGGGAGCTGAGAGACAGAGAGGAGAGCTGAGAGACAGAGGAGGAGAGCTGAGAGACAGAGGAGGATAGCTGAGAGACAGAGGAGGAGAGCTGAGAGACAGAGGAGGGGTCTGAGAGACAGAGGAGAGGCTAAAAGAGGGGGGACTGAGAGACACAGGAACTGAGAGACAAAGGGGGGTCTGAGAGACAGAGGGGGAGCTGAGAGACAGAGGGGGAGCTGAGAGACAGAGGGGGGTCTGAGAGACAGAGGGGGAGCTGAGAGACAGAGGGGGGAGCTGAGAGACAGAGGGGGGTCTGAGAGACAGAGGGGGAGCTGAGAGACAGGGGTGGGAGTTGAGAGACAGAGGAAGAGCTGAGAGACAGAGGAAGAGCTGAGAGACAGAGGAAGAGCTGAGAGACAGAGGGGAGCTGAGAGACAGAGGAGAGGCTAAAAGACAGAGGGGGGGACTGAGAGACAGAGGGGGGGCTGAGAGACAGAGGGGGGTCTGAGAGACAGCGGAGGGGGCTGAGAGACATTGGAGGGGCCTGAGAGACAGAGGGGGAGAGCTGAGAGATATAGGAGGGGTCTGAGAGACAGAGGAGGGGTCTGAGAGACAGAGGAGGGGCTAAAAGAGGGGGGACTGAGAGACACGGGAACTGAGAGACAGAGGGGGGACTGAGAGACAGAGGGGGGTCTGAGAGACAGAGGGGGAGCTGAGAGACAGAGGGGGGAGCTGAGAGACAGAGGAGGAGAGCTGAGAGACAGAGGAGGGGTCTGAGAGACAGAGGGGAGCTGAGAGACAGAGGAGAGGCTAAAAGAGGGGGGACTGAGAGACACAGGAACTGAGAGACAGAGGGGGGACTGAGAGACAGAGGGGGTCTGAGAGACAGAGGGGGAGCTGAGAGACAGAGGGGGGAGCTGAGAGACAGAGGGGGAGCTGAGAGACCTTGGAGGGGGCTGAGAGACAGAAGAGGGGTCTGAGAGACAGAGGAGGGGCTAAAAGAGGGGGGACTGAGAGACACGGGAACTGAGAGACAGAGGGGGGAGCTGAGAGACAGAGGGGGGAGCTGAGAGATAGGGGGCTGAGAGACAGAGGGGCTGAGAGACAGAGGGGCTGAGAGACAGAGGGGGAGCTGAGAGACAGAAGGAGGGAGCTGAGAGACAGAAGGAGGGAGCTGAGAGACAGAAGGAGGGAGCTGAGAGACAGAAGGAGGGAGCTGAGAGACAGAAGGAGGGAGCTGAGAGACAGAGGAGGAGAGCTGAAAGACAGAGGAGGAGAGCTGAAAGACAGAGGAGGAGAGCTGAGAGACAGAGGAGGAGAGCTGAGAGACAGAGGAGGAGAGCTGAGAGACAGAGGAGGAGAGCTGAGAGACAGAGGGGGGGTCTGAGAGACAGAGGGGAGCTGAGAGACAGAGGAGAGGCTAAAAGAGGGGGGACTGAGAGACACAGGAACTGAGAGACAGAGGGGGGTCTGAGAGACAGAGGGGGAGCTGAGAGACAGAGGGGGAGCTGAGAGACAGAGGGGGGAGCTGAGAGACAGAGGGGGGAGCTGAGAGACAGAGGGGGGAGCTGAGAGACAGAGGGGGAAGCTGAGAGACAGAGGAGGGGTCTGAGAGACAGTGGAGGGGTCTAAGAGACAGTGGAGGGGTCTGAGAGACAGTGGAGGGGTCTGAGAGACAGTGGAGGGGTCTGAGAGACAGTGGAGGGGTCTGAGAGACAGAAGGAGGGAGCTGAGAGACAGAAGGAGGGAGCTGAGAGACAGAAGGAGGGAGCTGAGAGACAGAGGAGGAGAGCTGAAAGACAGAGGAGGAGAGCTGAAAGACAGAGGAGGAGAGCTGAGAGACAGAGGAGGAGAGCTGAGAGAGAGGAGGAGAGCTGAGAGACAGAGGAGGAGAGCTGAGAGACAGAGGAGGAGAGCTGAGAGACAGAGGGGGGGTCTGAGAGACAGAGGGGAGCTGAGAGACAGAGGAGAGGCTAAAAGAGGGGGGACTGAGAGACACAGGAACTGAGAGACAGAGGGGGGTCTGAGAGACAGAGGGGGAGCTGAGAGACAGAGGGGGAGCTGAGAGACAGAGGGGGGAGCTGAGAGACAGAGGGGGGAGCTGAGAGACAGAGGGGGGAGCTGAGAGACAGTGGAGGGGTCTGAGAGACAGTGGAGGGGTCTAAGAGACAGTGGAGGGGTCTAAGAGACAGTGGAGGGGTCTGAGAGACAGTGGAGGGGTCTGAGAGACAGAGGAGAGGCTAAAAGAGGGGGGACTGAGAGACACAGGAACTGAGAGACAGAGGGGGGTCTGAGAGACAGAGGGGGGTCTGAGAGACAGAGGGGGAGCTGAGAGACAGAGGGGGAGCTGAGAGACTGTGGAGGGGGCTGAGAGACTGTGGAGGGGGCTGAGAGACTGTGGAGGGGGCTGAGAGACAGAGGGGGAGAGCTGAGAGATAGAGGAGGGGTCTGAGAGACAGAGGAGGAGAGCTGAGAGACAGAGGAGGGGTCTGAGAGACAGAGGAGGGGTCTGAGAGACAGAGCAGAGGCTAAAAGAGGGGGGACTGAGAGACACAGGAACTGAGAGACAGAGGGGGGTCTGAGAGACAGAGGGGGAGCTGAGAGACAGAGGGGGAGCTGAGAGACAGAGGGGGAGCTGAGAGACAGAGGGGGAGCTGAGAGACAGAGGGGGAGCTGAGAGACTGTGAAGGGGGCTGAGAGACAGTGGAGGGGGCTGAGAGACAGAGGGGGAGAGCTGAGAGATAGAGGAGGGGTCTGAGAGACAGAGGAGGAGAGCTGAGAGACAGAGGAGGGGTCTGAGAGACAGAGGAGGGGTCTGAGAGACAGAGCAGAGGCTAAAAGAGGGGGGACTGAGAGACACAGGAACTGAGAGACAGAGGGGGGTCTGAGAGACAGAGGGGGGTCTGAGAGACAGAGGGGGAGCTGAGAGACAGAGGGGGAGCTGAGAGACAGAGGGGGAGCTGAGAGACAGAGGGGGAGCTGAGAGACAGAGGGGAAGCTGAGAGACAGAGGGGGGCTGAGAGACAGAGGGGGGCTGAGAGATAGGGGGCTGAGAGACAGAAGGAGGGAGCTGAGAGACAGAGGAGGGAGCTGAGAGACAGAGGGGGGAGCTGAGAGACAGAGGGGGGAGCTGAGAGACAGAGGGGGAAGCTGAGAGATAGAGGAGGGGTCTGAGAGACAGAGGGGGGGACTGAGAGACAGAGGGGGAGCTGAGAGACAGAGGGGGAGCTGAGAGACAGAGGGGGAGCTGAGAGACAGAGGGGGAGCTGAGAGACAGAGGGGGAGCTGAGAGACAGAGGGGGAGCTGAGAGACAGAGGGGAGCTGAGAGACAGAAGGAGGGAGCTGAGAGACAGAAGGAGGGAGCTGAGAGACAGACGGAGGGAGCTGAGAGACAGAGGGGGAGCTGAGAGATAGAGGAGTCTGAGAGACAGAGGGGCTGAGAGACAGAGAGGAGGAGAGCTGAGAGACAGAGGAGGAGAGCTGAGAGACAGAGGAGGAGAGCTGAGAGACAGAGGAGGGGCTAAAAGAGGGGGGGACTGAGAGACACGGGAACTGAGAGACAGAGGGGGGACTGAGAGACAGAGGGGGAGCTGAGAGACAGAGGGGGGCTGAGAGATAGAGGAGTCTGAGAGACAGAGGGGGGAGCTGAGAGACAAAGGAGGAGAGCTGAGAGACAGAGGAGGAGAGCTGAGAGACAGAGGGGGAGATGAGAGACAGAGGGGGAGCTGAGAGACAGAGGGTGAGCTGAGAGACAGAGGGGGAGCTGAGAGACTGTGAAAGGGGCTGAGAGACAGAGGGGAGCTGAGAGACAGAAGGAGGGAGCTGAGAGACAGAAGGAGGGAGCTGAGAGACAGAGGGGGAGCTGAGAGACAGATGGTCTGAGAGACACAGGGGCTGAGAGACAGAGGGGCTGAGAGACAGAGAGGAGGAGAGCTGAGAGACAGGAGGAGAGCTGAGAGACAGAGGAGGAGAGCTGAGAGACAGAGGAGGGGTCTGAGAGACAGAGGGGAGCTGAGAGACAGAGGAGAGGCTAAAAGAGGGGGGGACTGAGAGACACGGGAACTGAGAGACAGAGGGGGGGGGACTGAGAGACAGAGGGGGAGCTGAGAGACAGAGGGGGGCTGAGAGATAGGGAGCTGAGAGACAGAGGGGGGAGCTGAGAGATAGAGGGGGGCTGAGAGATAGGGAGCTGAGAGACAGAGGGGGGAGCTGAGAGATAGAGGAGTCTGAGAGACAGAGGGGGGAGCTGAGAGACAAAGGAGGAGAGCTGAGAGACAAAGGAGGAGAGCTGAGAGACAAAGGAGGAGAGCTGAGAGACAGAGGAGGAGAGCTGAGAGACAGAGGAGGAGAGCTGAGAGACAGAGGAGGAGAGCTGAGAGACAGAGGGGGGAGCTGAGAGACAGAGGGGGGAGCTGAGAGACAGAGGGGGAGCTGAGAGACAGAGGGGGAGCTGAGAGACTGTGGAGGGGGCTGAGAGACAGTGGAGGGGGCTGAGAGACAGTGGAGGGGCACTGAGAGACACGGGAACTGAGAGACAGAGGGGGGGGACTGAGAGACAGAGGGGGAGCTGAGAGACAGAGGGGGAGCTGAGAGACAGAAGGAGGGAGCTGAGAGACAGAAGGAGGGAGCTGAGAGACAGAAGGAGGGAGCTGAGAGACAGAAGGAGGGAGCTGAGAGACAGAGGGGGAGCTGAGAGATAGAGGAGTCTGAGAGACAGAGGGGCTGAGAGACAGAGAGGAGGAGAGCTGAGAGACAGAGGAGGAGAGCTGAGAGACAGAGGAGGGGTCTGAGACAGAGGAGGGGTCTGAGAGACAGAGGAGGGGCTAAAAGAGGGGGGGGACTGAGAGACACAGGAACTGAGAGACAGAGGGGGGACTGAGAGACAGAGGGGGAGCAGAGAGACAGAGGGGGAGCAGAGACAGAGGGGGGAGCTGAGAGACAGAGGGGGAGCTGAGAGACAGAGGGGGGAGCTGAGAGACAGAGGGGGGAGCTGAGAGACAGAAGGAGGGAGCTGAGAGACAGAGGGGGGAGCTGAGAGACAGAGGGGGGAGCTGAGAGATAGAGAAGTCTGAGAAACAGAGGAGGGGTCTGAGAGACAGAGGGGGAGCTGAGAGACAGAGGGGGAGCTGAGAGACAGAGGGGGGAGCTGAGAGACAGAGGGGGGAGCTGAGAGACAGAGGGGGGAGCTGAGAGACAGAAGGAGGGAGCTGAGAGACAGAAGGAGGGAGCTGAGAGACAGAGGGGGGAGCTGAGAGTTAGAGAAGTCTGAGAAACAGAGGAGGGGTCTGAGAGACAGAGGGGGAGCTGAGAGACAGAGGGGGAGCTGAGAGACAGAGGGGGAGCTGAGAGACTGTGGAAGGGGCTGAGAGACTGTGGAAGGGGCTGAGAGACTGTGGAAGGGGCTGAGAGACAGTGGAGGGGGCTGAGAGACAGTGGAGGGGGCTGAGAGACAGTGGAGGGGGCTGAGAGACAGTGGAGGGGCACTGAGAGACACGGGAACTGAGAGACAGAGGGGGGGACTGAGAGACAGAGGGGGAGCTGAGAGACAGAGGGGGAGCTGAGAGACAGAGGGGGAGCTGAAAGACAGAGGGGGAGCTGAGAGACAGAGGGGGAGCTGAGAGACAGAGGGGGAGCTGAGAGACAGAGGGGGAGCTGAGAGACAGAGGGGAGCTGAGAGACAGAAGGGAGCTGAGAGACAGAAGGAGGGAGCTGAGAGACAGAAGGAGGGAGCTGAGAGACAGAAGGAGGGAGCTGAGAGACAGAGGGGGAGCTGAGAGACAGAGGGGGAGCTGAGAGATAGAGGGGGCTGAGAGACAGAGGGGCTGAGAGACAGAGGGGCTGAGAGACAGAGGGGCTGAGAGACAGAGGGGCTGAGAGACAGAGAGGAGGAGAGCTGAGAGACAGAGGAGGAGAGCTGAGAGACAGAGGAGGAGAGCTGAGAGACAGAGGAGGGGTCTGAGACAGAGGAGGGGCTAAAAGAGGGGGGGACTGAGAGACACGGGAACTGAGAGACAGAGGGGGGGACTGAGAGACAGAGGGGGAGCTGAGAGACAGAGGGGGGCTGAGAGATAGGGAGCTGAGAGACAGAGGGGGGAGCTGAGAGACAGAGGGGGGAGCTGAGAGATCGAGGAGTCTGAGAGACAGAGGGGGGAGCTGAGAGACAAAGGAGGAGAGCTGAGAGACAGAGGGGGAGCTGAGAGACAGAGGGGGAGCTGAGAGACAGAGGGGGAGCTGAGAGACAGAGGGGAGCTGAGAGACAGAAGGAGGGAGCTGAGAGACAGAAGGAGGGAGCTGAGAGACAGAAGGAGGGAGCTGAGAGACAGAAGGAGGGAGCTGAGAGACAGAAGGAGGGAGCTGAGAGACAGAGGGGGAGCTGAGAGATAGAGGAGTCTGAGAGACAGAGGGGGCTGAGAGACAGAGGGGGAGCTGAGAGACAGAGGGGGAGCAGAGAGACAGAGGGGGAGCTGAGAGACAGAGGGGGGAGCTGAGAGACAGAAGGAGGAGCTGAGAGACAGAGGGGGGAGCTGAGAGACAGAGGGGGGAGCTGAGAGATAGAGAAGTCTGAGAAACAGAGGAGGGGTCTGAGAGACAGAGGGGCTGAGAGACAGAGGAGGAGAGCTGAGAGACAGAGGAGGAGACCTGAGAGACAGAGGAGGAGAGCTGAGAGACAGAGGAGGAGAGCTGAGAGACAGAGGAGGAGAGCTGAGAGACAGAGGAGGAGAGCTGAGAGACAGAGGAGGAGAGCTGAGAGACAGAGGAGGGGTCTGAGAGACAGAGGGGGAGCTGAGAGAGAGGGGGAGCTGAGACACAGTTAAGGGTGCTGAGAGACAGTGGAGGGGGCTGAGAGACAGTGGAGGGGGCTGAGAGACAGTGGAGGGGTCTGAGAGACAGAGGAGGGACTAAAAGAGGGGGGACTGAGAGGCACGGGAACTGAGAGACAGAGGGGGGACTGAGAGATAGGGGGCTGAGAGACAGAGGGGGGAGCTGAGAGACAGAGGGGGGAGCTGAAAGACAGAGAGGAGAGCTGAGAGACAGAGGAGGAGAGCTGAGAGACAGAGGAGGAGAGCTGAGAGACAGAGGAGGAGAGCTGAGAGACAGAGGAGGGGTCTGAGAGACAGAGGAGGGGCTAAAAGAGGGGGACTGAGAGACACGGGAACTGAGAGACAGAGGGGGGGACTGAGAGATAGGGGGCTGAGAGACAGGGGGAGCTGAGAGACAGAGGGGGGAGCTGAGAGACAGACGGGGGAGCTGAGAGACAGAGAGGAGAGCTGAGAGACAGAGGAGGAGAGCTGAGAGACAGAGGAGGAGAGCTGAGAGACAGAGGAGGGGTCTGAGAGACAGAGGAGGGGTCTGAGAGACAGAGGGGAGCTGAGAGACAGAGGAAGGGTCTGAGAGACAGAGGGGGAGCTGAGAGACAGAGGGGGGAGCTGAGAGACAGAGGGGGGAGCTGAGAGACAGAGGGGGGAGCTGAGAGACAGAGGAGGAGAGCTGAGAGACAGAGGAGGGGTCTGAGAGACAGCGGAGGGGTCTGAGAGACAGAGGGGAGCTGAGAGACAGAGGGGGGGTCTGAGAGACAGAGGGGGTCTGAGAGATAGTGGGGGGGTTGAGAAACCGAGGAGGGGGCTGAAAGAGGGGGGACTGAGAGACAGAGGAGGGGTCTGAGAGACACGGGAACTGAGAGACAGAGGGGGGACTGAGAGACAGAGGGGGGAGCTGAGAGACAGGGGGGGAGCTGAGAGATAGGGGGCTGAGAGACAGAAGGATGGAGCTGAGAGATAGAGGAGTCTGAGAGACAGAGGAGGGGTCTGAGAGACAGAGGGGAGCTGAGAGACAGAGGAGAGGCTAAAAGAGGGAGGACTGAGAGACACAGGACCTGAGAGACAGAGGGGGGACTGAGAGACAGAGGGGGGACTGAGAGACAGAGGGGGGTCTGGGAGACAGAGGGGGGAGCTGAGAGACAGAGGGGGGAGCTGAGAGACAGTGGAGGGGAGCTGAGAGACAGTGGAGGGGAGCTGAGAGACAGTGGAGGGGAGCTGAGAGACAGTGGAGGGGTCTGGAAGACAGAGGAGGGGTCTGAGAGACAGAGGAGAGGTCTGAGAGACAGAGGAGGGGTCTGAGAGACAGAGGGGAAGCTGAGAGACAGAGGGGGGCTGAGAGACAGAGGGGGGCTGAGAGATAGGGGGCTGAGAGACAGGGGGAGCTGAGAGACAGAAGGAGGGAGCTGAGAGACAGAGGAGGGAGCTGAGAGACAGAGGGGGGAGCTGAGAGACAGAGGGGGAAGCTGAGAGATAGAGGAGGGGTCTGAGAGACAGAGGGGGGACTGAGAGACAGAGGGGGAGCTGAGAGACAGAGAGACAGAGGGGGGCTGAGAGACAGAAGGAGGGAGCTGAGAGACAGAGGGGGGAGCTGAGAGACAGAGGGGGGAGCTGAGAGATAGGAGTCTGAGAGACTGAGGAGGGGTCTGAGAGACAGAGGAGGAGAGCTGAGAGACAGAGGAGGAGAGCTGAGAGACAGAGAAGGAGAGCTGAGAGACAGAGGAGGGGTCTGAGAGACAGAGGAGGGGTCTGAGAGACAGAGGGGAGCAGAGAGACAGAGGAGAGGCTAAAAGAGGGGGGACTGAGAGACACAGGAACTGAGAGACAGAGGGGGAACTGAGAGACAGAGGGGGTCTGAGAGACAGAGGGGAAGCTGAGAGACAGAGGGGGAAGATGAGAGACAGCGGAGGGGTCTGAGAGACAGAGGGGGGAGCTGAGAGACAGAGGGGGGAGCTGAGAGACAGAGGGGGGTCTGAGAGACAGAGGGGGAGCTGAGAGACAGAGGGGGAGCTGAGAGACAGGGGTGGGAGTTGAGAGACAGGAGGAAGAGCTAAGAGACAGAGGGGGGCTGAGAGACAGAGGGGGGCTGAGAGACAGAGAGAGAGAGCTGAGAGATAGAGGAGGGGGCTGAGAGACAGTGGGGGTCTGAGAGACAGAGGAGGGGTCTGAGAGACTGTGGAAGGGGCTGAGAGACTGTGGAAGGGGCTGAGAGACAGTGGAGGGGGCTGAGAGACAGTGGAGGGGCACTGAGAGACACGGGAACTGAGAGACAGAGGGGGGGACTGAGAGACAGAGGGGGAGCTGAGAGACAGAGGGGGAGCTGAGAGACAGAGGGGGAGCTGAAAGACAGAGGGGGAGCTGAAAGACAGAGGGGGAGCTGAGAGACAGAGGGGGAGCTGAGAGACAGAGGGGGAGCTGAGAGACAGAGGGGAGCTGAGAGACAGAAGGGAGCTGAGAGACAGAAGGGAGCTGAGAGACAGAAGGAGGGAGCTGAGAGACAGAAGGAGGGAGCTGAGAGACAGAAGGAGGGAGCTGAGAGACAGAAGGAGGGAGCTGAGAGACAGAAGGAGGGAGCTGAGAGACAGAGGGGGAGCTGAGAAACAGAGGGGGAGCTGAGAGATAGAGGGGGCTGAGAGACAGAGGGGCTGAGAGACAGAGGGGCTGAGAGACAGAGGGGCTGAGAGACAGAGAGGAGGAGAGCTGAGAGACAGAGGAGAGCTGAGAGACAGAGGAGGAGAGCTGAGAGACAGAGGAGGGGTCTGAGACAGAGGAGGGGCTAAAAAAGGGGGGGACTGAGAGACACGGGAACTGAGAGACAGAGGGGGGGACTGAGAGACAGAGGGGGAGCTGAGAGACAGAGGGGGGCTGAGAGATAGGGAGCTGAGAGACAGAGGGGGGAGCTGAGAGACAGAGGGGGGAGCTGAGAGATAGAGGAGTCTGAGAGACAGAGGGGGGAGCTGAGAGACAAAGGAGGAGAGCTGAGAGACCGAGGAGGAGAGCTGAGAGACCGAGGAGGAGAGCTGAGAGACCGAGGGGAAGCTGAGAGACAGAGGGGAAGCTGAGAGACAGAGGGGGAGCAGAGAGACAGAGGGGGAGCTGAGAGACAGAGGGGAGCTGAGAGACAGAAGGAGGGAGCTGAGAGACAGAAGGAGGGAGCTGAGAGACAGAGGGAGGGAGCTGAGAGACAGAGGGAGGGAGCTGAGAGACAGAGGGGGAGCTGAGAGACAGAAGGAGGAGCTGAGAGACAGAGGGGGGAGCTGAGAGACAGAGGGGGGAGCTGAGAGATAGAGAAGTCTGAGAAACAGAGGAGGGGTCTGAGAGACAGAGGGGCTGAGAGACAGAGGAGGAGAGCTGAGAGACAGAGGAGGAGAGCTGAGAGACAGAGGAGGAGAGCTGAGAGACAGAGGAGGAGAGCTGAGAGACAGAGGAGGGGTCTGAGAGACAGAGGGGGGTCTGAGAGACAGAGGGGGAGCTGAGAGAGAGGGGGAGCTGAGACACAGTGGAGGGTGCTGAGAGACAGTGGAGGGGGCTGAGAGACAGTGGAGGGGTCTGAGAGACAGAGGAGGGACTAAAAGAGGGGGGACTGAGAGACACGGGAACTGAGAGACAGAGGGGGGGACTGAGAGATAGGGGGCTGAGAGACAGAGGGGGGAGCTGAGAGACGGAGGGGGGAGCTGAGAGACAGAGGAGGAGAGCTGAGAGACAGAGGAGGAGAGCTGAGAGACAGAGGAGGAGAGCTGAGAGACAGAGGAGGGGTCTGAGAGACAGAGGAGGGGCTAAAAGAGGGGGGACTGAGAGACACGGGAACTGAGAGACAGAGGGGGGACTGAGAGATAGGGGGCTGAGAGACAGGGGGATCTGAGAGACAGAGGGGGGAGCTGAGAGACAGACGGGGGAGCTGAGAGACAGAGAGGAGAGCTGAGAGACAGAGGAGGAGAGCTGAGAGACAGAGGAGGAGAGCTGAGAGACAGAGGAGGGGTCTGAGAGACAGAGGAGGGGTCTGAGAGACAGAGGAGGGGTCTGAGAGACAGAGGGGAGCTGAGAGACAGAGGAAGGGTCTGAGAGACAGAGGGGGAGCTGAGAGACAGAGGGGGAGCTGAGAGACAGAGGGGGAGCTGAGAGACAGAGGGGGGAGCTGAGAGACAGAGGGGGGAGCTGAGAGACAGAGGGGGGAGCTGAGAGACAGAGGGGGGAGCTGAGAGACAGAGGAGGGGTCTGAGAGACAGAGGAGGGGTCTGAGAGACAGAGGAGGGGTCTGAGAGACAGAGGGGAGCTGAGAGACAGAGGGGGGGTCTGAGAGACAGAGGGGGTCTGAGAGATAGTGGGGGGGTTGAGAAACCGAGGAGGGGGCTGAAAGAGGGGGGACTGAGAGACAGAGGAGGGGTCTGAGAGACACGGGAACTGAGAGACAGAGGGGGGACTGAGAGACAGAGGGGGGAGCTGAGAGACAGAGGGGGGAGCTGAGAGATAGGGGGCTGAGAGACAGAAGGATGGAGCTGTGAGATAGAGGAGTCTGAGAGACAGAGGAGGGGTCTGAGAGACAGAGGGGAGCTGAGAGACAGAGGAGAGGCTAAAAGAGGGAGGACTGAGAGACACAGGACCTGAGAGACAGAGGGGGGACTGAGAGACAGAGGGGGGACTGAGAGACAGAGGGGGGTCTGCGAGACAGAGGGGGGAGCTGAGAGACAGAGGGGGGAGCTGAGAGACAGTGGAGGGGAGCTGAGAGACAGTGGAGGGGAGCTGAGAGACAGTGGAGGGGAGCTGAGAGACAGTGGAGGGGTCTGGAAGACAGAGGAGGGGTCTGAGAGACAGAGGAGAGGTCTGAGAGACAGAGGAGGGGTCTGAGAGACAGAGGAGGGGTCTGAGAGACAGAGGGGAAGCTGAGAGACAGAGGGGGGCTGAGAGATAGGGGGCTGAGAGACAGGGGGAGCTGAGAGACAGAAGGAGGGAGCTGAGAGACAGAGGAGGGAGCTGAGAGACAGAGGGGGGAGCTGAGAGACAGAGGGGGGAGCTGAGAGATAGAGGAGGGGTCTGAGAGACAGAGGGGGGGACTGAGAGACAGAGGGGGAGCTGAGAGACAGAGGGGGAGCTGAGAGACAGAGGGGGGCTGAGAGACAGAAGGAGGGAGCTGAGAGACAGAGGGGGGAGCTGAGAGATAGAGGAGTCTGAGAGACTGAGGAGGGGTCTGAGAGACAGAGGAGGAGAGCTGAGAGACAGAGGAGGAGAGCTGAGAGACAGAGAAGGAGAGCTGAGAGACAGAGGAGGGGTCTGAGAGACAGAGGAGGGGTCTGAGAGACAGAGGGGAGCTGAGAGACAGAGGAGAGGCTAAAAGAGGGGGGACTGAGAGACACAGGAACTGAGAGACAGAGGGGGAACTGAGAGACAGAGGGGGTCTGAGAGACAGAGGGGGAGCTGAGAGACAGAGGGGGAGCTGAGAGACAGAGGGGGAAGATGAGAGACAGCGGAGGGGTCTGAGAGACAGAGGGGGGAGCTGAGAGACAGAGGGGGGTCTGAGAGACAGAGGGGGAGCTGAGAGACAGAGGGGGAGCTGAGAGACAGGGGTGGGAGTTGAGAGACAGGAGGAAGAGCTGAGAGACAGAGGGGGGCTGAGAGACAGAGGGGGGCTGAGAGACAGAGAGAGAGCTGAGAGACAGAGGAGAGGCTAAAATAGGGGGGACTGAGAGACACGGGAACTGAGAGACAGAGGGGGAGCTGAGAGACAGAGGGGGGAGCTGAGAGACAGAGGGGGCTGAGAGATAGGGGGCTGAGAGACAGGGGGAGCTGAGAGACAGAAGGAGGGAGCTGAGAGACAGAGGGGGAGCTGAGAGACAGAGGGGGGCTGAGAGATGGGGGGCTGAGAGACAGAAGGAGGGAGCTGAGAGACAGAGGGAGGAGCTGAGAGACAGAGGGGGAGCTGAGAGATAGAGGAGTCTGAGAGACAGAGGAGGGGTCTGAGAGAGAGGGGCTGAGAGACAGAGGGGGGAGCTGAGAGACAGAGGAGGAGAGCTGAGAGACAGAGGAGGAGAGCTGAGAGACACAGGAGGAGAGCTGAGAGACAGAGGAGGAGAGCTGAGAGACAGAGGAGAGGCTAAAAGAGGGGGGACTGAGAGACACAGGAACTGAGAGACAGAGGGGGGTCTGAGAGACAGAGGGGGGTGCTGAGAGACAGAGGGGGAGCTGAGAGACAGAGGGGGAGCTGAGAGACCTTGGAGGGGGCTGAGAGACAGAGGAGGGGTCTGAGAGACAGAGGAGGGGCTAAAAGAGGGGGGACTGAGAGGCACGGGAACTGAGAGACAGAGGGGGGACAGAGACAGAGGGGGAGCTGAGAGACAGAGGGGGAGCTGAGAGACAGAGGGGGGAGCTGAGAGACAGAGGGGGGCTGAGAGATAGGGGGCTGAGAGACAGGGGGAGCTGAGAGACAGAAGGAGGAGCTGAGAGACAGAGGGGGGAGCTAAGAGACAGAGGGGGGAGCTGAGAGACAGAGGGGGGAGCTGAGAGATAGATGAGTCTGAGAGACAGAGGAGGGGTCTGAGAGACAGAGGGGCTGAGAGACAGAGGGGGGAGCTGAGAGACAGAGGAGGAGAGCTGAGAGACAGAGGAGGAGAGCTGAGAGACAGAGGAGGAGAGCTGAGAGACAGAGGAGGGGTCTGAGAGACAGAGGGGAGCTGAGAGACAGAGGGGGAGCTGAGAGACAGAGGGGAAGCTTAGAGACAGAGGGGAAGCTTAGAGACAGAGGGGGAGCTGAGAGACAGAGGGGGCTGAGAGACAGCGGAGGGGGCTGAGAGACAGAGGGGTGAGTTGAGAGACAGCGGAGGGGGCTGAGAGACAGCGGAGGGGGCTGAGAGACAGCGGAGGGGGCTGAGAGACAGTGGAGGGGCCTGAGAGACAGAGGAGGGGTCTGAGAGACAGAGGGGTCTGAGAGAAAGAGGAGGGGTCTGAGAGACAGAGGAGGGGCTAAAAGAGGGGGGACTGAGAGACACGGGAACTGAGAGACAGAGGGGGGTCTGAGAGACAGAGGGGGGCTGAGAGATGGGGGGGGCTGAGAGACAGAAGGAGGGAGCTGAGAGACAGAGGAGGAGAGCTGAGAGACAGAGGAGGAGAGCTGAGAGACAGAGGAGGGGTCTGAGAGACAGAGGGGAGCTGAGAGACAGAGGGGGAGCTGAGAGACAGAGGGGAAGCTTAGAGACAGAGGGGAAGCTTAGAGACAGAGGGGGAGCTGAGAGACAGAGGGGGCTGAGAGACAGCGGAGGGGGCTGAGAGACAGAGGGGTGAGTTGAGAGACAGCGGAGGGGGCTGAGAGACAGCGGAGGGGGCTGAGAGACAGCGGAGGGGGCTGAGAGACAGTGGAGGGGCCTGAGAGACAGAGGAGGGGTCTGAGAGACAGAGGGGTCTGAGAGAAAGAGGAGGGGTCTGAGAGACAGAGGAGGGGCTAAAAGAGGGGGGACTGAGAGACACGGGAACTGAGAGACAGAGGGGGGTCTGAGAGACAGAGGGGGGCTGAGAGATGGGGGGGCTGAGAGACAGAAGGAGGGAGCTGAGAGACAGAGGAGGAGGGCTGAGAGACAGAGGAGGAGAGCTAAGAGACAGAGGAGGAGAGCTGAGAGACAGAGGAGGGGTCTGAGAGACAGAGGGGAGCTAAGAGACAGAGGAGAGGCTAAAAGAGGGGGGACTGAGAGACAAAGGAACTGAGAGACAGAGGGGGGTCTGAGAGACAGAGGGGGAGCTGAGAGACCTTGGAGGGGGCTGAGAGACAGAGGAGGGGTCTGAGAGACAGAGGAGGGGTCTGAGAGACAGAGGAGGGGCTAAAAGAGGGGGGACTGAGAGACACGGGAACTGAGAGACAGAGGGGGGACTGAGAGACAGAGGGGGAGCTGAGAGACAGAGGGGGGAGCTGAGAGACAGAGGGGGCTGAGAGATAGGGGGCTGAGAGACAGGGGGAGCTGAGAGACAGAAGGAGGGAGCTGAGAGACAGAGGGGGGAGCTGAGAGACAGAGGGGGGAGCTGAGAGACAGAGGGGGGAGCTGAGAGATAGATGAGTCTGAGAGACAGAGGAGGGGTCTGAGAGACAGAGGGGCTGAGAGACAGAGGGGGAGCGCTGAGAGACAGAGGAGAGCTGAGAGACAGAGGAGGAGAGCTGAGAGACAGAGGAGGGGTCTGAGAGACAGAGGGGAGCTGAGAGACAGAGGAGAGGCTAAAAGAGGGGGGACTGAGAGACAGAGGGGGGTCTGAGAGACAGAGGGGGAGCTGAGAGACAGAGGGGGAGCTGAGAGACAGAGGGGGAGCTGAGAGACAGAGGGGGGAGCTGAGAGACAGTGGAGGGGTCTGAGAGACAGTGGAGGGGTCTGAGAGACAGTGGAGGGGTCTGAGAGACAGAGGGGGGGTCTGAGAGACAGAGGAGGGGTCTGAGAGACAGAGCAGGGGTCTGAGAGACAGAGCAGGGGTCTGAGAGACAGAGCAGGGGTCTGAGAGACAGAGGAGGGGTCTGAGAGACAGAGGAGGGGCTAAAAGAGGGGGGGACTGAGAGACACGGGAACTGAGAGACAGAGGGGGGGGTTTGAGAGACAGAGGGGGAGCTGAGAAACAGAGGGGGGCTGAGAGATAGGGGGCTGAGAGACAGGGGGAGCTGAGAGACAGAAGGAGGGAGCTGAGAGACAGAGGGGGAGCTGAGAGACAGAGGGGGGAGCTGAGAGACAGAGGAGGGGTCTGAGAGACAGGAGGGGTCTGAGAGACAGAGGAGGGGCTAAAAGAGGGGGGGACTGAGAGACACGGGAACTGAGAGACAGGGGGGGACTGAGAGACAGAGGGGGATCTGAGAGACAGAGGAGGGGTCTGAGAGACAGAGGAGGGGCTAAAAGAGGGGGGGACTGAGAGACACGGGAACTGAGAGACAGAGGGGGGGGACTGAGAGACAGAGGGGGAGCTGAGAGATAGGGGGCTGAGAGACAGAAGGAGGGAGCTGAGAGACAGAGGGGGGAGCTGAGAGATAGGGGGCTGAGAGACAGAAGGAGGGAGCTGAGAGACAGAGGGGGAGCTGAGAGATAGAGGAGTCTGAGAGACAGAGGAGGGGTCTGAGAGACAGAGGGGCTGAGAGACAGAGGAGGAGAGCTGAGAGACAGAGGAGGAGAGCTGAGAGACAGAGAATGAGAGCTGAGAGACAGAGGAGGGGTCTGAGAGACAGAGGAGGGGTCTGAGAGACAGAGGAGGGGCTAAAAGAGGGGGGACTGAGAGACAGAGGGGGGTCTGAGAGACAGAGGGGGAGCTGAGAGACAGAGGGGGAGCTGAGAGACAGAGGGGGAGCTGAGAGACAGATAGAGGAGCTGAGAGACAGAGGGGGAGCTGAGAGACAGAGGGGGAGCTGAGAGACAGAGGGGGAGCTGAGAGACAGAGGGGGGAGCTGAGAGACAGTGGAGGGGTCTGAGAGACAGAGGGGGAGCTGAGAGACAGAGGGGGGAGCTGAGAGACAAAGGGGGGGTCTGAGAGACAGAGGGGGGTCTGAGAGACAGAGGGGGAGCTGATAGACAGGGGTGGGAGTTGAGAGACAGAGGAAGAGCTGAGAGACAGGGGAAGAGCTGAGAGACAGAGGGGGGCTGAGAGACAGAGGGGGGCTGAGAGACAGAGGGGGCTGAGAGACAGAGAGAGAGAGAGCTGAGAGACAGAGAGAGAGAGCTGAGAGACAGAGGGGGGCTGAGAGACAGAGGGGGAGAGCTGAGAGATAGAGGAGGGGGCTGAGAGACAGTGGGGGTCTGAGAGACAGAGGAGGGGTCTTAGAGGCAGAATGGGAGCTGAGAGACAGAGGGGGAGCTGAGAGACAGAGGGGGAGAGCTAAGAGATAGAGGAGGAGAGCTATGAGACAGAGGAGGAGAGCTATGAGACAGAGGAGGAGAGCTGAGAGACAGAGGAGGAGAGCTGAGAGACAGAGGAGGGGTCAGAGAGACAGAGGAGGGGTCTGAGAGACAGAGGGGGATCTGAGAGACAGAGGGGGATCTGAGAGACAGAGGGAGAGCTGAGAGACAGAGGGGGAGCTGAGAGAGAGCGGGGAGCTGAGAGACAGAGGGGGGAGCTGAGAGACAGAGGGGGGAGCTGAGAGACAGAGGGGGAGCTGAGAGACAGAGGGGGGAGCTGAGAGACAGTGGAGGGGTCTGAGAGACAGAGGGGGGAGCTGAGAGATAGAGGGGGGAGCTGAGAGACAGAGGGGGGGGTCTGAGAGACAGAGGGGGAGCTGAGAGACAGAGGGGGGTCTGAGAGACAGAGGAGAGGCTAAAAGAGGGGGGACTGAGAGACACAGGAACTGAGAGACAGAGGGGGGACTGAGAGACAGAGGGGGGTCTGAGAGACAGAGGGGGAGCTGAGAGACAGAGGGGGGGTCTGAGAGACAGAGGGGGGAGCTGAGAGACAGAGGGGGGAGCTGAGAGACAGAGGGGGGAGATGAGAGACAGTGGAGGGGTCTGAGAGACAGAGGGGGGCGCTGAGAGACAGAGGGGGGAGCTGAGAGACAGAGGGGAAGCTGAGAGACAGAGGTGGGAGTTGAGAGACAGTGGGGGTCTGAGAGACAGAGGAGGGGTCTGAGAGGCAGAATGGGAGCTGAGAGACAGAGGGGGAGCTGAGAGACAGAGGAGGAGAGCTGAGAGACAGAGGAGGAGAGCTGAGAGACAGAGGAGGAGAGCTGAGAGACAGAGGAGGAGAGCTGAGAGACCGAGGAGGAGAGCTGAGAGACAGAGGAGGAGAGCTGAAAGACAGAGGAGGAGAGCTGAGAGATAGAGGAGGATAGCTGAGAGACAGAGGAGGGGTCTGAGAGACAGAAGGGGGGTCTGAGAGACAGAGGGGGCTGAGAGACAGAGGAGGGGACTGAGAGACAGAGGGGGGGTCTGAGAGACAGAGGAGGGGGCTGAAAGAGGGGGGACTGAGAGACAGAGGGGGGACTGAGAGACAGAGGGGGGACTGAGAGACAGAGGGGGACTGAGAGACAGAGGGGGGGACTGAGACAGACCACATAGCACTGTCCCTTTCTGCAGTCCCTTCTCTACTCACCCCCCCCCCGCTGTCTCAGTGTTCTGGCGTGTTTGTGTAGGATGCCAGGTACCTGATGGCCAGCAGCAGCAGCGCCGAGTCTCCCTCTTGATCCAGAGGGTGCTCTCGCTGCTCTGCTCCTTACAGAGGCGCATGTTCTCTTCCTCCGGGCTCCCAGTCAGCCTGCCCTCCGGCCCAGGCCGCATGGTTCCTGGAGCAGAGAGGAGGTGGAGGAATTGAGGTTCTGGGAGCGCCGGGGTGGCCGCGCTCGCTACTTTCCGCCTCTTCAGTGGTCAGGGAGGGGGTGGAGCTCTTCTCCCTCCTCAGAATTTTACATCCAATTGCCCTCCTCGCTGGCCACCTTCCCCGAATCCCCGCCGCTGTTTGCTGCCACGCTCCCGCTGCCGCCGAACTGCATAGAAAAACGGCCCACAAAAAAACAAACAAAACATTTTTTTACTTTTTTTTAAAACGGCCCACTAAGCCATCGGCCCACCGGGAAACTCCCGGTAGTCCCTATGGCCAGTCCTGGATGCACAGGACCGGAAGAGGCTTGGGTAAGTGTTGGTTTAGGCTCACTTTATAGAGGTGGAAGAGATGTCATATTCCGTGGGCCACTTGCAAGTCAATCTGGAGCGGCTGTGGAGAGCATTCTGTCTTTTAGGGAACTCTGAGGTGTTGTGGACCTGACATCTACAACTGATCTAGGGGATCAATGGACAGCGAGGCAAAGCTCTGTGAAGAAATTGGTGATTACCGCTACTGTTAAAATACTGTAACAATATGCTGTTTCCCCCTATACAAGAAAATCATTTTGAAAGTGAAACCCCAGCAGTTGAGAATCTGGTAAGCTTGCAGGATTTTGATGAAGGGCTAATTTTTGGATTGCGGCTAAGTTTGTGATGAGCTTGTAAGTGTTGCCTTGAAAGAAAAGGGTGCTTTTATCTCACAGTGCTTGCTTGAGCCTGTCCTTCACTTGAAAGCACAATGTCCCAGGTTGGCCCTTTGGTAATGCGTTAGACTGGGACCTGGTGTCCTATATTCATCTTCAGCCTCTCAAAAGGGGGTCTCCAGGCCGAGTTCCTGGAAAAGAGCCGTTACTGTGGCATTAGGGTTGATAACTAGTTCTGGGCTACCCCTTATTCTTAGGTTGGATCTTCTGGACCTATTTACCACATGTCCTCCAACTTAAAGTGGAAGGTCTGGATTTCCAATTTAGGGGGATTCTATGTACTCTTCATGGCCCCCCCAACACTATTGCTACATCTTACTTACGACCCTTAAGCTTTTGGATGCAATGGCTTAGTTCCTGTGTTTCACACCTTAGCTGGTCTGTTATGTGCTTTTTTGTCGTATCCAGGACCTTATCTAATATAATCTGGAATTTCTCCAGATAGCTAGGTTGATCATCTGGATGTTGAGATTTGAAGATAATGGGCAATCCATCTGGTAAGAGCCCCGACTTGCCTGTGTATTGTGCTGGTTTCCATCATACTGGCAGCTGCTGTTGCCAGAGCCTCTTTAGTATGAAGCTGACAGAGTAGGCATGTAGACTTGGAAGCAGCTGTAGGCAGGTCACCAGTAGGGATGAGCCTAACACCCCCTGGTTCGGTTTGCACCAGAACCTGCGAACGGACCGAAAGTTTACGCGAACTATCGAACCCCATTAAAATCTATGGGACTCGAACGTTCTAAATCAAAAGTGCTAATTTTAAAGGCTAATATGCAAGTTATTGTCCAAAAATGGTTTGGGGACCCGGGTCCTGCCCCAGGGGACATGTATCAATGCAAAAAAAGTTCTAAAAACGTTTTTTTCAGGAGCAGTGATTTTAATGATGATTAAAGTGAAAAAAAAGTGAAATATTCCTTTAAATATCGTACCTGGGGGGTGTCTATAGGATGCCTGTGAAGTGGCACGTGTTTTCTGTGTTTAGAACTGTCCCTGCACAAAATGACATTTCTAAAAGGAAAAAAAGTCATTTAAATCTGCTTGCGGCTTTAATGTAATGTGTGGTCCCGGCAATGTGGATGAAAATCATTAAGAAAATCGGCATGGGTACCCCCCCCCCAGCCCATTTGGGTCTTGTATGGATATTAAGGGGAACCCCGCACCCAAATTAAAAAAAGGAAAGGCGTGGGGCCCTCAGGCCCTATATACTCTGTACAGCAGTATACAGGCGGTGCAAACAAGACAGGGACTGTAGGTTTGTTCTTAAGTAGAATCTGTTTGTAATTTAGAACTGGTACATTTTTAAAGTGTAGCTCCAGCCAAAAAATCTATTTTTAAGCTTTTTGGAAAACATAGGGAAGGGTTATCACCCCTGTAACATTTGTTTTGCTGTCTGTGCACCTCTTCAGAAGATTTCACCTCACTTTCTGTCCCAATGACAATTGGTTTTTGAAAATTTGTTTTTTTTAGTGAAACAAGGATTGGTGATAAAGCAAGAGGAGACACGTTTTTCCCATATTAACTCTTACAGGAGAGAATTTCCCTTCCTAGGGGTAGATTTCCTCTCACTTCCTGTTGTCTCCCTCTGTTTGCAAGTAGGAGTTGTTTGTAAGTTGGATGTTTGAAAGTAGGGGCCTGCCCTATATACTCTGCAGAAGTTTGGGCCTTGGGTGTTGGTGTTGCCACAACACTGTAAGCCCTCACAGTTACTCTTGGTGGGCGCTGGAACGCCCTGCTGTGAAATATTAGATCAAGAATTGTAATTACAGTACATTCCCCTATTAAACAGGGGCAGACAAATTGGGCCTTAGGCACTGGTGCTGGTGCCACAACACTGCAACCCTTCACAGAAAATTTAGTTGGAGCGCAAGAATGAGCCCTGCTGCAAAGTATTGCATCAAAAATTGTAATTACCGTATTTTTCGGACTATAAGACGCACTTTTTTCCCCCAGAAATATGGGGGAAAATGTCCCTGCGTCTTATGGTCCGAATACATAACAGGGGCCCCGCCCCCGCCGTCGCTGGCACCGCCCCTGCCATCCGCTCACAGCCTCTGGAATCCCCCGACCGCCGCCACTGGCTCCGCCCCCCCCGCCGCAGTGTCAGGGGCTTTGCGAATCGAATTAGAGCCGCTCTCTCTCTCTCTTTTGCTTACAGAAAGGGAGGGGGGCGGCGGGGGATATCCGCAGCTCTCCTCTCCCTGTCACAGCGCCGCTGCCGAGTTCTCTGGCAAATAGAGCAGCGGCGCTGTGACAGGGAGAGGAGAGCTGCGGGCTGTCTGTATATCTCCCCCGCCGCCCCCCTTCCCTTTCTGTAAGGAGAAGAGAAAGAGAGAGCGGCTCTAATTGGATTTGCTGGGTCGCCACCCAGCTTCCTGCCCACTGTTTCCCCCCCCATGATTGGCCACAGCAGAGGGCCAATCAGAAGACACTGGGAGCATCATGGGAAATGAAGTCCCTGCAGAGTTTATGGCACCAGTTCCCCCAGCATGCAAGCACTCTGCTGGAGGGGAGGAAGGGGGTGTTAGAACTTGAAGAGGAGCAAAAGAGAATACTCTGCTGGGGGACACCACCAGAGAGCCACGCTGTACCCCGCACCACCAGAGAGCCACGCTGTACCCCGCACCACCAGAGAGCCACGCTGTACCCCGCACCACCAGAGAGCCACGCTGTACCCCGCACCACCAGAGAGCCACGCTGTATCCCGCACCACCAGAGAGCCACGCTGTACCCCGCACCACCAGAGAGCCACGCTGTACCCCGCACCACCAGAGAGCCACGCTGTACCCTGCACCACCAGAGAGCCACGCTGTACCCCGCACCACCAGAGAGCCACGCTGTACCCCGCACCACCAGAGAGCCACGCTGTACCCTGCACCACCAGGGAGCCACGCTGTACCCGCACCACCAGGGAGCCACGCTGTACCCTGCACCACCAGGGAGCCACGCTGTACCCCGCACCGCCAGAGAGCCATGCTGTACCCCGCACCACCAGAGAGCCACGCTGTACCCCGCACCACCAGGGAGCCACGCTGTACCCTGCACCACCAGGGAGCCACGCTGTACCCGCACCACCAGAGAGCCACGATGTACCCCGCACCACCAGGGAGCCACGCTGTACCCCGCACCGCCAGAGAGCCACGCTGTACCCCGCACCACCAGAGAGCCACGCTGTACCCTGCACCACCAGGGAGCCACGCTGTACCCACACCGCCAGAGAGCCACGCTGTACCCCGAACCGCCAGAGAGCCACGCTGTACCCCGCACCACCAGAGAGCCACGCTGTACCCACACCGCCAGAGAGCCACGCTGTACCCACACTGCCAGAGAGCCACGCTGTACCCACACCGCCAGAGAGCCACGCTGTACCCACACCGCCAGAGAGCCACGCTGTACCCTGCACCACCAGGGAGCCACGCTGTACCCACACCGCCAGAGAGCCACGCTGTACCCACACCGCCAGAGAGCCACGCTGTACCCACACCGCCAGAGAGCCACGCTGTACCCACACCGCCAGAGAGCCACGCTGTACCCACACCGCCAGAAAGCCATGCTGTACCCCGCACCACCAGAGGCACGCTGTACCCACACTGCCAGAGAGCCACGCTGTACCCACACCGCCAGAGAGCCACGCTGTACCCACACCGCCAGAGAGGGAGCCACACTGTTCCCGCACCACCAGAGAGGGAGCCACACTTTAACCGCTGTACCCGCACCACCAGAGAGGGAGAAAGACCGAGCCACTGCCAGGATACAGACATGCTACACTACTGACTAGAGTCACCCCAGGCAACCCAGAGTGAGCGAACGTCCAGCCAGAGGGATCACTGTTGCGATTTCGCTGGGTCTGGTAAGAGGGCCTGTTGGCCATTATTCATTACTGTTCCCAGGGACTGAGCCATTAGGAAGTGCCTAACCTGATATCCTCTGGGCCTTATTGACCGCCACAACGTCCCTCTCTGTCCTCTTCCCACGGCGTCCCCTCTGTCCTCTTCCCACGGCGTCCCCTCTGTCCTCTTCCCACGGCGTCCCCTCTGTCCTCTTCCCACTGCGTCCCCTCTGTCCTCTTCCCACTGCGTCCCCTCTGTCCTCTTCCCACTGCGTCCTTCTCCCCTCTTCCCACTGCGTCCTTCTCCCAGGGCGTTACTCTGTCCTCTTCCCAGGGCGTTACTCTGTCCTCTTCCCAGGGTGTCCCTTTGTCCTTCACCCACGGCAACCCTCTGTCCTCTTCCCACAGCGTCCCCTCTGTCCTCTTCCCATGAAGATGACAGGGCGGGCCTTGACAGGAAGGGGTGGGTCATATTTAAATTAGGGGGTGCGCAAGTTTAGTCAGGCCTAGGGCAGCACAAAACCTAAATACACCACTGATGGCATGGTCCCTCTGCGTTTACTGTGGCATGGTCCCTCTGCGTTTACTGTGGCATGGTCCCTCTGCGTTTACTGTGGCATGGTCCCTCTGCGTTTACTGTGGCATGGTCCCTCTGCGTTTACTGTGGCACGGTCCCTCTGCGTTTACTGTGGCACGGTCCCTCTGCGTTTACTGTGGCACGGTCCCTCTGCGTTTACTGTGACATGGTCCCTCTGCGTTTACTATGGCATGGTCCCTCTGCGTTTACTATGGCATGGTCCCTCTGCATTTACTATGGCATGGTCCCTCTGCGTTTACTATGGCATGGTCCCTCTGCGTTTACTATGGCATGGTCCCTCTGCGTTTACTATGGCAATGGTCAGGCTGCATTTAATGGGCACTGGAAAATATTTTAGTACACAATTTGGTTCAGAATATTTTTTTTCTTGTTTTCCTCCTCTAAAACCTAGGTGCGTCTTATGGTCAGGTGCGTCTTATGGTGCGAAAAATACGGTACATGCTGAAAAATTGGGCCTTATGCCGCGTACACACGTCAGTTTTTAATGTCATTTTTTAAACCAACGTTTTTCTCGTTGTTTTTTTTCTTGTTTCCTCTCCACCTTGTCTTGTGTACACACGATCATGAAAAAAACCACTCGAGCAAAGCGCAGTGACGTACAACACGTACGACGGCACTATAAAGGGGAAGTTCCGTTCGAATGGCACCACCCTTCATGTTAGTAAAGTTTGTTGAGCGACGATTCGCGCTTTTCAGCCTCGTGCTTTTCAGTCCGTTACAGCGTGACAAATGTGCTATCTCCATTACGAACGCTAGTTTTACCAGAACGAGCGCTCCCGTCTCATACTTGATTCTGAGCATGCGCGTTTTTTTCCCCTCATAAAAGCATACACATTACCGTTTTTCACGTCGTTAAAAAAAACTACGTGAAAAAATAGAGCAGGTTCTAATTTTTTTAGGCCATTTTTCACGTCGTTAAAAATGCTCTGGAGCCTACACACGATCGTTTTTAATGCCCAATTTTAAAAATGTTATAAAACAGTGGTGGTGTTAAGCGCTGTGTTAAAACAGACAAAGGGAAGGGGGAGAAGTGAGAATAGTGTGACTGATAACACACTTAATCAAAACATATCTGTGATGTGACCTTGATACAAATAAATTGGCTGGGTAGGCTAAAAAACTCCAATCCTCTACTATCAACATCTATCCATCATAGCCAATTATGAATATTCCAAAATAAAAAGAAATAGAAAAGATGTGTGTTCAAAAGTTAGTTATCTAAACAAGTGCACTGATATATGAAATAATCCACATGAAGTACACAATACAATTAACAAAAAGAAATATAAATATGTGTCAAAATCCAATGAGAGTCCAATTTGCACCATACAATTTCAAAGTGAATTTAAAGTGATTCCCATCACCAAAGTAAACCAGTACATGCGCTAACAGACTGGCATACACATCCGTGTGACATTCCAAATAGAGATCTTTCTTCTGTGCTCCACCTCAGTGCCTGCAAGCAGCTTACCTTATTGCTAATAAAGCTTAGCATGGGCAGGTCACAGGGTGTTGGGGCGCTGTAGGCTGATGAGCAGAGATTAAAGCAGTGCTGATCTCCTTCCTATAGCTGTAATCCTCTCACACGTCATACCCGTCACACATAGATGCAGGAAAGAGAAAAACCATATAGTGTAGTTACGCTACTGTCTCGAGGTACAGACACACGCCAGAGAAACACTCACTGGAAGAGAGACAATAAGGACCCGTCTCCACGAGCACGGAACTCGTCGTCCCTCAAAGTGTCAGTGGCTCTGTGTGACTTTCCAGGCAGCAGGGGATCTCGGTAGATTGCAGCAATTAATGCAACAAAAAAGATATGGCAGACATCGCATAATCCAGTATACAAAATGTACTTTATTTAAAAAACTAAATATAAAACACTCACATAATATGTGGAAACAGATGCAGAGTATCCTACGAGTGCCTCACTCGCCTGCCTGTTCTAATCGTGGTGTGTCAGCAAGTCTCCTCTCCCTACGCGTATCGTCACGTGTCACGTGACTTCATCAGGGGATGCTAGAGTATAGGGCTGCTGACAATTTATAGTCTCTTAATGAGACATACAGAGTATATGCGGCCGCCATTTTGTTGTGGTCCTCGGTTGTAAACAAACCGGCGCCATTTTGCCTAGGACATTCCGGAGTGTTTAGCCTATGTTGTGTATGCTAATGCACGTAGCTCAGCCATTGGTCCGCGGCCGCAATGATTAATTATTCCAGCGGATCAAAGAGTGTCCTTTTATCCAGGCTGATGCTCATCGGTCTGACATAGTTGTCATCTATATATTAGGCTGGATAAAAGGACACTCTTTGATCCGCTGGAATAATTAATCATTGCGGCCGCGGACCAATGGATGAGCTACGTGCATTAGCATACACAACATAGGCTAAACACTCCGGAATGTCCTAGGCAAAATGGCGCCGGTTTGTTTACAACCGAGGACCACAACAAAATGGCAGCCGCATATACTCTGTATGTCTCATTAAGAGACTATAAATTGTCAGCAGCCCTATACTCTAGCATCCCCTGATGAAGTCACGTGACACGTGACGATACGCGTAGGGAGAGGAGACTTGCTGACACACCACGATTAGAACAGGCAGGCGAGTGAGGCACTCGTAGGATACTCTGCATCTGTTTCCACATATTATGTGAGTGTTTTATATTATGTTTTTTAAATAAAGTACATTTTGTATACTGGATTATGCGATGTCTGCCATATCTTTTTTGTTGCATTAATTGCTGTAATCTACCGAGATCCCCTGCTGCCTGGAAAGTCACACAGAGCCACTGACACTTTGAGGGACGACGAGTTCCGTGCTCGTGGAGACGGGTCCTTATTGTCTCTCTTCCAGTGAGTGTTTCTCTGGCGTGTGTCTGTACCTCGAGACAGTAGCGCAACTACACTATATGGTTTTTCTCTTTCCTGCATCTATGTGTGACGGGTATGACGTGTGAGAGGATTACAGCTATAGGAAGGAGATCAGCACTGCTTTAATCTCTGCTCATCAGCCTACAGCGCCCCAACACCCTGTGACCTGCCCATGCTAAGCTTTATTTAGCAATAAGGTAAGCTGCTTGCAGGCACTGAGGTGGAGCACAGAAGAAAGATCTCCATTTGGAATGTCACACGGATGTGTATGCCAGTCTGTTAGCGCATGTACTGGTTTACTTTGGTGATGGGAATCACTTTAAATTCACTTTGAAATTGTATGGTGCAAATTGGACTCTCATTGGATTTTGACACATATTTATATTTCTTTTTGTTAATTGTATTGTGTACTTCATGTGGATTATTTCATATATCAGTGCACTTGTTTAGATAACTAACTTTTGAACACACATTTTTTCTTTTTATTTTTATTTTGGAATATTCATAATTGGCTAGGATGGATAGATGTTGATAGTAGAGGATTGGAGTTTTTTAGCCTACCCAGCCAATTTATTTGTATCAAGGTCACATCACAGATATGTTTTGATTAAGTGTCTTATCAGTCACACTATTCTCACTTCTCCCCCTTCCCTTTGTCTGTTTTAACACAGCCCTTAACACCACCACTGTTTTATATTATTTCTAGTTTCCCTGAATCGGATTCACAGGTGTTTAGCAGCAGTGCCCCCTTCCCCTCCCCTCCGCCCCTCCCCCCTCCCCTTCTCCCCAGTCACTACCTAGTCCTCGCCAAGGCAGCGCGGGAGTTCCCCCCACTTTTTTTCAATTTTAAAAATGGCATTTTTAACGACGTGAAAAACGATCGTGTGTACGCGGCTTTAGCCACTGGTGGCGGTGCCCAGAACCAAAAATGTTCTTACAAGCTATCAGCATGAACATTGAGGAGGAAGAGGATAGTCACTCAGCATAACAGGATAGTCACTCAGCATCAGCATAGGCAGTCTTGAAGGGATCTCCCATTAAAAAAAAAAATGATTCGGTTACATCACCATCAGGTGCTTGGTAGCTGGTGATCCAAGACTGATTCATTTTTTTGAAGGTCAGCCGATCGACCGATTCGGTGGACAGGCGCACCCTGTGATCGGTTACAAAGCCTTCAGCAGCACTGAATGTGCGTTCCGAAAGAACGCTGGATGCAGGACAGGCCAGTAGCTCAATTGTAAAAAAGAAATAAATGCGCTACCCAAACACACATAAATATTAACCACCCTAAAGAGGGAAGTGAAGCAGCTGTACTGGAATGTGACAAAATTCAAACAAAATGGAAAATAATAGTGCAGTGCTACCTATAGACCAGTAAAACTGGACTGTAACTCAAATGTGACTATAAACATTAACACAACGGAAGGGGCATTTAAATATCCAACCCAATGTACAAAGTGTCCACAACACTAAGCGAAGTGATGAGTGTCCAAAAAGGTGAATAAATGGCGTGGAGTGGATGGAGTAATTCTTGCACAGATCTTCACGTGAATGATGACATAAATGTGTGCTTACCGGAAATGTTGGACCCGAATGTCATACGACAGCGGATCAATCAAGCTTAAGAGTATCCCCAGCGGCTGTTCACAGGGACGTCACCGAATCGCTGATGGATGATGAAATATACCAGCTGGACAATCAGATGACCTCAATCCCGGATGGAACCAAACGGATCGGAAGTTTCTCAAAACTTCGAAACCCTCAGGGCTGGAGATCTCTCTCTGGATCCTGGTACTCAACCGGACAGTGGGGTATAATCGAGCTTGAATATACAAATACCCCGACAAGGGTATTGCAGGGAGACCGAATGGAGAAACTGAAAAAAACTTTTCCTCGCCGAATCATGCAAAGAGAAGAAAAAATATGGTGCTCCACTGGTGTAGGTCAAAACAATGGGTTTTTAATCAAAAAAACCAACATACAAAATAAAAAGTGATCACAGTTCGTACATTAAAAGGCAATAAGGGAAGCAAAATGCATAGCCCGACGCCCCTGTAGACGTCCTGTTAGGAACGAAACGTGTCGGGCTATGCATTTTGCTTCCCTTATTGCCTTTTAATGTACGAACTGTGATCACTTTTTATTTTGTATGTTGGTTTTTTTGAGCCAGCGTTGAGTTGCACCTGGTGGGCATGTCACAGATTAGGCAGTTCTTGGGCAGGTTGTATTCCTTTTGGTTTGGAGGTCAGTCAGCCGAGCACTGGCATTATATGATCGGCGGAAATGCACACAGAGTTTCCTGGCCTGCCTCAGGACTTCCTGTAAGCCCGGGTACCTGCCCAAGAACCGCTGCACCACCAAGTTAAGGACGTGAGCCAAACAGTGCACGTGGGTCAGTTGTCCCTGTCGGAGGGCGGAGAGGAGGTTGGTGCCATTGTCGCAAACCACCATTCCTGGCTTAAGCTGGTGTGGCATCAACCACCTCTGAGCCTGCTCCTGCAGAGCTGACAGAATCTCTGCCCCAGTGTGGCTCCTGTCCCCCAAGCACACCAGCTCAAGCACCGCATGGCATCTTTTTGCCTGCGTACTTGCGTAGCCCCTTGAACGCCTACGGAGCACTGCTGGTTCCGAGGACAAAGCACAGGAAGAGGCCATGGAAGAAGAAGAAGAGGAGGGGGTGGAGGAGAGAGGTGTGTCAGAATCACCAGTAGTAGCATTTTGGAGGCGTGGTGGCGGAACAACCTCCAACACTACTGCACCTTGTCCTGCATCCTTCCCAGCTGCCAGCAGAGTCACCCAATGCACCGTGAAAGATAGGTAACGTCCCTGTCCATGCCTGCTGGACCATGAGTCAGCGGTAATATGCACCTTACCGCTAACCGTCCTGTCCAGCGAGGCCAAGACATTGCCTTCCACATGCCGGTAGAGAGCCGGGATCGCCTTCCGTGAGAAAAAGTGGCATTTGGGAACCTGCCACTGAGGAACCGCACATTCCACAAACTCACGGAAGGGGGCAGTCTGCCAACTGAAAAGACAGCAGTTGAAGTGCTAGCAATTTAGCATTCAACCGCTGGGCATGTGGATGGCTGGGAGCAAACTTCTTTCAGCGGTGCAGCAGCTGGGGCAGGGAAATTTGCCTGGTACAATCTGGCGTTGGTGTACCGATAGCAGATTGCCCGCAAGTACTTGGCTGTGACACACCTAATTCTACACCTTCATTCCTCTCAGTGTAGGTTTCAGAGAGGACTGAAGGTATAGTGGGGTTGGAGATCCCAGCTGATGAGGAGCAAGGAGAGGTCCGCTTTGTTCTTTGGTGTGGGTCTTTTAGGTTTGCTTGCCAACAAACTGCATGGCAGGTCGACATATGTCTGGTCAAGCATGTGATGCCCAAGACAGCAGTGCCCTGCACATGCGGAGCTCTGCGGTGTGATGCAGTCGGTGTGCTGCCCTTAAGCTGGCCCCTGGAGGGCATCCTGCCTCATTGGAGATGTGCCTCCTCCTCTCTCCTATCAGGCACCCATGTAGAGTCCGTGACCTCATCATCACCTCTCTCCTCATCACTGTAGCAAACCTGGCAGTATGCTGCAGCTGGGGGAACATGACTGCCAGATTGCTGTCCTTCTTGGGCACCCCCTCTCTCTGGGCTCACGTTACTGCCTTCCTCTAGCTGGGTACCATCATTGGAGCCTTCAAAACGCTGGGCATCCTCCTGCAGTATGTACCCAACACTGTGGTCAAACAGTTCGGGGGACTCCTCAGGAGGACATGGTGTGGCTAGGGAAGGAGTGACTGATGCCATTGAGCCGAGGGAAGAGGCTGCTTTGGCAGCTGCTTTGCTAGACAAAGTACCCTGAGCCTGGGTGAGAGAGGATGAGGAGGATGAGGACAGCTTGGTCATCCACTCTACCAAGTCTTCGGCATGTTGCGGCTCAACGTAGCCAGCTGCCGAAAAAAAAGAACAAGCGTGTCCCACGGCCATGTGCTGATGAGAATGCACCGTGTCCACGACCAGCACTGTTGCCTCTAGACACAGAGCCTGCTTGCCCTTGTCACGTACCTGACGGTGACGAGCCCGGTTAGCAGAGGGAGGCCTCCCTTACGGCTCCCACCGGCGGCCCCTGGTGGTATAACAGGAAGCACGGAGGTGGAAGGGGTACGAGTGCCTGGCAGGATCAAGAACTACCGCAGGTGATCAGGAACCAGCAGGTGAGTGGACAGGAACCAGGAACTACAGCAGGTGAGTAGACAGGAACCAGGAACTCAGAAGATGACCCGGACCGGGAGGCACAGCAGGTAGACTGGAACCACTGGGCAGCAGCAGGTGAACAGGAACCAGCAGATGAGCAGACAGGAACCAGCAGATGAGCAGACAGGAACCAGCAGATGAGCAGACAGGAACCAGGAACTCAGCAGATGACCCGGACCGGGAGGCACAGCAGGTAAACTGGAACCACTAGGCAGCAGCAGGTGAACAGGAACCAGCAGATGAGCAGACAGGAACCAGCAGATGAGCAGACAGGAACCAGCAGATGAGCAGACAGGAACCAGGAACTCAGCAGATGACCCGGACCGGGAGGCACAGCAGGTAAACTGGAACCACTAGGCAGCAGCAGGTGAACAAGAGCCAAGGTCAGGCAGGATCGTCAGACAAGCCGGGGTCGGGTAAACTGGCAGGCAGCGAGGCACAAAAGGATCAGGCAATACCAAAGTCAGAAAACAGGCCGATGGTCAGGTACAGGCAGATAGCAGGAGGGTCACAGGAAGCCGGGTCAGATACAGGTAAACAAGGCAGATCAGGTCGCTTGGGATAAACGCTGTAGAGCAGACAGCAGGGACTGTCTGCAAGTGAGGAGTTTAAATAGCCCTTCGGGCGTCACCTGCGGGGGCGGGAACCAGGAAGTCCAGGGCGTCTGTTCCTGACAGGGTTTCCATGACATTGCCCCCCCCACAAGGGGCAGCCTCCGGATTCCCCTAGGAGCAAACTTCTCGGGGTGAGACCTCCTGAAGGCTTGTATCAGGTCTTTGGCGTGAATGTTCTCTTCGGGTTCCCAGGAGTTCTCCTCTGGTCCGTAACCCTTCCATTTTATTAAAAATTGACTCTGGCTATTTCTTCTTCGTGCGTCTAAAATAGCTTCTACCTCGAATTCCTGTTCCCCGTCTATGATGACGGGATCAGGGCGAGTCGGGGTCCGACCTGGGAATGGGTTGGAGACTGACGGTTTCAATAGAGAAACATGAAAAACAGGGTGGACCCTCAGGGAGTCGGGGAGCTCCAGCTCGTAGGCCACCTCGTTGATTTTCCTTTTGATAGGAAAAGGCCCTAGAAACTTGGGGCCCAATTTCTTGGACGGGCAAGCCAATCTTAGATTGATGGTGGAAAGCCATACTTGGTCGCCCGGTGCCAGCTTATTCACCCCGTCTCCTCCTGTCGTAGACCGTCTTGTTATACTCCTGAGTTCTTGCCATGGCTTCGCGTAGAAGCTGGTTGTTAGAGGAGAAGAAATTCACTTTTTCCAGAACTGCGGGCACTGAGCACTCAGAGAGAGAGTTGGGCAGAAATGTGGGGTGAAACCCGAAGTTCGCAAAAAATGGGGTCTGGTTAGTTGCGGAGTGGATGGAGTTATTGTAGGAGAACTCCGCTAGCGGAAGCAGGGAGAGCCAGTCATTCTGAGCAAAGGAGGAGAAACAACGCAAATATTGCTCGAGGGTCTGATTTGTTCTCTCAGTCTGTCCGTTGGTTTGAGGGTGGTAAGCCGAAGAGAATGATAGCTCTATTCCCAGAGTCTTGCAGAGGGACCTCCAGAACCGGGAGGTAAATTGTACCCCCCGATCGGAGACTATATTAGCAGGTACCCCGTGGAGCCTGACGACTTCTTTAATGAACATTTGTGCAGTTTCCGGGGCCGAGGGGGTCCCTCTCATAGGAACAAAATGTGCCATCTTGGACAGACGGTCCACAATCACAAAGATGGTGGTGTGATTCTCAGCCGGGGGGAGTTCAACTATGAAGTCGATAGAAAGCATTTTCCACGGTCTCTCTGGAACGGGTAAGGGCTTCAGTAGTCCCCAGGCTTTGGATCTGGACCCTTTATTCCGGGTACATGTAGTACAGGACTCCACGAACCTCCTGCAATCCTCGCGTAGTCAAGGCCACCAGAAGGCACGTTGTACCAACTCAGTGGTCTTAGCCACGCCAAAGTGCCCAGCAAGGGCATGATCGTGGCAGAGCTCTAGCACGGTTATCTTTAGTTCTTCTGGTATGAATATCCTGTCTTGGTGCCAGAGTAATCCATCCTTGGTTTGCAGATCCAGTTCAGGAGAGGGTTCCTGTCTAGTGGTGGCTTGTCTGATCCGGGAGAGTAGGTCCTCCTGAAGTAGGAGAAAATTCCCAGGAGCGAGGATTGTATCGGGTGAGGAGAGTTCTTTGGATCCATGAAACATTCGGGACAAGGCGTCAGGTTTAGTGTTCTTGGCACCGGGGCGGTATGTCACATGGAAGGAGAACCGGGAAAAAACAGGGCCCATCTGGCTTGTCGTGGTTTTAGTCTTTTTGCAGTTTTCAGGTACTCTAAGTTCTTATGGTCGGTGAATACTAAGATCGGGTGAGCAGCACCTTCAAGTAAGTACCTCCATTCTTCCAGGGCGGACTTAATCGCCAAGAGTTCCCGGTCTCCCACGTCATAGTTCTTTTCTGCCGCAGATAATTTGCGAGAAAAGAAAGCCACCGGATGAAGCAAAGCCTTGGTTCCTTGCCTCTGTGACAATATTGCCCCTACTGCAACCTCAGAAGCATCTACCTCAAGTACAAATGGTAGGGAGGAATCTGGGTGTTTTAAGATGGATGCAGAGGTGAAGAGCCCTTTGAGATCCTCAAAGGCCTTTTGGGCCTCAGGGGACCAGTGGAAGCGGGTACCTTGCTTGGTTAGCTGAGTAATGGGTGCAATGATGGCGGAGAACCCCCGGATGAATTTACGATAAAAGTTGGCGAATCCAACGAACCGTTGGATTCCCTTCTTATCCACTGGCGCTGGCCAGTCCAAGATTGCGGTGATCTTCTGTGGGTCCATCCTGATGCCTTCGCCAGAGATGATTAATCCCAAAAATGCTATGCTCTCCCGCTCAAACTCGCATTTCTCAGCCTTCGCATATAGTTTATGCTGCCGAAGCCGGTCTAACACACTTCTGACATGCCTGCGATGAGAGTCAAGGGAGGAAGACAAGATTAGTATGTCATCTAAATAAGCAATCACAAAGAGATCTAAAAAGTCCCGAAGAACATCATTAATTAAATACTGGAAGGTGGCAGGGGCATTGCACAGCCCGAAGGGCATCACTAAATATTCGAAATGTCCGAACCGGGAGCGGAAGGCGGTTTTCCACTCATCGCCCTCCTTGATTCGGACCAGGTTATAGGCTCCCCGGAGGTCAAGCTTAGTGAAAATAACGGCAGCTCCCAATCTTTGGAACAACTCTGGTACCAGAGGAAGAGGATAACGATTTTTAATGGTGACCTTATTTAGTTCACGGTAGTCCACACATGGCCTGAGGGTATGGTCCTTCTTTTCTACAAAGAAAATGCCTGCGCCTGCTGGTGACGTAGAGGGGCGAATGAACCCCTTTAAAAGGTTCTCATCAATGTAGTCCTTCAGGGCCCCCTGTTCCACCTCCGTTAAAGGGAAAATCCTACCGAAAGGAATAGCTGCTCCGGGAAGTAGGTCAATGGGGCAGTCGTAGGCTCGGTGGGGTGGTAGTGTCTCTGCCCCCTGTTTACTAAACACATCGAGAAAGTCCAGGTAAGCGTCAGGGATGGCCTGACGTATTCCGGCCTCAGTGTCGGTACACATTAAGGTGGCAGGCCCAGGGGGTTTGTGTGAGCCACAGGACCGTTGGCAGTAGGAGGAAGGAAACGTGATCACCCCCGTGACCCAGTTAATGGTAGGATTATGGGCTTGTAGCCAGGGCATACCGAGAATTATGGGGAACAGTGGAGAGGAGATAATATCCAGCCGTAGATATTCTCGGTGCACCCCGGTAGAGGAGAAGACAGTGACAGGTAGGGGAGCCGTCTCTTCGACCACGGGCCCCGACTTGATAAGGGACCCATCAGCCAGGTGAACCCGTAGTCCATGGGTCTTGGGAAGTAGAGGAATAAGTTGAGTACGGGCAAAAGTTGAGTCCATGAAGCAACTACAAGCCCCAGAGTCAATAATTGCGACGACTTGCAGGGTCCTTCCTGGGAGCTGCAGGGAGATAGAAAGAGCGAAGTGAGAGGGGGATTTAGTCTGAGGGTTGATCACAGCAGGGAATACTGACAAGCACTTACGGAACTTCAGGGGACAGTTCCTAACGAAGTGACCGGGCTCCCCGCAGTACAGGCACAGGTTGTGCGCGCGTCGGCGTTGGCGTTCCTCCGGAGTAAGGGAAGGGCGGAGGACCCCAAGCTGCATGGGTTCAGGAGCATCGTACGAGGGGGTCAAGGGTGCTGCAGAAGCTGGGTGCGGATGACTGGGGACCCGGGGAAGCATCCAGGTCGGCCGGGTGAAGCCCGTGGCCCTCTCAACCCTCCGTTCCCTCAGGCGTCGGTCGATCTGAATTGTCAGATCGATCAGTAGGTTCAAATTTTCTGGTATTCCTACCCTAGCCAGTTCGTCCTTCAATGGGTCAGAAAGGCCTATGCGAAACTGGTGACGGAGGGCAGCGTCATTCCAGCTGGTGTCTGCGCTCCAGCGCTTGAATTCAGCTACATAATCTTCCGCTGCTCTGCGTCCCTGCTGAAGGGTCCGCAGGGCGTTCTCTGCAGTGACCGAGAGCTGAGGGTCCTCGTACAATTGGGCAATGGCATCAAAAAAAAGTGTAAGGCTGTCCAAGGACGCATCTTTGCGTTCTAGCAGGCGGTGGGCCCAGTTCTGTGGGTCTCCGGAAAGCAGCGAAATTACAAAGCCCACCTTGGTAGCTTCTAAGGAAAAGGTGCGGGGCTGTAAGGCAAAGTACAACTCACAAGAGTTCCGGAAAGCCCTGAACTTGCTCCGGTCCCCGGAGAATCTTTCGGGTGTAGGGACCCTGGGTTCAGGGGGAAGCATGACCACCATGGGCGCAGCTCCTGCCCCGGCGGAAGAAGTGGAGGCACGTGGACCCCCTTGAGCTCCATCGGGGTTGGTGAGGGCCCGCACTTGTCCTTCCAGGTGAGTGTAGCCTTGCTGGAGGCTCTTAACGGCCTCGGTCAGTCCCGCCAGGTGTCGGCATAGTTCCTCCATAGGTGAGGCTCCCTGCTCGGGCTCAGACATGGCTGTCTGCTACTGTCACGTACCTGACGGTGACGAGCCCGGTTAGCAGAGGGAGGCCTCCCTTACGGCTCCCACCGGCAACCCCTGGTGGTATAACAGGAAGCACGGAGGTGGAAGGGGTACGAGTGCCTGGCAGGATCAAGAACTACCGCAGGTGATCAGGAACCAGCAGGTGAGTGGACAGGAACCAGGAACTACAGCAGGTGAGTAGACAGGAACCAGGAACTCAGAAGATGACCCGGACCGGGAGGCACAGCAGGTAGACTGGAACCACTGGGCAGCAGCAGGTGAACAGGAACCAGCAGATGAGCAGACAGGAACCAGCAGATGAGCAGACAGGAACCAGCAGATGAGCAGACAGGAACCAGGAACTCAGCAGATGACCCGGACCGGGAGGCACAGCAGGTAAACTGGAACCACTAGGCAGCAGCAGGTGAACAGGAACCAGCAGATGAGCAGACAGGAACCAGCAGATGAGCAGACAGGAACCAGCAGATGAGCAGACAGGAACCAGGAACTCAGCAGATGACCCGGACCGGGAGGCACAGCAGGTAAACTGGAACCACTAGGCAGCAGCAGGTGAACAAGAGCCAAGGTCAGGCAGGATCGTCAGACAAGCCGGGGTCGGGTAAACTGGCAGGCAGCGAGGCACAAAAGGATCAGGCAATACCAAAGTCAGAAAACAGGCCGATGGTCAGGTACAGGCAGATAGCAGGAGGGTCACAGGAAGCCGGGTCAGATACAGGTAAACAAGGCAGATCAGGTCACTTGGGATAAACGCTGTAGAGCAGACAGCAGGGACTGTCTGCAAGTGAGGAGTTTAAATAGCCCTTCGGGCGTCACCTGCGGGGGCGGGAACCAGGAAGTCCAGGGCGTCTGTTCCTGACAGGGTTTCCATGACAGCCCTCTTTTATTGGCTCATGACTGTCTGCCTCTCCTTGTTGTCCTTCCAGACATACTAATGGCCTGCAGGGAGATGTAGCTGCACAAAGCTGGAATGTATATATATACTGATTACACTGCAGATAGCAGAATTAACTGCCTGCCTGTAGTATTATTAGTAAGAGAACACCAGCAATTGTATTCAGGTAGCTTTAGGTGCACACTGTGCAAAGGACACAGTACACAAAATAAAAATACTGCAGCTCCCTGCCTGTTTTAGTATGATAACACCAGCAATTGTATTCAGGTAGCTTTAGGTGCACACTGTGCAAAGGACACAGTACACTAAATGAAAATACTGCAGCTCCCTGCCTGTATTTGTATGAGAACACCAGCAATTGTATTCAGGTAGCTTTAGGTGCACACTGTGCAAAGGACATAGTACACTAAATGAAAATACTGCAGCTCCCTGCCTGTGGTATTATTATGAGAACACCAGCAATTGTCTTCAGGTAGCTTTAGGTGCACACTGTGCAAAGGACACAGTACACTAAATGAAAATACTGCAGCTTCCTGCCTGTATTAGTATGAGAACACCAGCAATTGTATTCAGGTAGCTTTAGGTGCACACTGTGCAAAGGACACAGTAAACTAAATGAAAATACTGCAGTTCCCTGCCTGTATTAGTATGAGAACACCAGCAATTTTATTCAGGTAGCTTTAGGTGCACACTGTGCAAAGGACACAGTACACTAAATGAAAATACTGCAGCTAGCACAATCACCTGCCTGCCTGCCAATATATTATTAGGAACGATTAACAGGAACGGATCTAGCTAAACTGAATACAGTGTATATATATATATATATGCAACACCTAGGATGCATATATATCCTCTACACACTGTAACTGCAGCTAACTGACTCGCCTGCCTGCTCTATCTAACTCAAATGAGATGACACTATCTCTCTCTCTCTATCTTTCTTTCACCGCCGCAACACACTACACAAGGCCGCCACGCAGGCGGCCTTATATAGTGTGGGGCGTGTACTAAACCCCCTGAGACATAATTGGCCAAAGCCACCCTGGCTTTGGCCAATTATGGCTCTCCGTTCTTACCGCGCTGTGATTGGCCAAAGCGTGCGGGTCATAGTGCATGCTTGGCTAATCATCAGCCAGCAATGCACTGCGATGCCGCAGTGAATTATGGGCCGTGAAGCGCCACTCGAATTTGGCGCGAACGGCCCATAAAGTTCGAAATTCGACGAACGGTCGAACAGCCGATGTTTGAGTCGAACGTGAGTTCGATCCGTACTCAAAGCTCATCCCTAGTCACCAGCGGCGGCTGGTGCTCCATTTTTTTAGGGGGGCGCAAACAAAACCCCAACCAACCCCCCCCAACGTCACTCGCCCTTGATGGGGCCTACAGACAGGCAGACAGACAGATGGATAGATTGTATAGGACAGACAGATAGACAAATAGACAGATATACAGATAGATAGACATACAGACAGATAGATATGCAGTTAGACAGACAGTTAGTCTCCCCCTGACTCCACTGGTGGGATTTCCATGGTTCCCCCCGGGGGAGGAAGCGGGGTTTCTGGGAGCATGGGGGAGTGATGGAGATAGGACATGTGGCGAATTTGCCCCAGGGAGAGAGCTGACCCCTTTTTCAGAATTGGTATCAAGGTGGGGAAATATACCAATGGGGGAATGGAGATATCAATTGAGGTGTTTTTTGCCAAATTAAAACCATTACTAAGGCCTCGAAATTCCCTTACCACATTCAAGTCTGTATGTGTCCGTATACCAGATGCCAGACATTTATTGTCGCAAGTGTACAGATTGGTCCTAGGGGCCCAAAATACAACAGTTCCCTATTTTGTTAGGGAATGGGAGAGTGAACTGAAGCAAATTTTTACCACTATGCAAGTGAAGAGACTTATTAACTAGGCACACTCTACCTCAATAAGCACACGAATACAAGAAATGTCATATAAATTTCTGGCAAGGTGGTATCGGACCCCAGTTAGGATTGCGCAGATGCATGATTGAGTCGTGGTGAAGCCCTTGGGAGGAGAAGACCACCCCTTTTTTTTCCTCTCTCTTTTTATTTTTTTCTCTCTTTCTCCCCCCCCCCCCCGTTCCTCACCCCCCTGTACCCTCCTGTTTTTTTTGTTTTTTTTTGAAGGTGTGTGTGGGCGGGTGAGAGGGGGTGGGAATAAATAAGGTCTATATCACAAGTAAATAGAAGGGGCAAGATGGCTCTAGAAGCCTCGTAAGGTATATTAATCCCCTTCGTTTGGGTTTGTTTTTTTCACTAATATTAGGGATATTTGGTGGGGTAGGGTGTGTACTCCCTTAATTTCATATGGAGGCTTCGTTCCCAGTAGACTCCTTGTACGGGGAAACATGTAGGGTGAAGCCACAAGTGACACCATCACGTTCCAGCCAGCTGATGCTAACCGCGGCTGTTTTTGAAAATTTGTCTTTGTTCCATGGATGTCAGTGTTTTATAAAGCCTGTGCAATAAATACGTTTTTTATGAAGAAATACTGCACCATGAGGATCTTTTCTTCTTCCTTCTCTTTGGTAATTGACTGCTGACTTCTGGATGCTGATCTCCACTTGCTGTATGTGGAAAACGTGCGTTATATAAAACACAATACTCACCTTATGGCAAGCAAAAGATTTTTGAAGTGCCCGCAATCTGTGGGATTCAGCGCCAAAGTGACTGCCTCCGGATTTCCCAATCGATCCATGTGTGGTGAACACCGAGAACAGATCGTGTGAAGGCAGATCGGCCTAGTCCTGAGCCCAATATCATCTTACATCTGTTAAGCAAGCCATTTACTTACTATTGGATGTGAAGCTTATACTATCAACCTGTCTGAGTTTTACGCCTTCCGCCGCATAGGAATTCCTTCACGGCAACAATCCTATATATGTCATATTTGAACTAGTCTCCCATAGATATTACATCATATGGACTTTTATCAATTGAGAGTTTTATGTCATAAGTTTTATTTTTATTTTAATTTTGATCAATTTATCTTTTTCCATTTATATATGTTTGTTTCACTTATATTCCAGCTTTGAGATATCGGTTGGAATTTCACATTGTTTCAGAGATTCACTGTTATCAATCACATTGGGTTGCGCTTTTTTGATTTTTTTTCCATATGTTTTGAGTCCTTTTCAGGCTAATTGAATAGCAGCACCCGCCCATCAGGTGAAGGTCATACCATTCACCCTTCTCTCACAAATTTAGAGCATCAAGCCTCGTACACACGGCCGAGAATCTCGTCGTTAAAAACATGTCGTTTTTATCGACGAGATCCTTGGACAAGAAACTTGTCCCGGCCGAGTGTACACACGCTCATTTCAAAGTATCCGCGGTTCTTTGAATGGAGCGTACGCGGTGACGTCATCGAATACGACGAGCATGCGCTCGTCACATTCGATGCCGTCGCCGCCATCTTGGTTCACCCTACCTATGCCTAGGAAGCTACCGCGCATGCGTCAAAGTCATTTCGAGCATGCGCGGGCTTCCCGGCGAACAGGTAAGTGTACACACACACAATTTTCTCGTCGAGAAACAGGCTGACGAGAATCTCGATGAGAAAATAGAGAGCAGGTTCTCTATTTTCTCGTCGAGATTCTTGTCGCTTTTCTTGACGAGAAACCATACACACGAACAAATTTCTCGGCAAGAAATCTCTGCCAGCAAGTTTCTTGCTGGTTCTTGCCGAGAAACTCGGTCATGTGTACGAGGCTTCACACTTAATTTGTGTTTCAAGACACTTAAGTTTTAATTATTTATTTAATTTTGTCACGGTTTAAGGCAGAGCTGGATTTTTTCCATTTACTAGTTGATTCTGATAGCTACATTATCAGTACAGATATATATATATATATATATACACATACACACATATACATCCCACCTTTGTGCAGCTACATCTCACTGCAGGCCATTGGTATGTCTGGAAGACAAACAAGGAGAGACAGACAGTCACGAGGCAATAAAAGAGGGCAAGCAGGCTCTGTGTCTAGAGGCAATAGTGCTGGTCGTGGACACGGTGCATCCTCATCAGCACGTCGCCGTGGGACACGCTTGTCCTTTTCGGCAGCTGGCCATGTTGAGCCGCAACATGCCCAAGACTTGGTAGAGTGGATGACCAAGCCGTCCTCATCCTCCTCATCCTCTCTCACCCAGGCTCAGGGTACTTTGTCTGGCAAAGCAGCTGCCAAAGCGACCTCTTCCCTCGGCTCAATGGCATCAGTCACTCCTTCCCTAGCCCCACCATGTCCTCCTGAGGAGTCCCCCGAACTGTTTAACCACAGTGTTGGGTACATGCTGCAGGAGGATGCCCAGCGTTTTGAATGCTCCAATGATGGAACCCAGCTAGAGGAAGGCAGTAACGTGAGCCCAGAGAGAGGGGGTAGTAACGTTAGCCCAGAGAGAGGGGGTGCCCAACAAGAACAGCTATCTGGCAGTCATGTTCCCCCAGCTGCAGCATATTGCCAAATTTGCTCCAGTGATGAGGAGGGAGGAGATGATGAGGTCACTGATGCCACGTGTGTGCCTGATAGGAGAGAGGAGGAGGAGGAGGCACATCTCCAACGAGGCAGGATGCCCTCCAGGGGCCAGCTTAAGGGCAGCACACCGACTGCATCACACCGCAGAGCTCCGCATTTGCAGGGCGCTGCTGTTTTTGCGCGTTATTCCTGAAAGTTCTTTGGTGTGGGCCTTTTTTCGGACATGTGCAGCAGATCGCACCATTGCCATTTGCAACATATGTCTAAAGCGTATCTCGCGTGGCCAAAACATCAGCCGCTTGGGCACCACGTGCTTGACCAGACATATGTCGACCTGACATGCAGTTCGTTGGCAAGCCTACCAAAAAGACCCACACCAAAGAACAACGATGACCTCTCCTCATCAGCTGGGATCTCCAACCCACCTATACCTTCAGTCCTCTCTGAAACCTGCACTAAATTAGGTGTGTCACAGCCAAGTACTTGCGGGCAATCTGCTATCGGTACACCGACGTCCGATTGTATCAGGCAAATTTCCCTGCCCCAGCTGCTGCACCGCCGAAAGAAGTTCGTTCCCAGCCATCCACATGCCCAGTGGTTGAATGCTAGCTTGGCTAAATTGCTAGCACTTCAACTGCTGTCTTTTCAGTTGGTAGACTCTGCCCCCTTCCGTGAGTTTGCGGAATGTGCGGTTCCTCAGTGGCAGGTTCCCAAACGCCACTTTTTCTCACGGAAGGCGATTCCGGCGCTCTCCCGGCATGTGGAGGGCAATGTCTTGGCCTCGCTGGACAGGGCGGTCAGTGGTAAGGTGCATATTACCGCTGACTCATGGTCCAGCAGGCATGGACAGGGACGTTACCCATCTTTCACGGCACATTGGGTGACTCTGCTGGCAGCTAGGAAGGATGCAGGACAGGGTGCAGTAGTGTTGTAGGTTGTTCCGCCACCACGTCTCCAAAATGCTACTACTGTTGATTCTGATACACCTCTCTCCTCCACCCCCTCCTCTTCTTCTTCCTCCATGGCCTCTTCCTGTGCTTTGTCCTCGGAACCAGCAGTGCTCCGTAGGCGTTCAAGGGGCTATGCAAGTACGCAGGCAAAAAAGATGCCATGCGGTGCTTGAGCTGGTGTGCTTGGGGGACAGGAGCCACACTGGGGCAGAGATTCTGTCAGCTCTGCAGGGGCAGGCTCAGAGGTGGTTGACGCCACGCCAGCTTAAGCCAGGAAATGTGGTTTGCGACAATGGCACCAACCTTCTCTCCGCCCTCCTACAGGGACAACTGACCCATGTGCCCTGATTGGCTCACGTCCTTAACTTGGTGGTGCAGCGGTTCTTGGGCAGGTACCCGGGCTTACAGGAGGTCCTGAAGCAGGCCAGAAAACTCTGTGGGCATTTCCACCGGTCATATAATGCCAGTGCTCGTCTGGCTGAGCTGCAAAAGGATTACAACCTGCCCAAGAACCGCCTAATCTGTGACATGCCCACCAGGTGGAACTCTACGTTGGCCATGCTGCAGTGGCTGCACACGAAGCAGAGGGCCATCAATGAGTATCTGTTGCAATATGGCACCAGGACAGGGTCAGGGGAGCTTGGATTTTTTCCCCACGCCAGTGGGCCATGATCAGGGATGCATGCACTGTCCTGGCACCATTTGAGGAGGCCACGAGGATGGTGAGCAGTGACAGTGCATGCATCAATGACACTGTCCCTCTTGTCCACCTGTTGGAGCACACGCTGCATTGAATAATGGACAGGGCACTTGAGGCAGAACAGAGGCAGGAAGAGGAGGACTTCCTTACCTCTCAAGGCCCCCTTTATCCAGACAGTGTTCCTGCTGGCCCGGCTATCACACAGGAAGAGGAGGATTGTGTTAGCATGGAGGTGGAGACTAGCACTCAGCATCAGCAGCAGTCTTCAAGGGATCAATTACAGTCCCAAGACACCCGTGGACTTGTACGTGGCTGGGAGGAGGTGGCTGCGGATCATGTCGTCCTCAGTGACCCAGAGGACTCTGCACCGAATGCCTCAGCAAACCTACGCTACATGGCCTCCCTGATCCTGCAAAGCCTGCAGAAGGATCCTCGTATTCGTGCGATCCAGGAGAGGGATCATTACTGGCTGGCAACCCTCCTTGATCCACGTTACAAGGGTAAGGTTGCAGACCTTATCTTGCCCTCGCAGAGGGAGCAGAGATTGAAGCATCTTCGGGAGGCCTTGCAGAAAGGTCTGTGCAACGCGTTTCCAGAGACTGGGAGATTACAAATTCCTGGTCCCGGACAACGTGTTGCTGAGGCTTCGGTCAGTCAAAGAAGGAGCGGTGGAGAAGGTGGCCGTCTGACCGATGCGTTCTGAATTTTTTTTAGTCCGCAGCCCCAAGGTATGATCGGTTCCAGCAACCATCGCCAGCGTCTGGTTTACATGGTGCAGGAATACCTAGGGGCAAGATCAGACTTGGACACCTTTCCCATGAAAATCCTCTGGGTTACTGGGTCTTGAGGATGGATCACTAGCCAGAGCTTGCACAGTATGCAATTGAGCTACTGGCCTGTCCTGCATCCAGCGTTCTTTCGGAACGCACATTCAGTGCTGCTGGAGGCTTTGTAACCGATCACAGGGTGCACCTGTCCACCGACTCGGTCGATCGACTGACTTTCATAAAAATTAATCAATCAGTCTTGGATCACCACCAGCTACGAAGCACCTGATGCTGATGTAACCGAATATTTTTTGGGGAAATGTCAGATCCCTTCAAGACTGCCTATGCTGATGCTGAGTGACTATCCTGTTATGCTGAGTGACTATCCTCTTCCTCCTCAATGATCATGCTGATAGCTTGTAAGAACATTTTTGGTTCTGGGCACCGCCACCAGTGGCTAAGGCCCAATTTTTCAGCCCCTGTTTAACAGGGGCGTGTAATTACAATTTTTGATGTAATACTTTGCAGCAGGGCTCATTGCTGCGCTCCAAGTACAGTATCTGTGAGGGGTTGCAGTGTTGTGGCACCAGCACCACCACCAAAGGCCCAATTTTTCCTACCACTGTTCAACAATGGCATGTAATTACAATTCTTGATATAATAGTTAACAGCAGCACCAAGAGTAACTGTGAGGGCTTACAGTGTTGTGGCAACACCAACACCTAAGGGCCAAATTTCTGAAGAGTATATACGGCAGGCCCCTACTTTCAAACATCCAACTTACAAAGGACTCCTACTTGCAAACGGAAGGAGACAACAGGAAGTGAGAGGAAATCTACCCCTAGGAAGGGAAATTCTCTCCTTTAAGAGTTAATATGGGAAAAAGGTGTCTCCTCTCCACTGATGCTTTATCACAAATCCTTGTTTCAATAAAAACCCCAAATTTTCTAAAAAGACATTTGTCATTGGGACGGAACGTGAGGTGACATGTTCTGAACAGGTGCACAGACAGCAAAACAAATGTTACAGGGGTGATAACCCTTCCCTATGTTTTCCAATAAGCTTAAAAATTGATTTTTTGGCTGGAGCTACACTTAAAAAATTTACCTGTTCCAAATTACAAACCGATTCTACTTAAGAACAAACCTACTCTTGTTTTCACCGCCTGTATACTGCTGTTCAGAGTATAAAGGCCTTTTTTTTAATTTGGGTGCGGTGTTCCCCTTAATATCCATACGAGACCCAAAAGGGCTGGTAGTGGGCTGGGGGGATGTTACCCATGCCATTTTTCTCAATGATTTTCATCCATATTGCCGGGACCAGACATTACATTAAAGCCGCAAGCAGTTTTAAATGACTTTTTTTCCTTTAGAAATGTCATTTTGTGCAGGGACAGTTCTAAACATGGGAAACACGTGACACTTCACAGGCATACTTTAGACAGGTACGATATTTAAAGGAATATTTCAATTTTTTTTTCACTTTAAGCATCATTAACCACTTCCCTACCCAGCCATAATCAAATGACGTCCACAGATGGGATCTCCCATCCTGGGTGGACGTCATATGACATCCTGGGCTTTGTAGCGGGATATCTGAATGATGCCTGCAACTAGAGGCATCATTCAGATATCCTTTTGTTGTGCCGGCGATTCTGTGCACCATAAGAATGATCATAGCAGCGGTTCCCCCGCTTGATCGTTCTTATAGGCGGCGGGAGGGGATATCCCCCCTCCCGCCGCCATCCAGTGCTTCTCCAGGCTCTCCCGTGCCAGAATGAATCGTCCCGTGCACGATAGGAAGCATAGAGATGACTGGTGACCAAATGGTCACCAGTCATCTCTATGACCGTCGGAGGCCCGGGCGCGATGTGATGACGTCACGCCCGGGTCCTCAGATGTAAACAAAGCCGCCATTGCGGCTAGTAAACATGAGATCAGTGAAAAAAATGTTCACGATCTCATGCATTCCAGCCTGGAGGAGAGATGTGGGGTCTTATTGACCCCGCATCTCTCAATAAAGAGGACCTGTCACACACATTCCTATAACAAGGGATGTTTACATTCCTTGTAATAGGAATAATAGTGATCAAAAAAAAAAAAAGGAAAGGAAAATAAGTGTAAAAATAAAAAAAATTAAGTAAAAAAAAAAAAAAAAATTAAAACGCCCCTGTCCCCGGTAGCTCACGATCAGAAGCAAACTAAGTCCCGCCCACATATGTAAACGCCATTCAAACCACATATGTGAGGTATCGCCGTGTGCGTTAGAGCGCGTGAAACAATTCTAGCACTAGACCTCTGTAACTCTAACCTGGTAACCTGTGAAATTTTTTTAAAGCGACGCCTATGGAGATTTTTAAGTACCGAAGTTTGGCGCCATTCCATGAGTGTGCGCAATTTTAAAGCGTGACATGTTAGGTATCTATTTACTCGGCGTAACATCATCTTTCATATTTTCCCCAAAAATTGGGCTATCTTTACTGTTTACTTATTTTTTAATTCATGAAACCATTTTGTTTCCAAAAAAAAGGCGTTTGAAAAATTATTGCGCAAATACCGTGCAAGAAAAAAAGTTGCAATGACCGTCATTTTATTCCCTAGGGTGTCTGCTAAAAAACATATATAATGTTTGGGGGTTCTGAGTAATTTTCTAGCAAAAGAATGATGATTTATACATGTAGGAGAGAAGTGCCAGAATAGGCCCGGTATTGAGGTGGTAAAAAAAGCCCGGGGTTGAAGTGGTTAAAATCACTGCTCCCAAAAAAACTTCAGTTTTTAAAACTTTTTTTTGCATTGATACAAGACCCGGGTCATAGGGGTTCTAAAGTTCGCGCGAACTTTCGGTCCGTTCGCAGGTTCTGGTGCGAACCGAACCGGGGGGTATTCGGCTCATCCCTAATATAAATATAGATCTATCTATATATAGATAGATATACAGATATATAGACAGACAGACAAATAGATAGAAAGATAGATAGATAGATAGAGAAATAGATAGATAAACATAGAATAGATAGATAGATAGATAGATAGATAGATAGATAGATAGATAGACAGATAGATAGACAGATATAAAATAGATAGATAGACAGACAGATATGTAGATAGAATAGACAGATACATAAATAGATAGATAGATAGATAGATAGATAGATAGATAGATAGATAGATAGATAGATAGATAGATAGATAGATAGATAGATAGATAGATAGATAGACAGATAGATAGATAGAGAGATATAGAATAGAGAGATATAGAATAGATAGATAGAGAGATATAGAATAGAGAGATATAGAATAGATAGATAAATAGATATAGAATAGATAGATAGATAGATAGATAGATAGATAGATAGATAGATAGATAGATAGATAGATAGATAGACAGACAGATATACAGTCAGGTCCATAAATATTGGGACATCGGAATTATAATCTTTTTGGCTCTATACACCACCACAATGGATTTGAAATGAAACGAAGATGTGCTTTAACTGCAGACTTTCAGCTTTAATATGAGGGTATTTAAATACAAATCAGGTGAACGGTGTAGGAATTAAAACAGTTTGTATATGTGCCTCCCACTTTTTAAGGGACCAAAAGTAATGGGACAGATTAACAATCATAAATCAAACATTCACTTTTTAATACTTGGTTGCAAATCCTTTGCAGTCAATTACAGCCTGAAGTCTGGAACACATTAGACATCACCAGACGCTGGGTTTCATCCCTGGTGATGCTCTGCCAGTCCTCTACTGCAACTGTCTTCAGTTCCTGCTTGTTCTTGGGGCATTTTCCCTTCAGTTTTGTCTTCAGCAAGTGAAATGCATGCTCAATCGGATTCAGGTCAGGTGATTGACTTGGCCATTGCATAACATTCCACTTCTTTTCCTTAAAAAACTGTTTGGTTGCTCTCGCAGTATGCTTTGGGTTATTGTCCATCTGCACTGTGAAGCGCTGTCCAATGAGTTCTGAAGCATTTGGCTGAATATGAGCAGATAATATTGCCCAAAACACTTCAGAATTCATCCTGCTGCTTTTGTCAGCAGTCACATCATCAATAAATACAAGAGAACCAGTTCCATTGGCAGCCATACATGCCCACGCCGTGACACTACCACCACCATGCTTCACTGATGAGGTGGTATGCATTGGATCATGAGCAGTTCCTTTCCTTCTCCATACTCTTCTCTTCACATCACTCTGGTACAAGTTGATCTTGGTCTCATCTGTCCATAGGATGTTGTTCCAGAACTGTGAAGGCTTTTTTAGATGTTGTTTGGCAAACTCTAATCTGGCCTTCCTGTGTTTGAGGCTCACCAATGGTTTACATCTTGTGGTGAACCCTCTGTATTCACTCTGGTGATGTCTTCTCTTGATTGTTGACTTCCACACACATACACCTACCTCCTGGAGAGTGTTCTTGATCTGGCCAACTGTTGTGAAGGGTGTTTTCTTCACCAGGGAAAGAATTCTTCGGTCATCCACCACAGTTGTTTTCCATGGTCTTCCGGGTCTTTTGGTGTTGCTGAGTTCACCGGTGCATTCTTTCTTTTTAAGGATGTTCCAAACAGTTGATTTGGCCACACCTAATGTTTTTGCTATCTCTCTGATGGGTTTGTTTTGTTTTTTCAGCCTAATGATGGCTTGCTTCACTGATAGTGACAGCTCTTTAGATCTCATATTGAGAGTTGACAGCAACAGTTTCCAAATGTAAATAGCACACTTGAAATGAACTCTGGACCCTTTATCTGCTCCTTGTAAATGGGATAATGAGGGAATAACACACACACCTGGCCATAGAACAGCTGAGCAGCCAATTGTCCCATTACTTTTGGTCCCTTAAAAAGTGGGTGGCACATATACAAACTGGAGTAATTCCTACACCGTTCACCTGATTTGGATGTAAATACCTTCAAATTAAAGCTCAAAGTCTGCAGTTAATGCACATCTTGTTCATTTAATTTCAAATCCATTGTGGTGGTGTAAAGAGCCAAAAAGATTAGAATTGTGTCAATGTCCCAATATTTATAGACCTGACTGTATAGATAGAATAGATAGATAGATAAATAGACAGATAGATAGATAGATAGACAGACACAGATAAATAGATAGAATAGAATAGAATAGATAGATAGATAGATAGATAGATAGATAGATAGAATAGATATATATAGAATAGATATATATAGAATAGATAGACAGATAGATAGACAGATAGACAGACAGACAGACAGACAGAAAGATAGACATATAGATGGACAAATAGATAGATAGATAGATAGACAGACAGACAGATATACAGATAAATAGATAGAATAGACAGATAGATAAATATATAGATAGATAGATAGATAGATAGATAGATAGATAGATAGATAGATAGATAGATAGATAGATAGACATATAGATAGAGAAATAGATAGATAGATAGATAGATAGATAGATAGATAGATAGATAGATAGATAGATAGATAGATAGATAGACAGATAGAGAAATATATAGACAAATAGATAGATAGATAAGATAGATAGACAGATACATAGAATAGATACATAGATAAATAGATATATATAGAATAGATAGATAGATAGATAGATAGACAGACAGAGAGACAGAGAGACAGACAGACAGACAGATAGATAGATAGATAGATAGATAGATAGATAGATAGATAGATAGATAGATAGATATAGAATAGGTAGATAGACAGACAGATATATAGATAGATATACAGATAGATAGATAGAATAGACAGATAGATAAATAGACAGATAGATATAGATAGACAGATAGATAGAGAAATAGATATATAGATCGATAGATAGATAGATAGATAGATAGATAGATAGATAGATAAATAGATAGATAGATATAGAAAAGATAGATAGACAGATAGATAGAATAGATACATAGATAAATAGATATATATAGAATAGATTGATAGATAGATAGATAGATAGATAGATAGATAGATAGATAGAGATAGAAAAGATAGATAGACAGATATATAGAATAGATACATAGATAAATAGACAGATATATATAGAATAGATAAATAGATATACAGATAGACAGATAGAGATAGATAGATAGACATAGAAAGATAGATAGATAGATAGATAGATAGATAGATAGATAGATAGATAGAGAGAGAGATAAATAGACAGATAGATATACAGATAGATAGAATAGATAGATAGAATAGATAAATAGACAGACAGACAGATAGATAGATAGATAGATAGATAGATAGATAGATAGATAGATAGATAGATATACAGATAGACAGATAGATATAATAGAATAGAGAGATAAATAGACAGATAGACAGATAGATATACAGATAGATAGAATAGATAAATAGACAGACAGACAGATCGATAGATAGATAAATTGATAGATAGACAGATATAGAATAGATAGATAGATAGAAAGATAGATAGATAAATAGACAGATAGATATAGAATAGATAGATACCTGTAAATAGATAGACAGACAGATAGATAGATAGATAAACAGATATACAAATAGATAGATAGAGAGATAGACATAGAATAGATTCTTTGAAGAGGGAATCAAGGACAGCCTGGACACGGGGCAAGTGAGACTCCCATTCAGTGCTATTTACCACTATGTCATCTAGATAGGCTGCTGCATACTGTCGGTGGGGTCTTAGGGTCCTGTCCATGGCCCTCTGAAATGTCGCAGGGGCATTTTGCAACCCAAAAGGAATCTTTTTATATTGAAAGGAACCCTCTGGGGTCACAAATTCAGTCTTCTCTTTGGCGCTTCCAGTCAGGGGTATTTGCCAATAGCCTTTTGTCAAGTCCAAAGTGGTCAGATAGCAAGTCTTGCCAAGCCGGTCTAGAAGTTCGTCAACCCTGGGCATTGGGTACGTGTCAAACTTTGTCACTGCATTAAGCTTCCTGAAGTCGTTACAGAACCTCCAAGTACCATCCGGTTTTGGGACTAACATGATGGGGCTAGACCAGTCACTATTGGACTCCTCAATGACATCTAGCTCCAACATTCTTTTAACTTCATCACTGATGTCCGTTCTCCTCGCTTCAGGAATTTGGTACGGTTTGAGCTTGATACGGACCCCAGGTTCAGTAACAATATCATGCTGAACTGCTGAAGTCATGCCAGGTAACTGAAAATGTCTTTCTATTCCTTATAAGGAACTCTCTAGCTTCCTGTTTTTGTGAATATGACAGGGTGTCTGGAATCGTGACCTCAGGGACCAGAGGGGACTCAGTACCCTTAGGCGCTACCGGGAGGGACCTTGCAGTTAACGCCAGTCTATCCTTCCAGGGCGTTAACAGGTTTATGTGGTAAATCTGTTCGGGCTTCCTTTTACCTGGTTGATATACCTTGTAATTGACCTCCCCAACTCTTTCAATTACTTCAAAGGGACCCTGCCACTTAGCCAGGAACTTGCTCTCAACAGTGGGAACTAAAACGAGGACCCTGTCACCAGGTGAGAAAACATGGAGTTGGGCCCCCCTGTTGTATATTCTCTGTTGGGCTGCTTGGGCTTGCAATAAGTGTTCTTTTACCACTGGCATGATTGCTGCAATCCTGTACTGCATTTGAGCGATATGCTCAATGACACTTTTGTGGGGTGTTTGCTCCCCCTCCCAAGTTTCCTTGGCTATGTCTAAGAGTTCCCGAGGGTGTCTCCCATAAAGCAGCTCAAATGGCGAGTACCCCGTAGAGGACTGGGGAACCTCCCTGATGGCGAACATCAAGTATGGTATCAGGAAGTCCCAGTTTTTTCCATCCTTGTCAACAACCTTTTTTAACATACTCTTTATTGTCTTATTGAAGCGTTCCACCAAGCCATCCATTTGAGGATGGTACACCTAGGTTCGCAACTGCGTCACCTTAAATAACTTGCACAGCTCCCTAGTTATTCGTAACATGAATGGGGTGCCCTGGTCTATAAGGACTTCTTTAGGGACACTAACCCGACTGAACACCATAAACAGTTCTTTGGCAATGTTTTTAGCAGACGCGGTGCGTAAGGGAACGGCCTCCGGGTAACGGGTAGCGTAATCCATGATCACGAGGATATGCTGAGGACCGCGGGCAGATTTGGGGAGCGGACCCACAAGGTCCATGGCAATCCTCTCAAAGGGTACTTCAATAATGGGCAAGGGCACTAAAGGACTTCGGAAGTGGGGCTGTGGGGCTGACATCTGACACACAGGACAGGATTGACAATAATTCTCAATATTTTTCTGTATCCCAGGCCAGTTAAACCTGCGCAACACCCTTTCAGTGGTTTTCTCAACCCCTAAATGGCCTCCTAGCAAGTGCCCATGGGCAAGTTCCAACACCACACATCTGTATGGCTTAGGGACCACCAACTGTTCAACCACTTCATCATTAGTTTTACATACACGATACAGTAAATCCTCATTGCTGCAGAAATAAGGAAAACAGGGCCCGTCCCCTGGTTTGACAGGTATATCATTAATCACCATTACATTTTCCCAGGCCCTGGCAAGGGTAGGGTCTTTTCTCTGCTCAGTACCAACATTTTCCTTGTGCATATTAAGGTCAGCAAACTCCAACGTAGGCTCAGATTCAGCAGACGGCTGTCCAGCTCTACTGGTTGTGGGGACTTATTCAGGCTCCTCCAGCTGTCCTGACATAACTGAGAAAGGATAACCCGGAGAGCCCTGAGAGGAGTCCCCTGAACCCACAACATCAGTAGTGGCCAGGAGTTCTGGCTCTGCGACTGAGTCAGGTACTGCGACCGGGTCGGGATGATCCCACAGTTCCCAAAACTTAGGGAAGTCCCTACCAATGATAGCCTTGTGCACCAAGTGGGGCACAAGTCCGACCGAATGGGTCACCGTACCTAGGCCAGTTTTAAACTGAACAGTGGCTATAGGATACTCCCGGGTATCCCCATTTACACAGATCACAGCAACTTTTTTAGCATGAAAATTCACAGTTTTAACCATCTCAGCTGTAACCAAAGTAACTAGACTTCCAGAGTCCAGCAAGGCCGTAATAGGCTTATTATTAACAGTCATTTGACACATGTGTTTTCCCACATTTGGCACTGCAGCGCATGAAACAGCAGCAAACATAGACTGCCTTCTACTAGATAGATCACACTGCATTGGTTCATCTGTCAATGGACAGTTTGCTGCAACATGTTCTAGTTCTTGGCAACGAAAACACCTAATGTTTCCCCAGTTTGGTTTGCTGACAGGCATTGGCTTCCCTTGTTTGGGACACCAAACTTCAGTCCTGGCACCAAAAATCCACCCCCCTATTTCCTTGCCATGCTTACCACCCACTTCCCCTGGAACAGTCTTACCGGTTGCCTGGGGAGACCGTGGCTTTGGGTGGAAAGTCTGTGTGGCTGTAGGGGTGGTGATCAGGTTCTCTGCAGCAAAGTACCTCTCAACGAGCTCCACCAGGTTGTCTGCCGACTTGGGGTCTCCTTGACTCACCCACCTTTGCAGGGGAATTGGCAGTGATCTCAGGAATTGGTCCATGACCACACGCTCCACTATTTGTGGCGCAGACAGGGACTCCGGCTGTAGCCATTTCCGCACCAGGTGGATTAGATCAAACATCTGCGATCTTGGGGGCTTCTCATTTTGGAAGAGCCAGCTGTGGACCCGCTGAGCTCAAACAGCCAGGGTGACACCGCGTCACGCCCGGATTTCCCGCTTGACCTTCTCATAGTCTCCCGCTTCTGCTGACTCCAGATCATAGTAGGCCTTCTGCGATTCTCCAGAAAGCAAGGGGGCGATCAGTCCTGCCCACTGGGTTTGAGGCCAACCTTCCCTCTCAGTGGTCCGTTCAAAAGTTAGTAGGAAGGCCTCTGGATCATCATCTGCAGTCATCTTAGAAAGAAAGCGACCCACATGGATGGCTGAGTGCTTGTCTCCAATATCATTCATTTTCGCAGGTGACCCCTGTGCTAGTGTCTCCACAACCTCAGTAAGGGTTTTCCTATCCACTTTTGCAGCAGTGACAAGCTGTTCAAACAGCCTCTGTGATTGCTCCTGTACAGCACCAATCTGTTGGCACAGCACCTTGGTTTGCTCCTGTGCGATAGTGTTTGCTTGCTGCAGTGCAGCGTTAGTTTGCTGTTGTGCAGCGTTGGATAACAGCATTTGTTTGAGGATTTCCTCCACATTGTCACTTTAGGTACTGGCCTTTTAAATAGTAACTTACTACAGCTGGTCGCAGTCTCCACCATATGTAACCTGGGGGACAGTTAGCAGGTAGAAAAGCTCCCTGGGATGAGCAGGCACAGATACCAAGTCCATGGGATTAATGAAAAACAGTGTTGCGTTTATTGGTGCTATATACAAAGTCTATTGACAGGTGCTGTACAGTGTGCAGATAAGAAAGAGAACAAAAAATAGTTAAACAAAACCCTAGCCGTGTCTCGGCTCTAACTATACGATATATACAGGCCCTCACTACCAGGCTGAACAAGCCTACAGCTTGTCAGCTTCCACATCAACTGCTTAACAGTTTTCACCAACCTTCTTGCTCTCACAGACCAGTGTTGTCTGTGTTTCCCAGGCAGAGCAAAGGCTGTCTGCTCAGGTGAGCTTAAATTGACCTGGAAGAGAGGACCAACACCTGAACTGGATACTGGATCAGAGATCCCTAAACGTATAAGAGAGGAGCCTGGGAGATGTATAAACCCCGAACAGGACTTTTCCTGTCTCTCTCAGGGACGCTCTGCTACAATGTATAGAGCCATAACAGGTCCTTTTTATGCTCCTTTATACATGTATAGAGCCATGACAGGTCCTCTTTTTACTCCTATACATGTATAGAGCCATGACAGGTCCTTTTATACTCCTATATACACGTATAGAGCCATGACGGATCCCCTTTAGTTATCATGATATAAAATAATGAATGTGGGGGCCTTTTGGTGGGCGTGATTTTTTTTGGGGGGGGGGGCAGTATTTCATTCATGGTCCCAGGCAGCACAATGTCTTGGGCCGGCCCTGACTCTGCTAGTGAACCCCCACTGACTTGGCTCAATCCCCTTGACACAGCTGTGGTGCAATGTTAATGTTGGTGTGGAGCTAATGGTTAAGGACAACCCCACAATATACAATATAATAACAGTATACCTTTGCTATTACCTGTGTACCCAATGGCTCCACCTGCTGCTGAAAAAGGAACAACACTCCACACCAAAGTACTTAACCAAGAACGTATTTTTACTAAGGTTAGTGTAAAGTAATAATTTCAGCAGTTGCACTGTCACATAAACATAACGTAACAGTACAGTAGGCACACACAATAGATTGCATCTGTACAGTTATCCTAGGTGACCTCTGATCATGTGGCTCCAATTGGGACTAGTGCTCAGGCAACAACATCAGCACTGGGCACCTGCCCAATTCCAGCACACTGCGTAGACACTATGAGATCAGCAATGTGACACACAGTATTTGGCAAGAATGATATACCACAATATGATTAACTCAATATTCCCCCTACAGTCTCTAGTAGGTAATAACAACACTGTAAGGCTTTACAGTAAGGAATATAGTCTCTGGTCTTCATTCTTCTGTCTTCTGCTAGCTATTGTGTGTCAGTACTTATAATCCACAGAATTTCCGATTAATAAAGCAGCGTAGAATAACATAGAGCAGTAACTTCAATTGGGCAAAGTATCTGTGAGCTCCCTCCCTGGGAATGCAGTCACTTAGTAATGAAATCAGACTTGAGGCCTATGCACATGTAACTCTATTGAACTGAACTGTTCCATGGGACTACCGGTCCCAGCAACACTATGCAATCAGTCTAGGTGTGTGAAATGCAGTACAAAGTTCTGGACACCATCCCTCTCACCACACTAGGTCCAGACAGATGGATGCCTCC
>CM055119.1:221564961-221745348 GCA_029206835.1 Rana muscosa | reverse complement strand
CGGAAATCCGATGAAACTGTTTTTCATCAGTCTTGGCCACACACCATCAGACAAAAAACCGACCGTTCCAAACGCGGTGACGTAAAACACTCAGATGAGCCAAGAAAAATGAAGTTTAATGCTTCTGAGCATGCGTCGACTTGATTCTGAGCATGCGTGGGTTTTTTAACCGATGGACTTGCCCATAGACGATCTGAAATTCCCATCGGTTTTTTATCCATCGGAAAATTTTAAAACAAGTTCTATTTTTTACAACCGATGGAAAAAAGACCGATGGGTACCATACACGATCGGTTGGTCTGATGAAAACCATCCATCGCACGGTTTTCATCAGTCAAACCGATTGTGTGTACGGGGCTTTACTGTGCTGATTTGTCCTCGGAACCAGTGGTGCTCCGTAGGCGTTCAAGGGGCTACGCAAGCACTCAGCCATGCGGTGCTTGAGCTGGTGTACTTAGGGGACAGGAGCCACACTGGGGCAGAGATTCTGTCAGTTCTGCAGGGGCAGGCTCAGAGGTGGTAACGCCATGCCAGCTTCAGTCAGGAATGGTGGTTTGCGACAATGGCACCAACCTCCTCTCCGCCCTCCGAGAGGGACACCTGACCCATGTGCCCTGTTTGGCTCACGTCCTTTATTTGGTGGTGCAGCGGTTCTTGTGCAGGTACCCGGGCTTACAGGATCTCCTGAGGCAGGCCAGGAAAGTCTGTGTGCATTTCCGCCAGTCATATAATGCCAGTGCTCGGCTGGCTGACCTCCAAAAGGAATACAACCTGCCCAAGAATCGCTTAATCTGTGACATGCCCACCAGATGAAACTCAACGTTGGCCATGCTGCAGCAGCTGCACACGCAGCAGAGGGCCATCAATGAGTACCTGTGCGACTCTGGCACCAGGACAGGGTCAGGGGAGCTTGGCTTTTTTTCGCCACGCCAGTGGCTCATTATCAAGAATGCATGCACTGTCATGTCACCATTTGAGGAGGCCACGAGGATGGTGAGCAGTGACAGTGCATGCATCAGTGATACTGTCTCCCTTGTCTACCTGTTGGAGCACACGCTGTGTGGAATAATGGACAGGGCACTTGAGGCAGAATAGAGGGAGGAAGAGTAGGACTTCCTTACCTCTCAAGGCCCCCTTTATCCAAACAGTGTTCCTGCGGGCCCGCCGATCACACAGGAAGAGGAGGAGGAGGAGGATTGTGTCAGCATGGAGGTGGAGCCTAGCACTCAGCATCAGCAGCAGTCTTCAAGGGATCATTTACAGTCCCCAGAAACCCATGGACTTGTACGTGGCTGGGAGGAGGTGGCTGCGGATCATGTCATCCTTAGTGACCCAGAGGACTCCGGACCAAATGCCACAGCAAACCTACGCTGCATGGCCTCCCTGATCCTGCAAAGCCTGCAAAGGGACCCTCGGATTCGTGGTATCAAGGAGAGGGATCATTACTGGCTGGCAACCCTCCTTGATCCACGTTACAAAGATAAGGTTATGGAACTTATCCAGCCGTCGCAGAGGGAGCAGAGGATGAAACATCTTCGAGAGGCCTTGCAGAAAGGTTTGTGCAAGACGTTTTCTAGAGCCTGGGAGGTTACAAATTCCTGGTCCTGGACAACGTGTTGCTGAGGCTTCGGTCAGTCACAGAAGGAGCGGTGGTGAAGGTGGCCGTCTGACCGATGTGTTCAGACAATTTTTTAGTCCGCAAGGGCAAGATCAGACTTGGAGACCTTTCCAACCGAAAATCCTCTGGGTTACTGGGTCTTGAGGATGGATCACTGGCCAGAGCTTGCACGGTATGCAATTGAGCTACTGGCCTGTCCTGCATCCAGAGTTCTTTCGAAACGCACATTCAGTGCTGCTGGAGGCTTTGTAATCGATCACAGGGTGCGCCTGTCCACCAACTCGGTCGATCGGCTCACCTTCATAAAAATGAATCAGTCTTGGATCACCAGCTAAAAAAGCACCTGATGCTGATGTAACCGAATAATTTTTTTATGAATGTGAGATCCCTTCAAGACTGCCTATGCTGATGCTGAGTGACTACCCTGTTATGCTGAGTGACTATCCTATTCTTCCTCAATGTTCATGTTGATATTTTTGGTTCTGGGCACCAGCACCAGTGCCTAAAGCCCAATTTTCCTGCCCCTGTTTAACAGGGGCGTGTATAAATTTAATTTTTGCTGTAATATTATGCAGCAGGGCTCATTCCTGCACTCAAATAGAGTATCTGTGAGGGGTTGCAGTGTTGTGGCACCAGTGCCTAAGGCCCAATTTTTCTGCCCCTGTTTAACAGGGGCATGTAATTACAACTGTTTCAGCGCCCACCAAGAGTAACTGTGAGGACTTAAAGTGTTCTGGTACCTCCAACACCTAAGGCCCATTTTTCTGCAGAGTATATAGGGCAGGCTGTATAGTATATACAAGCGGTCCCATACTTTCAAAACATCCGACTTTCAAACGACTCCTGGGAAGGGAAATTCTCTCCTGTAAGAGTTAATATGGGAAAAAGGTGTCTCCACTGATGCTTTATCACCAATCCTTGTTTCCCTAAAAACCCCAAATTTTCAAAATCCAATTGTCATTGGGCCAAAAAGTCAGGTGAAATCTTTTAAACAGGGGCAAAGACAGCAAAACAAATGTTACAGGGTTGATGATAACCCTTCCCAATCCCTAGGATATCCAAAAAGCTTAAAAATATATATTTTTTGGGGGAGCTACGCTTACAAAATGTACCTGTTCCAAATTACAAACAGATTCAACTTCTGAAAAAACCTACAGTCCCTTTCTTGTTTGGAACGCGTGTATACTGCTGTTCAGAGTATATAGGGCCTGGGGGCCCCACGCCTTTTCTTTTTTTAATTTGGGTGCGGGGTTCCCCTTAATATCCATACAAGACCCAAAGGGCCTGGTAATGGGCTGGGGGGGGGGGGGGGAGGGGGGGTTACCCATGCCGTTTTTCTCAATGATTTTCATCCATATTGCCGGGACCCGACATTACCCCCAGGTAGGATATTTAAAGGAATATTTCACTTTTATTTTTTCACTTTAAGCATCATTAAAATGACTGCTCCTGAAAAAAAACTTCAGTTTTTAAAACTTTTTTTTGCATTGATACATGTACCCTGGGGCAGGACCCGGGTCCCCAAACCCTTTTTAGGACAATAACTTGCATATTGGCCTTTAAAATTTGCACTTTTGATTTCTCACGTTCGATTCCCATAGACTTTAACGGTGTTCGAATGTTCGCATGAACTTTCGGTCCGTTCGCATGTTCTGGATGCGAACAGAACCGGGGGGTGTTCGGCTCATCCCTAGTAAAGAGCCATACTTGATTATTCATAGGGACAAGGTGAGGTTGCGTCCTCACCCAACCTTTTTGCCTAAGGTAGTGTCAGGTTTTCATCTGAATCAGGATGTTTTCCTGCCTTCCTTCTGCAGAAGAAAGATTGTTACATTCTCTCGATGTAGTGAGAGCAGTCAAGGCCTATTTGAAAGCGACAGCTCAGATACGGAAAACTGATTTTTTTTTGTGCTGCCAGAAGGCCCCAGAAAGGGTCAGGCAGCATCAAAATCAACTATTGCTAAGTGGATTTGTCAGGTGATTAGTCAGGCTTATTGTCAGGAAAGGCTTCACCCGCTGGTGGTGCTGTTGGTCCTTTGGACTGCAGTGCTAGTGTCCAACAGGAGAGAGAAAGTGGGTTTGGTATGGCGTGCTTTGGAGAAGTCTGTATAGTGCTATGTAAGGGAAGGGAAAGGTATAGTGCACTAGGAAATGATATGTGGACTCAGTCAATAGTAGTTCACTTGTACAGTATATATGTCCATGTATAGAGGGGATGGGGTCGGAGGTAAGCGGGAGGTGCTTCATGTTCGGGACATGCGTGTCCCTTCTTCAGGCATATGTGACGGCCATCTTTAGTGTGGTAATTTATACCACTGTCAAATGATAGGTTGGCGGGTTTTTTAGTTGGTATGTGGTAACCATAGTAGCCGCACAAGCTGGGAAGTGCTGTACGCGGTGGAGATCAATCTGGGCTGATCCAATCAGGGAAAAGGCAGTGTCATAGAACAAAACAAGATGATTGCATAGATGGTTTGGACTGTGTGTTTTATATATTATAGGGAATCAGAAGTTACTGCAAACCATAGGCTATAAGCTATAAGCTATAACTAATAACTGGTAATTATTACATAATGTACTACATAATACAAACTATATTATGGTTCTATAGTGAATACTCACGGCCAATTATTACTTTAGTAGGAATCGTAGATATGTGAAATAGTGACAATATCTATATAGGAAATAAAAAAGGTTTATTATTTTAAAAACAATTTAAAAAATTTTTTTGGGGGAGGGGGTTTTATGGAGTATCTATAAAAATTGTTTAAGACAGGATTCTAATAAAATTATACCAGTAATCATAATAAAGAAAAATTATATATATATATATATATATATATATATATATATAAAGTACACATACATAAAAAATATATATATATAAAAAAATATATATATATATATATATATATATATATGAAAAAGAGGTAAACAATAAACAAAGTAGTAAGCTTGGTTATTAAAATTACACCAAACAGCGCTAAAATATTAAAATACTCAAATAAGACTCGTGGTCAGAAACCACTAGTAAAGTCCAAGACGTAGATTTGTGGCAAAGTCAGTCCAGAAAAAAATAGTGAGTAACAGCAATTGTCCATGTGAACACCTTCCTCCACCAGAGACATGTATTGCAATCCACCACGTGATGTAACTTTCCCCTTAGGGGTTCACACTCACCAGAAACACATAATAAATATGCCTTGTATGTAAAGTGGATACATCCGTTAATCTGTTATGGCTTGTCACTTCTTATCAAGGGTCACCAGAATGAGAATAGGCTCCACAGCAGGTCATAAAATAACAGAGAAATAACAGCAAATAGCGTAATCCCGTTTAATTAAAAGAACTGATTCCCATACATTTAGGAGACCCCTTTAACTAGCTACGTACAATAATGCAGAATAAAACAAGCATTGAGTGGCCCCAGAGGGCGCTATCACCGTATATGGCCGTCACTCGGAGCGTGTGTGTATCCTGCAGACACTTCCGATTCAGGAGATGGGCGGTGGAGCGCAACGATGGAGCGCACTCGTCACTTCCGGGTCGCGTGTTGTCGTAGTTACGCCCTGACGCGTTTCGTCATCTGACTTCGACAGAGGGCGTAACGTAACGACACACACGGGATCCTTAAATTACCATGCTCATAGAGTAACCGCCAATCAGCGTACCTGGCAACAGATGACAGGTGCTAGATGCTGTTGCCTCATAGGACGCTGACGGCGCCCTCATACAGTTTGAAGCACGGATGTAAACATTACAATATAATTCAATGGTAATGATAAATTAAAGATAAAAACAGGTATATAATTGCTATGAATTGATAAACCACATAAAAGGGATATAATGATAAAGAATATGTGCAATTAATCGATAAATTATTATGGCCATGCAGCACAACCATACACATTATAGGGGATCATAACATAATCTCCCCCACAGAGAGAACTTGAAGGTGAACAATAATGTGGTGCATACTTTATCCCTTGTGGACAAACAGTACATTATATTTGTGAATATATCATATTTTTTGTATGTTGTATGGCCAACAATGCAAATGATATGGACTGGAAAACGCACATCTGAACAGTCCTATCACCAACATGTAGCTCATAGACTATTTGTAACCAATAGTGTTTGGTCATAATCTATATACTGATTATATAAAGTGCATAACAGCATAGTAATAATAATAAAACCAATATCATAAGAACAATATCAAAGCTAAATAAATTAATAAATTCATATATTAAAAGATAAATTCATCTATGAGAGAAAAAAATATCTTAAAAAATATCTAATAAAAAATATATATATATAAAGAGTCTAAAAAAAAAATATATATATATATATATAGATAGAGTACAAACACCTCAGATAAAACCCACATACCTAAAATTCATGTATATAAAATACAAGAATTAAAAGTGTATATGTATATAGAAGACTGCCATCTGAGCATTTAGAATATACGATGCTAAAAACTTTATGTTAATAAAATCTGGAGACACCTCTACGTGTATATAACACAGTGTATGTGTATATCTGTGTATGTGTGTTTTGAACTGCGTATTTTGACAAAACATTAAAATTGCTATATAGTAAAAATATGGATCAGTAATCACTTATAAAACAATTAATATCTAGGTCAACATTCAACCCTTTCGGTGCCAGTGTGTCTATCAGGAAAATCCATTGGGTTTCACGTTTGGAGAGTTCTCGTACAAGATTTGATCCTCTCCAAAAAGGTTTGAGATGATCAATCCCCCAAAATTTTAGTCCTATAGGGTCCTGGTTATGATGGAGTTTAAAATGTAATGACACATTATGGTCTTTAAAACCTAGCTTTATGTTGGCTATATGCTCAGCAATCCGAATTCTCAAAAGTCTTTTAGTACGGCCTATATATATTAAGCCGCATGGACATTGAAGAGCATATACTACATATGTCGTATTACACGTAATAAATTCTTTTATCCTGAATTCCTTTTGATTTGAGGTGGATGTGAATCTATTTAATGCTCTTATTGGTGTTCTGACCTCTCTGCATGCCCGACACTTTCTACATGAATAAAATCCATCCTGATCCCAGAAGGAGGGGGGTTTAGCCGGGGGGTCAATCACTTTTTTTACAATTTTATCAGCATAATTGAGTGATCTTCTATAGATGAAACCAGGGGTGTTTGGTAATGAAAGATGCAATATTCTGTCCATTAATAAAACATGCCAATGATTGGTGAAGATAGCTTCCACTTCCTTATATTGGGCATGGAAGCCAGACACAAAGCTCCATTCCTGGTTATTGGTGTTGAGAGTCTGTGTTGTTTCTACCAAGAGGTCTGTTCTGGGAACTTGGGCAACTTCTTCAATAATTTGATCAAGAATGTGTTCATGATATCCTTTCTCCTCGAATTTTTTCTTAATGATCAGGGACTGTGATTTATAATCAGAGATCTCAGTGCAATTCCTTCTTATTCTAGTCAGTTGGCCCTTGGGAATGTTTTTTAACCATAGGGGATGGTGGCCACTCTGCATGGGGAGGTAACTATTAGAATCTGTGGGTTTAAAATAAACTGAGGTACCTAGTTTATCTCCACATCTATATATATTGACATCAAGAAAATGGATTCTGGTTTCACTGATTTCACAGGTGAGTTTAATATGGTTAGTGTTATCATTTAATTCATCCAAAAATGATTGTAGGGATGATAACGAACCGGACCAGACGAAAATGAGGTCGTCTATATAGCGTTTATAGAGTAAAAGTGCATCTCTTTTAATCGCGAATATGAATTTGTCCTCCCATTCCCCCATAAAGAGGTTAGCGATGCTTGGGGCGAACTTAGCGCCCATCGCTACACCACGTTTCTGTAAATAAAAATTGTCATCAAACCAGAAATAATTGTGCCCCAAGCAAAAATCAAGCGCGTTTCTAAGAAAGATCTTATGGTTGTGTGTGATGTCATCCCTTTGACTCAAAGCCCAATTCAGGGCTAGGAGAGCATCATCATGCTGAATGATCGTATATAAGGAGGAGACGTCTGCCGTTACGAGATAAACTTCCTGTTTCCCTGTTAAATCTATTGTTTCTAGAAGTTGTAATAAATTTTTAGTATCTCTTAGATAGGCCTTGGTCATGATGACACTTTTCTGGAGAAACACGTCTAGATACTGTCCAACTCGTGCCGACACAGAACCTATTCCATTCACTATCGGTCTCCCTGGGGGTGAATGAACGTCCTTATGGATTTTCGGGAGAGTGTAGATCGTGGGTATCCTACTGCTGCTAGGGATCAAATATCTCCTTTCTTTATCTGTGAGTACCCACTTGGAGTATCCAGATTCAATAAGAATTTTTAGATCTAACTCATATTGTGCAGTAGGATCCCTCTCCAATTTTTTATACGTGTCATCTTCAGTCAACATTTCCAATAATTGTTGGTGATAAAAAGCTTTTGTCATTAAAACAATTCCTCCTCCTTTATCCGCTGGTCGTATCACCAAATCTTTCTGTTTCTCAAGCATTTCGATCCCCTGCTGTATATGGCGTGGGTTCACATCTTTTTTGGGGACCAAGTTTTCCAGATCTCGCAAAACTAAACCCTTGAAGACATCAACCTGTTGGTTAGCAGCATTGAGTGGATTGAAAAGTGATTTATTCCGAAGTCCACTATCCGTTGGCACTGACGATAGACTGGTGGTTGGTTGTAAATTTTTATTCAAAAAATGTTTTTTAATATTCAATTTCCTTACATATCTATGGACATCAATAAAAACGTCAAACTTATTGACTGATCTTCTCAGACCACATTTCAGGCCAAGATGCAGAATATTTAATTCCTTATGCGTTAGTTGGACATCTGTTAAATTAAAGATCCCGCCTATTCCCTGTCTCTCTTTTTTCTTTTTCTGGAGCCTTCTCCCGGCTCTACACCCTCTTGGTCTCCTCTCCTGTGATCTTGATATGGGGTTTGTTCTCTCTCCCACCACGGTGGTTCTCTCCATTGATGATCCCTTTGGTCGGATGTGGGCTGAGACTGCATCGGGGGCCTCCCTCTGCGTGGTGGGTAACCTCGACCCTTTCTCTGCCATCCTCTCCCCCTCCCTAAAAAAGGGCGCGGGGATTGAAAACGTTCTCTATCTTCATGTTGTTGAGATGTATCATACCTATTGTAGACAGGTACTTGATATTGGTTATTGTAAGACATATGTTGTTGTGAGTTCGCAGGACCACCCCTAGGAGGTCTTCCTCTTCCTTGATAGACTCCGTTCCTTATAGGGGTGGACTGTCCTACTGGGAGATGTGGGGGTATGAATGCTCTCTGTTGACTGCTTGTAGGTATGTCCTGGGTGTTAGACGGTTGTGGTCTAACTGTGATATTATCAACATTTGCCACTTCCATATTTAAATCACTCATAACAGGACCCTTAGTCTGTTGCCATAAATAAATAGCATTAGAGCGAAAATCCCCCATATCCCTGTGGAATTTTTTGGTTTTCTTTCTCTGTGTGTCTTTATCAATTTTTTCAAGTTTCTTTTTAATCCGTGTATTGAAATCGATAATTTGCTGTGACTCTCTAATGGGTTCAAGTTCTGCCTCTAGCTCATTAATTCTTATTTCAAGACGTGTCATTTTTGTGCGTTTTCTTTTTAAAATGAGTTCTTGAAGCTTAAACCCCATCCCATTAAAGAATTCCAGCCATTCATGCATGGATTCTGGGTCATCTAAACCGTCCTGTGGGACTACCTCCCATCTTAGACTTCTAATGATGATTTTCTCTTTTATATAATGTTCTAAGGTGCAAATATCCCACCATGTACGAACCTGTTTTTCTAAAACATTACCAAGAGCAATGATGGCTCCATTGTAATTAGTTTGTGCTGTAGTGAGCTCATTTACTGCAAATACACTATTGATATCTATGTTTCTACTGCTAAGAAACCGCAGGGCATCCATGGCAGCCAAGAAATATATAAAGAATTGGATAAGAGGTGTGTTAAACAAGGCCTAATGTAACACACACTTAGCGCCAGTTCAAACCAGCAGTATACAGCAGTAGCACATAAAATTGAAAATAATAAAATATTTTTCTCAAAATATTCTAAAATACTAAGCTGCTGTTTAAAATAGAAAGAATAAATGAAAAAGAGGTAAACAATAAACAAAGTAGTAAGCTTGGTTATTAAAATTACACCAAACAGCGCTAAAATATTAAAATACTCAAATAAGACTCGTGGTCAGAAACCACTAGTAAAGTCCAAGACGTAGATTTGTGGCAAAGTCAGTCCAGAAAAAAATAGTGAGTAACAGCAATTGTCCATGTGAACACCTTCCTCCACCAGAGACATGTATTGCAATCCACCACGTGATGTAACTTTCCCCTTAGGGGTTCACACTCACCAGAAACACATAATAAATATGCCTTGTATGTAAAGTGGATACATCCGTTAATCTGTTATGGCTTGTCACTTCTTATCAAGGGTCACCAGAATGAGAATAGGCTCCACAGCAGGTCATAAAATAACAGAGAAATAACAGCAAATAGCGTAATCCCGTTTAATTAAAAGAACTGATTCCCATACATTTAGGAGACCCCTTTAACTAGCTACGTACAATAATGCAGAATAAAACAAGCATTGAGTGGCCCCAGAGGGCGCTATCACCGTATATGGCCGTCACTCGGAGCGTGTGTGTATCCTGCAGACACTTCCGATTCAGGAGATGGGCGGTGGAGCGCAACGATGGAGCGCACTCGTCACTTCCGGGTCGCGTGTTGTCGTAGTTACCCTCTGACGCGTTTCGTCATCTGACTTCGACAGAGGGCGTAACGTAACGACACACACGGGATCCTTAAATTACCATGCTCATAGAGTAACCGCCAATCAGCGTACCTGGCAACAGATGACAGGTGCTAGATGCTGTTGCCTCATAGGACGCTGACGGCGCCCTCATACAGTTTGAAGCACGGATGTAAACATTACAATATAATTCAATGGTAATGATAAATTAAAGATAAAAACAGGTATATAATTGCTATGAATTGATAAACCACATAAAAGGGATATAATGATAAAGAATATGTGCAATTAATCGATAAATTATTATGGCCATGCAGCACAACCATACACATTATAGGGGATCATAACATAATCTCCCCCACAGAGAGAACTTGAAGGTGAACAATAATGTGGTGCATACTTTATCCCTTGTGGACAAACAGTACATTATATTTGTGAATATATCATATTTTTTGTATGTTGTATGGCCAACAATGCAAATGATATGGACTGGAAAACGCACATCTGAACAGTCCTATCACCAACATGTAGCTCATAGACTATTTGTAACCAATAGTGTTTGGTCATAATCTATATACTGATTATATAAAGTGCATAACAGCATAGTAATAATAATAAAACCAATATCATAAGAACAATATCAAAGCTAAATAAATTAATAAATTCATATATTAAAAGATAAATTCATCTATGAGAGAAAAAAATATCTTAAAAAATATCTAATAAAAAATATATATATATAAAGAGTCTAAAATATATATATAGATAGAGTACAAACACCTCAGATAAAACCCACATACCTAAAATTCATGTATATAAAATACAAGAATTAAAAGTGTATATGTATATAGAAGACTGCCATCTGAGCATTTAGAATATACGATGCTAAAAACTTTATGTTAATAAAATCTGGAGACACCTCTACGTGTATATAACACAGTGTATGTGTATATCTGTGTATGTGTGTTTTGAACTGCGTATTTTGACAAAACATTAAAATTGCTATATAGTAAAAATATGGATCAGTAATCACTTATAAAACAATAATATCTAGGTCAACATTCAACCCTTTCGGTGCCAGAGTGTCTATCAGGAAAATCCATTGGGTTTCACGTTTGGAGAGTTCTCGTACAAGATTTGATCCTCTCCAAAAAGGTTTGAGATGATCAATCCCCCAAAATTTTAGTCCTATAGGGTCCTGGTTATGATGGAGTTTAAAATGTAATGACACATTATGGTCTTTAAAACCTAGCTTTATGTTGGCTATATGCTCAGCAATCCGAATTCTCAAAAGTCTTTTAGTACGGCCTATATATATTAAGCCGCATGGACATTGAAGAGCATATACTACATATGTCGTATTACACGTAATAAATTCTTTTATCCTGAATTCCTTTTGATTTGAGGTGGATGTGAATCTATTTAATGCTCTTATTGGTGTTCTGACCTCTCTGCATGCCCGACACTTTCTACATGAATAAAATCCATCCTGATCCCAGAAGGAGGGGGGTTTAGCCGGGGGGTCAATCACTTTTTTTACAATTTTATCAGCATAATTGAGTGATCTTCTATAGATGAAACCAGGGGTGTTTGGTAATGAAAGATGCAATATTCTGTCCATTAATAAAACATGCCAATGATTGGTGAAGATAGCTTCCACTTCCTTATATTGGGCATGGAAGCCAGACACAAAGCTCCATTCCTGGTTATTGGTGTTGAGAGTCTGTGTTGTTTCTACCAAGAGGTCTGTTCTGGGAACTTGGGCAACTTCTTCAATAATTTGATCAAGAATGTGTTCATGATATCCTTTCTCCTCGAATTTTTTCTTAATGATCAGGGACTGTGATTTATAATCAGAGATCTCAGTGCAATTCCTTCTTATTCTAGTCAGTTGGCCCTTGGGAATGTTTTTTAACCATAGGGGATGGTGGCCACTCTGCATGGGGAGGTAACTATTAGAATCTGTGGGTTTAAAATAAACTGAGGTACCTAGTTTATCTCCACATCTATATATATTGACATCAAGAAAATGGATTCTGGTTTCACTGATTTCACAGGTGAGTTTAATATGGTTAGTGTTATCATTTAATTCATCCAAAAATGATTGTAGGGATGATAACGAACCGGACCAGACGAAAATGAGGTCGTCTATATAGCGTTTATAGAGTAAAAGTGCATCTCTTTTAATCGCGAATATGAATTTGTCCTCCCATTCCCCCATAAAGAGGTTAGCGATGCTTGGGGCGAACTTAGCGCCCATCGCTACACCACGTTTCTGTAAATAAAAATTGTCATCAAACCAGAAATAATTGTGCCCCAAGCAAAAATCAAGCGCGTTTCTAAGAAAGATCTTATGGTTGTGTGTGATGTCATCCCTTTGACTCAAAGCCCAATTCAGGGCTAGGAGAGCATCATCATGCTGAATGATCGTATATAAGGAGGAGACGTCTGCCGTTACGAGATAAACTTCCTGTTTCCCTGTTAAATCTATTGTTTCTAGAAGTTGTAATAAATTTTTAGTATCTCTTAGATAGGCCTTGGTCATGATGACACTTTTCTGGAGAAACACGTCTAGATACTGTCCAACTCGTGCCGACACAGAACCTATTCCATTCACTATCGGTCTCCCTGGGGGTGAATGAACGTCCTTATGGATTTTCGGGAGAGTGTAGATCGTGGGTATCCTACTGCTGCTAGGGATCAAATATCTCCTTTCTTTATCTGTGAGTACCCACTTGGAGTATCCAGATTCAATAAGAATTTTTAGATCTAACTCATATTGTGCAGTAGGATCCCTCTCCAATTTTTTATACGTGTCATCTTCAGTCAACATTTCCAATAATTGTTGGTGATAAAAAGCTTTTGTCATTAAAACAATTCCTCCTCCTTTATCCGCTGGTCGTATCACCAAATCTTTCTGTTTCTCAAGCATTTCGATCCCCTGCTGTATATGGCGTGGGTTCACATCTTTTTTGGGGACCAAGTTTTCCAGATCTCGCAAAACTAAACCCTTGAAGACATCAACCTGTTGGTTAGCAGCATTGAGTGGATTGAAAAGTGATTTATTCCGAAGTCCACTATCCGTTGGCACTGACGATAGACTGGTGGTTGGTTGTAAATTTTTATTCAAAAAATGTTTTTTAATATTCAATTTCCTTACATATCTATGGACATCAATAAAAACGTCAAACTTATTGACTGATCTTCTCAGACCACATTTCAGGCCAAGATGCAGAATATTTAATTCCTTATGCGTTAGTTGGACATCTGTTAAATTAAAGATCCCGCCTATTCCCTGTCTCTCTTTTTTCTTTTTCTGGAGCCTTCTCCCGGCTCTACACCCTCTTGGTCTCCTCTCCTGTGATCTTGATATGGGGTTTGTTCTCTCTCCCACCACGGTGGTTCTCTCCATTGATGATCCCTTTGGTCGGATGTGGGCTGAGACTGCATCGGGGGCCTCCCTCTGCGTGGTGGGTAACCTCGACCCTTTCTCTGCCATCCTCTCCCCCTCCCTAAAAAAGGGCGCGGGGATTGAAAACGTTCTCTATCTTCATGTTGTTGAGATGTATCATACCTATTGTAGACAGGTACTTGATATTGGTTATTGTAAGACATATGTTGTTGTGAGTTCGCAGGACCACCCCTAGGAGGTCTTCCTCTTCCTTGATAGACTCCGTTCCTTATAGGGGTGGACTGTCCTACTGGGAGATGTGGGGGTATGAATGCTCTCTGTTGACTGCTTGTAGGTATGTCCTGGGTGTTAGACGGTTGTGGTCTAACTGTGATATTATCAACATTTGCCACTTCCATATTTAAATCACTCATAACAGGACCCTTAGTCTGTTGCCATAAATAAATAGCATTAGAGCGAAAATCCCCCATATCCCTGTGGAATTTTTTGGTTTTCTTTCTCTGTGTGTCTTTATCAATTTTTTCAAGTTTCTTTTTAATCCGTGTATTGAAATCGATAATTTGCTGTGACTCTCTAATGGGTTCAAGTTCTGCCTCTAGCTCATTAATTCTTATTTCAAGACGTGTCATTTTTGTGCGTTTTCTTTTTAAAATGAGTTCTTGAAGCTTAAAACCCATCCCATTAAAGAATTCCAGCCATTCATGCATGGATTCTGGGTCATCTAAACCGTCCTGTGGGACTACCTCCCATCTTAGACTTCTAATGATGATTTTCTCTTTTATATAATGTTCTAAGGTGCAAATATCCCACCATGTACGAACCTGTTTTTCTAAAACATTACCAAGAGCAATGATGGCTCCATTGTAATTAGTTTGTGCTGTAGTGAGCTCATTTACTGCAAATACACTATTGATATCTATGTTTCTACTGCTAAGAAACCGCAGGGCATCCATGGCAGCCAAGAAATATATAAAGAATTGGATAAGAGGTGTGTTAAACAAGGCCTAATGTAACACACACTTAGCGCCAGTTCAAACCAGCAGTATACAGCAGTAGCACATAAAATTGAAAATAATAAAATATTTTTCTCAAAATATTCTAAAATACTAAGCTGCTGTTTAAAATAGAAAGAATAAATGAAAAAGAGGTAAACAATAAACAAAGTAGTAAGCTTGGTTATTAAAATTACACCAAACAGCGCTAAAATAATAAAATACTCAAATAAGACTCGTGGTCAGAAACCACTAGTAAAGTCCAAGACGTAGATTTGTGGCAAAGTCAGTCCAGAAAAAAATAGTGAGTAACAGCAATTGTCCATGTGAACACCTTCCTCCACCAGAGACATGTATTGCAATCCACCACGTGATGTAACTTTCCCCTTAGGGGTTCACACTCACCAGAAACACATAATAAATATGCCTTGTATGTAAAGTGGATACATCCGTTAATCTGTTATGGCTTGTCACTTCTTATCAAGGGTCACCAGAATGAGAATAGGCTCCACAGCAGGTCATAAAATAACAGAGAAATAACAGCAAATAGCGTAATCCCGTTTAATTAAAAGAACTGATTCCCATACATTTAGGAGACCCCTTTAACTAGCTACGTACAATAATGCAGAATAAAACAAGCATTGAGTGGCCCCAGAGGGCGCTATCACCGTATATGGCCGTCACTCGGAGCGTGTGTGTATCCTGCAGACACTTCCGATTCAGGAGATGGGCGGTGGAGCGCAACGATGGAGCGCACTCGTCACTTCCGGGTCGCGTGTTGTCGTAGTTACGCCCTGACGCGTTTCGTCATCTGACTTCGACAGAGGGCGTAACGTAACGACACACACGGGATCCTTAAATTACCATGCTCATAGAGTAACCGCCAATCAGCGTACCTGGCAACAGATGACAGGTGCTAGATGCTGTTGCCTCATAGGACGCTGACGGCGCCCTCATACAGTTTGAAGCACGGATGTAAACATTACAATATAATTCAATGGTAATGATAAATTAAAGATAAAAACAGGTATATAATTGCTATGAATTGATAAACCACATAAAAGGGATATAATGATAAAGAATATGTGCAATTAATCGATAAATTATTATGGCCATGCAGCACAACCATACACATTATAGGGGATCATAACATAATCTCCCCCACAGAGAGAACTTGAAGGTGAACAATAATGTGGTGCATACTTTATCCCTTGTGGACAAACAGTACATTATATTTGTGAATATATCATATTTTTTGTATGTTGTATGGCCAACAATGCAAATGATATGGACTGGAAAACGCACATCTGAACAGTCCTATCACCAACATGTAGCTCATAGACTATTTGTAACCAATAGTGTTTGGTCATAATCTATATACTGATTATATAAAGTGCATAACAGCATAGTAATAATAATAAAACCAATATCATAAGAACAATATCAAAGCTAAATAAATTAATAAATTCATATATTAAAAGATAAATTCATCTATGAGAGAAAAAAATATCTTAAAAAATATCTAATAAAAAATATATATATATAAAGAGTCTAAAATATATATATAGATAGAGTACAAACACCTCAGATAAAACCCACATACCTAAAATTCATGTATATAAAATACAAGAATTAAAAGTGTATATGTATATAGAAGACTGCCATCTGAGCATTTAGAATATACGATGCTAAAAACTTTATGTTAATAAAATCTGGAGACACCTCTACGTGTATATAACACAGTGTATGTGTATATCTGTGTATGTGTGTTTTGAACTGCGTATTTTGACAAAACATTAAAATTGCTATATAGTAAAAATATGGATCAGTAATCACTTATAAAACAATTAATATCTAGGTCAACATTCAACCCTTTCGGTGCCAGTGTGTCTATCAGGAAAATCCATTGGGTTTCACGTTTGGAGAGTTCTCGTACAAGATTTGATCCTCTCCAAAAAGGTTTGAGATGATCAATCCCCCAAAATTTTAGTCCTATAGGGTCCTGGTTATGATGGAGTTTAAAATGTAATGACACATTATGGTCTTTAAAACCTAGCTTTATGTTGGCTATATGCTCAGCAATCCGAATTCTCAAAAGTCTTTTAGTACGGCCTATATATATTAAGCCGCATGGACATTGAAGAGCATATACTACATATGTCGTATTACACGTAATAAATTCTTTTATCCTGAATTCCTTTTGATTTGAGGTGGATGTGAATCTATTTAATGCTCTTATTGGTGTTCTGACCTCTCTGCATGCCCGACACTTTCTACATGAATAAAATCCATCCTGATCCCAGAAGGAGGGGGGTTTAGCCGGGGGGTCAATCACTTTTTTTACAATTTTATCAGCATAATTGAGTGATCTTCTATAGATGAAACCAGGGGTGTTTGGTAATGAAAGATGCAATATTCTGTCCATTAATAAAACATGCCAATGATTGGTGAAGATAGCTTCCACTTCCTTATATTGGGCATGGAAGCCAGACACAAAGCTCCATTCCTGGTTATTGGTGTTGAGAGTCTGTGTTGTTTCTACCAAGAGGTCTGTTCTGGGAACTTGGGCAACTTCTTCAATAATTTGATCAAGAATGTGTTCATGATATCCTTTCTCCTCGAATTTTTTCTTAATGATCAGGGACTGTGATTTATAATCAGAGATCTCAGTGCAATTCCTTCTTATTCTAGTCAGTTGGCCCTTGGGAATGTTTTTTAACCATAGGGGATGGTGGCCACTCTGCATGGGGAGGTAACTATTAGAATCTGTGGGTTTAAAATAAACTGAGGTACCTAGTTTATCTCCACATCTATATATATTGACATCAAGAAAATGGATTCTGGTTTCACTGATTTCACAGGTGAGTTTAATATGGTTAGTGTTATCATTTAATTCATCCAAAAATGATTGTAGGGATGATAACGAACCGGACCAGACGAAAATGAGGTCGTCTATATAGCGTTTATAGAGTAAAAGTGCATCTCTTTTAATCGCGAATATGAATTTGTCCTCCCATTCCCCCATAAAGAGGTTAGCGATGCTTGGGGCGAACTTAGCGCCCATCGCTACACCACGTTTCTGTAAATAAAAATTGTCATCAAACCAGAAATAATTGTGCCCCAAGCAAAAATCAAGCGCGTTTCTAAGAAAGATCTTATGGTTGTGTGTGATGTCATCCCTTTGACTCAAAGCCCAATTCAGGGCTAGGAGAGCATCATCATGCTGAATGATCGTATATAAGGAGGAGACGTCTGCCGTTACGAGATAAACTTCCTGTTTCCCTGTTAAATCTATTGTTTCTAGAAGTTGTAATAAATTTTTAGTATCTCTTAGATAGGCCTTGGTCATGATGACACTTTTCTGGAGAAACACGTCTAGATACTGTCCAACTCGTGCCGACACAGAACCTATTCCATTCACTATCGGTCTCCCTGGGGGTGAATGAACGTCCTTATGGATTTTCGGGAGAGTGTAGATCGTGGGTATCCTACTGCTGCTAGGGATCAAATTTCTCCTTTCTTTATCTGTGAGTACCCACTTGGAGTATCCAGATTCAATAAGAATTTTTAGATCTAACTCATATTGTGCAGTAGGATGCCTCTCCAATTTTTTATACGTGTCATCTTCAGTCAACATTTCCAATAATTGTTGGTGATAAAAAGCTTTTGTCATTAAAACAATTCCTCCTCCTTTATCCGCTGGTCGTATCACCAAATCTTTCCGTTTCTCAAGCATTTCGATCCCCTGCTGTATATGGCGTGGGTTCACATCTTTTTTGGGGACCAAGTTTTCCAGATCTCGCAAAACTAAACCCTTGAAGACATCAACCTGTTGGTTAGCAGCATTGAGTGGATTGAAAAGTGATTTATTCCGAAGTCCACTATCCGTTGGCACTGACGATAGACTGGTGGTTGGTTGTAAATTTTTATTCAAAAAATGTTTTTTAATATTCAATTTCCTTACATATCTATGGACATCAATAAAAACGTCAAACTTATTGACTGATCTTCTCAGACCACATTTCAGGCCAAGATGCAGAATATTTAATTCCTTATGCGTTAGTTGGACATCTGTTAAATTAAAGATCCCGCCTATTCCCTGTCTCTCTTTTTTCTTTTTCTGGAGCCTTCTCCCGGCTCTACACCCTCTTGGTCTCCTCTCCTGTGATCTTGATATGGGGTTTGTTCTCTCTCCCACCACGGTGGTTCTCTCCATTGATGATCCCTTTGGTCGGATGTGGGCTGAGACTGCATCGGGGGCCTCCCTCTGCGTGGTGGGTAACCTCGACCCTTTCTCTGCCATCCTCTCCCCCTCCCTAAAAAAGGGCGCAGGGATTGAAAACGTTCTCTATCTTCATGTTGTTGAGATGTATCATACCTATTGTAGACAGGTACTTGATATTGGTTATTGTAAGACATATGTTGTTGTGAGTTCGCAGGACCACCCCTAGGAGGTCTTCCTCTTCCTTGATAGACTCCGTTCCTTATAGGGGTGGACTGTCCTACTGGGAGATGTGGGGGTATGAATGCTCTCTGTTGACTGCTTGTAGGTATGTCCTGGGTGTTAGACGGTTGTGGTCTAACTGTGATATTATCAACATTTGCCACTTCCATATTTAAATCACTCATAACAGGACCCTTAGTCTGTTGCCATAAATAAATAGCATTAGAGCGAAAATCCCCCATATCCCTGTGGAATTTTTTGGTTTTCTTTCTCTGTGTGTCTTTATCAATTTTTTCAAGTTTCTTTTTAATCCGTGTATTGAAATCGATAATTTGCTGTGACTCTCTAATGGGTTCAAGTTCTGCCTCTAGCTCATTAATTCTTATTTCAAGACGTGTCATTTTTGTGCGTTTTCTTTTTAAAATGAGTTCTTGAAGCTTAAAACCCATCCCATTAAAGAATTCCAGCCATTCATGCATGGATTCTGGGTCATCTAAACCGTCCTGTGGGACTACCTCCCATCTTAGACTTCTAATGATGATTTTCTCTTTTATATAATGTTCTAAGGTGCAAATATCCCACCATGTACGAACCTGTTTTTCTAAAACATTACCAAGAGCAATGATGGCTCCATTGTAATTAGTTTGTGCTGTAGTGAGCTCATTTACTGCAAATACACTATTGATATCTATGTTTCTACTGCTAAGAAACCGCAGGGCATCCATGGCAGCCAAGAAATATATAAAGAATTGGATAAGAGGTGTGTTAAACAAGGCCTAATGTAACACACACTTAGCGCCAGTTCAAACCAGCAGTATACAGCAGTAGCACATAAAATTGAAAATAATAAAATATTTTTCTCAAAATATTCTAAAATACTAAGCTGCTGTTTAAAATAGAAAGAATAAATGAAAAAGAGGTAAACAATAAACAAAGTAGTAAGCTTGGTTATTAAAATTACACCAAACAGCGCTAAAATATTAAAATACTCAAATAAGACTCGTGGTCAGAAACCACTAGTAAAGTCCAAGACGTAGATTTGTGGCAAAGTCAGTCCAGAAAAAAATAGTAAGTAACAGCAATTGTCCATGTGAACACCTTCCTCCACCAGAGACATGTATTGCAATCCACCACGTGATGTAACTTTCCCCTTAGGGGTTCACACTCACCAGAAACACATAATAAATATGCCTTGTATGTAAAGTGGATACATCCGTTAATCTGTTATGGCTTGTCACTTCTTATCAAGGGTCACCAGAATGAAAATAGGCTCCACAGCAGGTCATAAAATAACAGAGAAATAACAGCAAATAGCGTAATCCCGTTTAATTAAAAGAACTGATTCCCATACATTTAGGAGACCCCTTTAACTAGCTACGTACAATAATGCAGAATAAAACAAGCATTGAGTGGCCCCAGAGGGCGCTATCACCGTATATGGCCGTCACTCGGAGCGTGTGTGTATCCTGCAGACACTTCCGATTCAGGAGATGGGCGGTGGAGCGCAACGATGGAGCGCACTCGTCACTTCCGGGTCGCGTGTTGTCGTAGTTACGCCCTGATGCGTTTCGTCATCTGACTTCGACAGAGGGCGTAACGTAACGACACACACGGGATCCTTAAATTACCATGCTCATAGAGTAACCGCCAATCAGCGTACCTGGCAACAGATGACAGGTGCTAGATGCTGTTGCCTCATAGGACGCTGACGGCGCCCTCATACAGTTTGAAGCACGGATGTAAACATTACAATATAATTCAATGGTAATGATAAATTAAAGATAAAAACAGGTATATAATTGCTATGAATTGATAAACCACATAAAAGGGATATAATGATAAAGAATATGTGCAATTAATCGATAAATTATTATGGCCATGCAGCACAACCATACACATTATAGGGGATCATAACATAATCTCCCCCACAGAGAGAACTTGAAGGTGAACAATAATGTGGTGCATACTTTATCCCTTGTGGACAAACAGTACATTATATTTGTGAATATATCATATTTTTTGTATGTTGTATGGCCAACAATGCAAATGATATGGACTGGAAAACGCACATCTGAACAGTCCTATCACCAACATGTAGCTCATAGACTATTTGTAACCAATAGTGTTTGGTCATAATCTATATACTGATTATATAAAGTGCATAACAGCATAGTAATAATAATAAAACCAATATCATAAGAACAATATCAAAGCTAAATAAATTAATAAATTCATATATTAAAAGATAAATTCATCTATGAGAGAAAAAAATATCTTAAAAATTATCTAATAAAAAATATATATATATAAAGAGTCTAAAAAATATATATATATATATATATATATAGATAGAGTACAAACACCTCAGATAAAACCCACATACCTAAAATTCATGTATATAAAATACAAGAATTAAAAGTGTATATGTGTATAGAAGACTGCCATCTGAGCATTTAGAATATACGATGCTAAAAACTTTATGTTAATAAAATCTGGAGACACCTCTACGTGTATATAACACAGTGTATGTGTATATCTGTGTATGTGTGTTTTGAACTGCGTATTTTGACAAAACATTAAAATTGCTATATAGTAAAAATATGGATCAGTAATCACTTATAAAACAATTAATATCTAGGTCAACATTCAACCCTTTCGGTGCCAGTGTGTCTATCAGGAAAATCCATTGGGTTTCACGTTTGGAGAGTTCTCGTACAAGATTTGATCCTCTCCAAAAAGGTTTGAGATGATCAATCCCCCAAAATTTTAGTCCTATAGGGTCCTGGTTATGATGGAGTTTAAAATGTAATGACACATTATGGTCTTTAAAACCTAGCTTTATGTTGGCTATATGCTCAGCAATCCGAATTCTCAAAAGTCTTTTAGTACGGCCTATATATATTAAGCCGCATGGACATTGAAGAGCATATACTACATATGTCGTATTACACGTAATAAATTCTTTTATCCTGAATTCCTTTTGATTTGAGGTGGATGTGAATCTATTTAATGCTCTTATTGGTGTTCTGACCTCTCTGCATGCCCGACACTTTCTACATGAATAAAATCCATCCTGATCCCAGAAGGAGGGGGGTTTAGCCGGGGGGTCACTCACGACAACACGCGACCCGGAAGTGACGAGTGCGCTCCATCGTTGCGCTCCACCGCCCATCTCCTGAATCGGAAGTGTCTGCAGGATACACACACGCTCCGAGTGACGGCCATATACGGTGATAGCGCCCTCTGGGGCCACTCAATGCTTGTTTTATTCTGCATTATTGTACGTAGCTAGTTAAAGGGGTCTCCTAAATGTATGGGAATCAGTTCTTTTAATTAAACGGGATTACGCTATTTGCTGTTATTTCTCTGTTATTTTATGACCTGCTGTGGAGCCTATTTTCATTCTGGTGACCCTTGATAAGAAGTGACAAGCCATAACAGATTAACGGATGTATCCACTTTACATACAAGGCATATTTATTATGTGTTTCTGGTGAGTGTGAACCCCTAAGGGGAAAGTTACATCACGTGGTGGATTGCAATACATGTCTCTGGTGGAGGAAGGTGTTCACATGGACAATTGCTGTTACTCACTATTTTTTTCTGGACTGACTTTGCCACAAATCTACGTCTTGGACTTTACTAGTGGTTTCTGACCACGAGTCTTATTTGAGTATTTTAATATTTTAGCGCTGTTTGGTGTAATTTTAATAACCAAGCTTACTACTTTGTTTACTGTTTACCTCTTTTTCATTTATTCTTTCTATTTTAAACAGCAGCTTAGTATTTTAGAATATTTTGAGAAAAATATTTTATTATTTTCAATTTTATGTGCTACTGCTGTATACTGCTGGTTTGAACTGGCGCTAAGTGTGTGTTACATTAGGCCTTGTTTAACACACCTCTTATCCAATTCTTTATATATTTCTTGGCTGCCATGGATGCCCTGCGGTTTCTTAGCAGTAGAAACATAGATATCAATAGTGTATTTGCAGTAAATGAGCTCACTACAGCACAAACTAATTACAATGGAGCCATCATTGCTCTTGGTAATGTTTTAGAAAAACAGGTTCGTACATGGTGGGATATTTGCACCTTAGAACATTATATAAAAGAGAAAATCATCATTAGAAGTCTAAGATGGGAGGTAGTCCCACAGGACGGTTTAGATGACCCAGAATCCATGCATGAATGGCTGGAATTCTTTAATGGGATGGGTTTTAAGCTTCAAGAACTCATTTTAAAAAGAAAACGCACAAAAATGACACGTCTTGAAATAAGAATTAATGAGCTAGAGGCAGAACTTGAACCCATTAGAGAGTCACAGCAAATTATCGATTTCAATACACGGATTAAAAAGAAACTTGAAAAAATTGATAAAGACACACAGAGAAAGAAAACCAAAAAATTCCACAGGGATATGGGGGATTTTCGCTCTAATGCTATTTATTTATGGCAACAGACTAAGGGTCCTGTTATGAGTGATTTAAATATGGAAGTGGCAAATGTTGATAATATCACAGTTAGACCACAACCGTCTAACACCCAGGACATACCTACAAGCAGTCAACAGAGATCATTCATACCCCCACATCTCCCAGTAGGACAGTCCACCCCTATAAGGAACAGAGTCTATCAAGGAAGAGGAAGACCTCCTAGGGGTGGTCCTGCGAACTCACAACAACATATGTCTTACAATAACCAATATCAAGTACCTGTCTACAATAGGTATGATACATCTCAACAACATGAAGATAGAGAACGTTTTCAATCCCCGCGCCCTTTTTTAGGGAGGGGGAGAGGATGGCAGAGAAAGGGTCGAGGTTACCCACCACGCAGAGGGAGGCCCCCGATGCAGTCTCAGCCCACATCCGACCAAAGGGATCATCAATGGAGAGAACCACCGTGGTGGGAGAGAGAACAAACCCCATATCAAGATCACAGGAGAGGAGACCAAGAGGGTGTAGAGCCGGGAGAAGGCTCCAGAAAAAGAAAAAAGAGAGACAGGGAATAGGCGGGATCTTTAATTTAACAGATGTCCAACTAACGCATAAGGAATTAAATATTCTGCATCTTGGCCTGAAATGTGGTCTGAGAAGATCAGTCAATAAGTTTGACGTTTTTATTGATGTCCATAGATATGTAAGGAAATTGAATATTAAAAAACATTTTTTGAATAAAAATTTACAACCAACCACCAGTCTATCGTCAGTGCCAACGGATAGTGGACTTCGGAATAAATCACTTTTCAATCCACTCAATGCTGCTAACCAACAGGTTGATGTCTTCAAGGGTTTAGTTTTGCGAGATCTGGAAAACTTGGTCCCCAAAAAAGATGTGAACCCACGCCATATACAGCAGGGGATCGAAATGCTTGAGAAACGGAAAGATTTGGTGATACGACCAGCGGATAAAGGAGGAGGAATTGTTTTAATGACAAAAGCTTTTTATCACCAACAATTATTGGAAATGTTGACTGAAGATGACACGTATAAAAAATTGGAGAGGGATCCTACTGCACAATATGAGTTAGATCTAAAAATTCTTATTGAATCTGGATACTCCAAGTGGGTACTCACAGATAAAGAAAGGAGATATTTGATCCCTAGCAGCAGTAGGATACCCACGATCTACACTCTCCCGAAAATCCATAAGGACGTTCATTCACCCCCAGGGAGACCGATAGTGAATGGAATAGGTTCTGTGTCGGCACGAGTTGGACAGTATCTAGACGTGTTTCTCCAGAAAAGTGTCATCATGACCAAGGCCTATCTAAGAGATACTAAAAATTTATTACAACTTCTAGAAACAATAGATTTAACAGGGAAACAGGAAGTTTATCTCGTAACGGCAGACGTCTCCTCCTTATATACGATCATTCAGCATGATGATGCTCTCCTAGCCCTGAATTGGGCTTTGAGTCAAAGGGATGACATCACACACAACCATAAGATCTTTCTTAGAAACGCGCTTGATTTTTGCTTGGGGCACAATTATTTCTGGTTTGATGACAATTTTTATTTACAGAAACGTGGTGTAGCGATGGGCGCTAAGTTCGCCCCAAGCATCGCTAACCTCTTTATGGGGGAATGGGAGGACAAATTCATATTCGCGATTAAAAGAGATGCACTTTTACTCTATAAACGCTATATAGACGACCTCGTTTTCGTCTGGTCCGGTTCGTTATCATCCCTACAATCATTTTTGGATGAATTAAATGATAACACTAACCATATTAAACTCACCTGTGAAATCAGTGAAACCAGAATCCATTTTCTTGATGTCAATATATATAGATGTGGAGATAAACTAGGTACCTCAGTTTATTTTAAACCCACAGATTCTAATAGTTACCTCCCCATGCAGAGTGGCCACCATCCCCTATGGTTAAAAAACATTCCCAAGGGCCAACTGACTAGAATAAGAAGGAATTGCACTGAGATCTCTGATTATAAATCACAGTCCCTGATCATTAAGAAAAAATTCGAGGAGAAAGGATATCATGAACACATTCTTGATCAAATTATTGAAGAAGTTGCCCAAGTTCCCAGAACAGACCTCTTGGTAGAAACAACACAGACTCTCAACACCAATAACCAGGAATGGAGCTTTGTGTCTGGCTTCCATGCCCAATATAAGGAAGTGGAAGCTATCTTCACCAATCATTGGCATGTTTTATTAATGGACAGAATATTGCATCTTTCATTACCAAACACCCCTGGTTTCATCTATAGAAGATCACTCAATTATGCTGATAAAATTGTAAAAAAAGTGATTGACCCCCCGGCTAAACCCCCCTCCTTCTGGGATCAGGATGGATTTTATTCATGTAGAAAGTGTCGGGCATGCAGAGAGGTCAGAACACCAATAAGAGCATTAAATAGATTCACATCCACCTCAAATCAAAAGGAATTCAGGATAAAAGAATTTATTACGTGTAATACGACATATGTAGTATATGCTCTTCAATGTCCATGCGGCTTAATATATATAGGCCGTACTAAAAGACTTTTGAGAATTCGGATTGCTGAGCATATAGCCAACATAAAGGTAGGTTTTAAAGACCATAAAGTGTCATTACATTTTAAACTCCATCATAACCAGGACCCTATAGGACTAAAATTTTGGGGGATTGATCATCTCAAACCTTTTTGGAGAGGATCAAATCTTGTACGAGAACTCTCCAAACGTGAAACCCAATGGATTTTCCTGATAGACACACTGGCACCGAAAGGGTTGAATGTTGACCTAGATATTAATTGTTTTATAAGTGATTACTGATCCATATTTTTACTATATAGCAATTTTAATGTTTTGTCAAAATACGCAGTTCAAAACACACATACACAGATATACACATACACTGTGTTATATACACGTAGAGGTGTCTCCAGATTTTATTAACATAAAGTTTTTAGCATCGTATATTCTAAATGCTCAGATGGCAGTCTTCTATATACATATACACTTTTAATTCTTGTATTTTATATACATGAATTTTAGGTATGTGGGTTTTATCTGAGGTGTTTGTACTCTATCTATATATATATATATATATATATTTTTTAGACTCTTTATATATATATATTTTTTATTAGATATTTTTTAAGATATTTTTTTCTCTCATAGATGAATTTATCTTTTAATATATGAATTTATTAATTTATTTAGCTTTGATATTGTTCTTATGATATTGGTTTTATTATTATTACTATGCTGTTATGCACTTTATATAATCAGTATATAGATTATGACCAAACACTATTGGTTACAAATAGTCTATGAGCTACATGTTGGTGATAGGACTGTTCAGATGTGCGTTTTCCAGTCCATATCATTTGCATTGTTGGCCATACAACATACAAAAAATATGATATATTCACAAATATAATGTACTGTTTGTCCACAAGGGATAAAGTATGCACCACATTATTGTTCACCTTCAAGTTCTCTCTGTGGGGGAGATTATGTTATGATCCCCTATAATGTGTATGGTTGTGCTGCATGGCCATAATAATTTATCGATTAATTGCACATATTCTTTATCATTATATCCCTTTTATGTGGTTTATCAATTCATAGCAATTATATACCTGTTTTTATCTTTAATTTATCATTACCATTGAATTATATTGTAATGTTTACATCCGTGCTTCAAACTGTATGAGGGCGCCGTCAGCGTCCTATGAGGCAACAGCATCTAGCACCTGTCATCTGTTGCCAGGTACGCTGATTGGCGGTTACTCTATGAGCATGGTAATTTAAGGATCCCGTGTGTGTCGTTACGTTACGCCCTCTGTCGAAGTCGGATGACGAAACGCGTCAGGGCGTAACTACGACAACACGCGACCCGGAAGTGACGAGTGCGCTCCATCGTTGCGCTCCACCGCCCATCTCCTGAATCGGAAGTGTCTGCAGGATACACACACGCTCCGAGTGACGGCCATATACGGTGATAGCGCCCTCTGGGGCCACTCAATGCTTGTTTTATTCTGCATTATTGTACGTAGCTAGTTAAAGGGGTCTCCTAAATGTATGGGAATCAGTTCTTTTAATTAAACGGGATTACGCTATTTGCTGTTATTTCTCTGTTATTTTATGACCTGCTGTGGAGCCTATTTTCATTCTGGTGACCCTTGATAAGAAGTGACAAGCCATAACAGATTAACGGATGTATCCACTTTACATACAAGGCATATTTATTATGTGTTTCTGGTGAGTGTGAACCCCTAAGGGGAAAGTTACATCACGTGGTGGATTGCAATACATGTCTCTGGTGGAGGAAGGTGTTCACATGGACAATTGCTGTTACTCACTATTTTTTTCTGGACTGACTTTGCCACAAATCTACGTTTTGGACTTTACTAGTGGTTTCTGACCACGAGTCTTATTTGAGTATTTTAATATTTTAGCGCTGTTTGGTGTAATTTTAATAACCAAGCTTACTACTTTGTTTATTGTTTACCTCTTTTTCATTTATTCTTTCTATTTTAAACAGAAGCTTAGTATTTTAGAATATTTTGAGAAAAATATTTTATTATTTTCAATTTTATGTGCTACTGCTGTATACTGCTGGTTTGAACTGGCGCTAAGTGTGTGTTACATTAGGCCTTGTTTAACACACCTCTTATCCAATTCTTTATATATTTCTTGGCTGCCATGGATGCCCTGCGGTTTCTTAGCAGTAGAAACATAGATATCAATAGTGTATTTGCAGTAAATGAGCTCACTACAGCACAAACTAATTACAATGGAGCCATCATTGCTCTTGGTAATGTTTTAGAAAAACAGGTTCGTACATGGTGGGATATTTGCACCTTAGAACATTATATAAAAGAGAAAATCATCATTAGAAGTCTAAGATGGGAGGTAGTCCCACAGGACGGTTTAGATGACCCAGAATCCATGCATGAATGGCTGGAATTCTTTAATGGGATGGGTTTTAAGCTTCAAGAACTCATTTTAAAAAGAAAACGCACAAAAATGACACGTCTTGAAATAAGAATTAATGAGCTAGAGGCAGAACTTGAACCCATTAGAGAGTCACAGCAAATTATCGATTTCAATACACGGATTAAAAAGAAACTTGAAAAAATTGATAAAGACACACAGAGAAAGAAAACCAAAAAATTCCACAGGGATATGGGGGATTTTCGCTCTAATGCTATTTATTTATGGCAACAGACTAAGGGTCCTGTTATGAGTGATTTAAATATGGAAGTGGCAAATGTTGATAATATCACAGTTAGACCACAACCGTCTAACACCCAGGACATACCTACAAGCAGTCAACAGAGAGCATTCATACCCCCACATCTCCCAGTAGGACAGTCCACCCCTATAAGGAACGGAGTCTATCAAGGAAGAGGAAGACCTCCTAGGGGTGGTCCTGCGAACTCACAACAACATATGTCTTACAATAACCAATATCAAGTACCTGTCTACAATAGGTATGATACATCTCAACAACATGAAGATAGAGAACGTTTTCAATCCCCGCGCCCTTTTTTAGGGAGGGGGAGAGGATGGCAGAGAAAGGGTCGAGGTTACCCACCACGCAGAGGGAGGCCCCCGATGCAGTCTCAGCCCACATCCGACCAAAGGGATCATCAATGGAGAGAACCACCGTGGTGGGAGAGAGAACAAACCCCATATCAAGATCACAGGAGAGGAGACCAAGAGGGTGTAGAGCCGGGAGAAGGCTCCAGAAAAAGAAAAAAGAGAGACAGGGAATAGGCGGGATCTTTAATTTAACAGATGTCCAACTAACGCATAAGGAATTAAATATTCTGCATCTTGGCCTGAAATGTGGTCTGAGAAGATCAGTCAATAAGTTTGACATTTTTATTGATGTCCATAGATATGTAAGGAAATTGAATATTAAAAAACATTTTTTGAATAAAAATTTACAACCAACCACCAGTCTATCGTCAGTGCCAACGGATAGTGGACTTCGGAATAAATCACTTTTCAATCCACTCAATGCTGCTAACCAACAGGTTGATGTCTTCAAGGGTTTAGTTTTGCGAGATCTGGAAAACTTGGTCCCCAAAAAAGATGTGAACCCACGCCATATACAGCAGGGGATCGAAATGCTTGAGAAACGGAAAGATTTGGTGATACGACCAGCGGATAAAGGAGGAGGAATTGTTTTAATGACAAAAGCTTTTTATCACCAACAATTATTGGAAATGTTGACTGAAGATGACACGTATATAAAAAATTGGAGAGGGATCCTACTGCACAATATGAGTTAGATCTAAAAATTCTTATTGAATCTGGATACTCCAAGTGGGTACTCACAGATAAAGAAAGGAGATATTTGATCCCTAGCAGCAGTAGGATACCCACGATCTACACTCTCCCGAAAATCCATAAGGACGTTCATTCACCCCCAGGGAGACCGATAGTGAATGGAATAGGTTCTGTGTCGGCACGAGTTGGACAGTATCTAGACGTGTTTCTCCAGAAAAGTGTCATCATGACCAAGGCCTATCTAAGAGATACTAAAAATTTATTACAACTTCTAGAAACAATAGATTTAACAGGGAAACAGGAAGTTTATCTCGTAACGGCAGACGTCTCCTCCTTATATACGATCATTCAGCATGATGATGCTCTCCTAGCCCTGAATTGGGCTTTGAGTCAAAGGGATGACATCACACACAACCATAAGATCTTTCTTAGAAACGCGCTTGATTTTTGCTTGGGGCACAATTATTTCTGGTTTGATGACAATTTTTATTTACAGAAACGTGGTGTAGCGATGGGCGCTAAGTTCGCCCCAAGCATCGCTAACCTCTTTATGGGGGAATGGGAGGACAAATTCATATTCGCGATTAAAAGAGATGCACTTTTACTCTATAAACGCTATATAGACGACCTCATTTTCGTCTGGTCCGGTTCGTTATCATCCCTACAATCATTTTTGGATGAATTAAATGATAACACTAACCATATTAAACTCACCTGTGAAATCAGTGAAACCAGAATCCATTTTCTTGATGTCAATATATATAGATGTGGAGATAAACTAGGTACCTCAGTTTATTTTAAACCCACAGATTCTAATAGTTACCTCCCCATGCAGAGTGGCCACCATCCCCTATGGTTAAAAAACATTCCCAAGGGCCAACTGACTAGAATAAGAAGGAATTGCACTGAGATCTCTGATTATAAATCACAGTCCCTGATCATTAAGAAAAAATTCGAGGAGAAAGGATATCATGAACACATTCTTGATCAAATTATTGAAGAAGTTGCCCAAGTTCCCAGAACAGACCTCTTGGTAGAAACAACACAGACTCTCAACACCAATAACCAGGAATGGAGCTTTGTGTCTGGCTTCCATGCCCAATATAAGGAAGTGGAAGCTATCTTCACCAATCATTGGCATGTTTTATTAATGGACAGAATATTGCATCTTTCATTACCAAACACCCCTGGTTTCATCTATAGAAGATCACTCAATTATGCTGATAAAATTGTAAAAAAAGTGATTGACCCCCCGGCTAAACCCCCCTCCTTCTGGGATCAGGATGGATTTTATTCATGTAGAAAGTGTCGGGCATGCAGAGAGGTCAGAACACCAATAAGAGCATTAAATAGATTCACATCCACCTCAAATCAAAAGGAATTCAGGATAAAAGAATTTATTACGTGTAATACGACATATGTAGTATATGCTCTTCAATGTCCATGCGGCTTAATATATATAGGCCGTACTAAAAGACTTTTGAGAATTCGGATTGCTGAGCATATAGCCAACATAAAGCTAGGTTTTAAAGACCATAATGTGTCATTACATTTTAAACTCCATCATAACCAGGACCCTATAGGACTAAAATTTTGGGGGATTGATCATCTCAAACCTTTTTGGAGAGGATCAAATCTTGTACGAGAACTCTCCAAACGTGAAACCCAATGGATTTTCCTGATAGACACACTGGCACCGAAAGGGTTGAATGTTGACCTAGATATTAATTGTTTTATAAGTGATTACTGATCCATATTTTTACTATAGAGCAATTTTAATGTTTTGTCAAAATACGCAGTTCAAAACACACATACACAGATATACACATACACTGTGTTATATACACGTAGAGGTGTCTCCAGATTTTATTAACATAAAGTTTTTAGCATCGTATATTCTAAATGCTCAGATGGCAGTCTTCTATATACATATACACTTTTAATTCTTGTATTTTATATACATGAATTTTAGGTATGTGGGTTTTATCTGAGGTGTTTGTACTCTATCTATATATATATATATATATATATTTTTTAGACTCTTTATATATATATTTTTTTTATTAGATATTTTTTAAGATATTTTTTTCTCTCATAGATGAATTTATCTTTTAATATATGAATTTATTAATTTATTTAGCTTTGATATTGTTCTTATGATATTGGTTTTATTATTATTACTATGCTGTTATGCACTTTATATAATCAGTATATAGATTATGACCAAACACTATTGGTTACAAATAGTCTATGAGCTACATGTTGGTGATAGGACTGTTCAGATGTGCGTTTTCCAGTCCATATCATTTGCATTGTTGGCCATACAACATACAAAAAATATGATATATTCACAAATATAATGTACTGTTTGTCCACAAGGGATAAAGTATGCACCACATTATTGTTCACCTTCAAGTTCTCTCTGTGGGGGAGATTATGTTATGATCCCCTATAATGTGTATGGTTGTGCTGCATGGCCATAATAATTTATCGATTAATTGCACATATTCTTTATCATTATATCCCTTTTATGTGGTTTATCAATTCATAGCAATTATATACCTGTTTTTATCTTTAATTTATCATTACCATTGAATTATATTGTAACGTTTACATCCGTGCTTCAAACTGTATGAGGGCGCCGTCAGCGTCCTATGAGGCAACAGCATCTAGCACCTGTCATCTGTTGCCAGGTACGCTGATTGGCGGTTACTCTATGAGCATGGTAATTTAAGGATCCCGTGTGTGTCGTTACGTTACGCCCTCTGTCGAAGTCAGATGACGAAACGCGTCAGGGCGTAACTACGACAACACGCGACCCGGAAGTGACGAGTGCGCTCCATCGTTGCGCTCCACCGCCCATCTCCTGAATCGGAAGTGTCTGCAGGATACACACACGCTCCGAGTGACGGCCATATACGGTGATAGCGCCCTCTGGGGCCACTCAATGCTTGTTTTATTCTGCATTATTGTACGTAGCTAGTTAAAGGGGTCTCCTAAATGTATGGGAATCAGTTCTTTTAATTAAACGGGATTACGCTATTTGCTGTTATTTCTCTGTTATTTTATGACCTGCTGTGGAGCCTATTTTCATTCTGGTGACCCTTGATAAGAAGTGACAAGCCATAACAGATTAACGGATGTATCCACTTTACATACAAGGCATATTTATTATGTGTTTCTGGTGAGTGTGAACCCCTAAGGGGAAAGTTACATCACGTGGTGGATTGCAATACATGTCTCTGGTGGAGGAAGGTGTTCACATGGACAATTGCTGTTACTCACTATTTTTTTCTGGACTGACTTTGCCACAAATCTACGTCTTGGACTTTACTAGTGGTTTCTGACCACGAGTCTTATTTGAGTATTTTAATATTTTAGCGCTGTTTGGTGTAATTTTAATAACCAAGCTTACTACTTTGTTTATTGTTTACCTCTTTTTCATTTACTCTTTCTATTTTAAACAGCAGCTTAGTATTTTAGAATATTTTGAGAAAAATATTTTATTATTTTCAATTTTATGTGCTACTGCTGTATACTGCTGGTTTGAACTGGCGCTAAGTGTGTGTTACATTAGGCCTTGTTTAACACACCTCTTATCCAATATATATATATATATAAATATATAATATATATACACATATAAAAAAAGAAATAAAATTGAAGTTTTTTTGAATAAAATTAATAACATTAAAATTAATTCTAAACGGAATTGGATAGAATTCCATATAATATACTATACTAAAGGATCTGAAGAATGAGGATCATAAGGTGATGGGGTGGGCAATCCATCACCAAGGGTGTATACGTGATGTGTGATTGATACGTGTATATATGGATATAGAAAAAGGTGTGCAAATACTCTCGGTGTGGTCTTTGGATATGGTGTGAAGGTTGCTATGGGTATGTGGGTGAGGGGGTACTGGGTCACAACAGGATGTTAATTTCAATGCCCTCATTTAGGCCTCCAGGTGATAAAGTATCCAAAGTAAAAATCCAATAATTTTCTCTCTCGCATAGTCTCTTGTATCGTTCAGCAGTAGGGAAGTTATGGGGTATTGATTCAACCACCCATACTTGTAATCCTTCGGAGAGTTGTTTATGACATTGCTTGAAATGTCTGGGTACGCTGTGCTTATCTGAACCCTTCTCCACTAAATTTCGGTGCTCTCCAAAGCGCTTTCGCAGTGTACGTATAGTGCAGCCTACATAAAGTAGGCTGCAGGGGCACATGAGACAATATATTACATACTCCGATCCACAATTAAAAAAATCTGGAATGGTATATTGTTTTCCATTTTGTGTAAAGTTTTTTTGTCTATGTGTGACGTGAGAACAAGTAAGGCAAAGGGGCTTTTTGCACTGGTACATGCCTATGATGTTAAAGAACATGGATGGTGCACTAGCAGTAGGACGCAATGGTTTAAGTTTGCTGGGGACTATTTGTGTTTTGATGTTTTTAGCCCGCAGGTGTCCTCTTGCAGCCAATATCTTTGTTGGAGGATCTCACCTGCTGGTGGTAACACATGATACTGTAGTACCGGCGTCCACCAGCGGGTGTATTCTGGCAGTATGGGACAGGCAGCACTTCCTGTGGTCAGCTGTGACCTGAAGCTTAATCACTGGACTTCCTTTAATACCCGGCAAGTGCAAACACTCCTTGCCCTGGTATCTCTCTTCCTGACCCAGGACCTGTGACCCGGACTTAAGCCCGTATCTTATCCCAACCTGCACCCTGCCTGACCCGATCCCTACCTTGAACCTGCACCCTGTTTAACCTGATCCCTACCTTGAGCTTATCCTGTGTTTGTCTCCCTGGTCACCCAGATCCCTGCTCTGCAGCCAAACCCATCCGTCCCCTCTTTGTTCCTGCTTCCTCCCATCCTTACCCATCTGCTGGATCCCCTTGTGTATGACCTCGGCCTGGCTCTGTACTACGATTCTGGTATTTCCCTTATTTGTATATACCGTGTTTATATAGTCACTGTTATTGTTTAGTTTATTGCACTGTTCTACTGAAGGAGATTATTGTTTATCCACTACAATAAATTGTCACATTTTCACCTATACCCGTTTGGTTTCCTTTTATGCAGTCACACAGTCTGGTCAATTGGCCCTCACTGACACTTATAGTCTGAAGAAAATGGTTCCGCCTTTTCAGGTTAAAGCGCACTCTACCAGGCCAGTCAGTGCTTCATGGGCAGTGCATCACCAAGCCTCTGTGGCTCAGATTTGCAAGGCAGCTACTTGGTCGTCAGTACATACATTCACAAAATTCTATCAGATGGATGTAAGTTGGCAGGAGGATGCCGCCTTCGGGCGCAGTGTGCTGCAGGCAGCAGTATAGGTCCTCATGCCTGGCGGCTGCCGTTTTGCTTTGTGTCTCCCTCCCCTCAGAAGGCATTGCTTTGGGACATACTACATAGTTATGACTAAGGATGAGCTCCAGCGTGTTCGCAAAGCCCACATGCAGAGCCCGCCAGGAAGTCAGCGCTGCGCTAATCACAGGCAGCGAGACATTTCCCGATCTCTGCAGCCACGCATCGAGACAATGTCTCACTGCCTGTGATTAGTGCAGCGCAGTGCCGTCTTCCTGGCGGGCTATGCACGTTGGCTTTGCGAACACACCGCAGCTCATCCATAGTTATGACTATGGTGCTCTGTGTCCCCTGATGTTCGAAAAAGAAAATAGGATTTTTAAAACAGTTTACCTGTAAAATACTTTTCTTGGAGTACATCAAGGGACACAGGTCCCGCCCCTCTTATTGGGATATATATATATATATATATATATATATATATATATTGCTTTGCTACAAAAACTGAGGTACTCCCTGGATGGGAGGGGTTATATAGGGAGGGGGACTTCCTGTCTTTTGAGTGTACCAGTGTCCCTTCACCTATAGGTGGCGTATAACCCACACAGTTATGACTATGGGGCTCTGTGTCCCATGATGTACTCCAAGAAAAGGATTTTACAGGTAAGCTGTTATAAAAATCCTATTATTTTTTACTTTTTGCTATAATAAATATCCCAAAAAACAAACAAACACAAATTTCTTAATCAGTTTGGGCAAACAGTACAAAATAAGGGATATATTTATGGCATTTTTATTATTAAACTTTTTTACTAGTAATGGCGGTGATATGCGATTTTTTGCTGGGGTTGCGACATTGTGGCAGACAGATTGGACACTTTTGACACTTTTTTGGGACCATTGACATTTATATAGCAATCAGAGCTAAAAATAGCCACTGATTGCTGTATAAATGTCATTGGCAGGTAAGGGGGTTAACACTAGGGGGCGATCAAGGGGTTAAATGTGTGTCCTAGGGAGTGTTTCTAACTGTGGGGGGATGGGACTGCCTGGAGGAGGAGACCTGTTCATAATCAGTATTAACAGCAGATGTGCCTCCTCTCTCGTGACAGAACGGAAATCTGTCTGTTTACATTGACAGATCTCCGTTCTGTCTCTCTCAGGAGTGATCACGGGTGCCCGGCGGACATTGCGGCTACTGTGCACGCGCATCAGCTCCGTCGCCGCAAGCCTAGAGCTCTTAAAGCAACCGACGTACAGCTACGGCGATTCGCCCAGGGGAGCCAACCTGCTGCAGTTTAACTGCGGTGGCTGGTCCTTAACTGGTTAAAACGCACACACCTATGCATTACCATACTTTACAAAAAATACAACGCGCATGCGTTAATGCATGCATTGTGATGTGAATATATACCCAAATGCGGTATCATTCATTATCAGGTTAAAAAGTAATGGTCCCACCACTAAACCTTAGGGTATACTATTTGCAACTTTAGAAACTTCAGAGTATGAATCATAGGTCACTACTCTCTGAATGTGACCTTTTTCCAGTTTTCTATCTATTTACAGACTACATTTTCTAAGCCTATAGACCTCAACATACACATCAACCATCTGTGCAGAACTGCCAAACACTTTAACAAAGTCCAAGCATACTGCATCTACAGCCACCCCTTTGTTTAAGTTTCTGTTTGCTTCCTCATAAAAACAAAGCTGATTTGTTTGCCAACTTCTGTTTTCGCCTGAATTCGTGCTGGCTATTACTTATGGTATTGTTTTCTAGTAGATACTGTTGTATGTGTTTCTTAACCAAAACTCATCATGATTACTACAGAAGTTAAACTTACAGGCTTGTAGTTACCGGGCAAAGACTTTGATTACTTTGTATTTATAGACGCCACATTGGCCTATCATGAAAGAGTCTCTAAAATTGAAAAAAACAATCACTTAGAAATAACAGGGCTTAAAGTGACCACGAAACCCATAATGTATACAAATGTCATTACATTACAGTATACATTCAGCGACGTAGCTAAGGGGGGGGGGATTTGGGGGTTAAACCCCCCTCCCAGAGCATCAGTGCAGACAGAAATAGTAATGTTATGTGTGCTTCAACTACATTGCCACACTCGGCAGGCACTGACTCACACTCGAGCTGGTTCTCCTATTGATATGGTTCCCCCCTTGACTGCACAGGCGCTGCCGAACAGCTGTTAAAGCTCTGAGATTTCCGTTGGCTCGGTTTGCGCCTGCGCAGTCAAGAGGGAACCAGATTGATAGGAGGAACCATAGGCTCGGCAGCTGTGGATTTGCTCGCCCCCGATGCTTCATTACACACGCCACTTTCTTCTTCATGCCGCTCTATACAGCAAGGGGCGGATCAGATGTGATATTGAGCAGTGCGATTTGTTTGTTTATACACGACACTCTATACAGCCCCTTGCTGTATAGAGCGGCGTGTATAAACAAACAAATCGCACTGCTCAATATTATGACATCTTATCCGCCCCTTGCCACCCCTTGCTGTATACAGCGGCATGAAGAAGAAAGGGGCGTGTGTAACTAAGCAACGGGAGCGAGCGCGTCTGCAGCTGCCGAACAGCTGTTAAACCTCTGAGATTTACGTCACCTCGGATTGCGCCTGCGCAGTCAAAGGGGGAACCATATTGATAGGCGGAACCAGCTCGTCAGAACACTGGCCCGGGCTGTTGGGCTAAGGGAGGCTCTGTCAGCAGGAAGGCTCTGTCAGCAGGGAGTGGTGTCTTGTCGAGCTGGTTCCCCTATCGATATGGTTCCCCCCTTCACTGCGCAGGCGCTGCCGAACAGCTGTTGAAGCTCGGAGATTTCCGTCGGCTCGGCTTGCGCCTGCGCAGTCAAGAGGGAACCAGATCGATAGGAGGAACCATATGTTGGGCAGCTGTGGACGCGCTTGCCCCCCATGCTTCATTACACACGTCGCTCTATGCAGCAAGGGGCAGATCAGATGTGATATTGAGCAGTGCGATTTGTTTGTTTATACACGCCGCTCTATACAGCAAGGAAAGGAAAGAGCCCTGGACTGCCGCACTCTGTATAAACGATTTATTTCAAAATTTATTTTCAAAATTCCAAAATTAAAATCCAAAGTTAATACATGGGTTTAAAAGTCCAAAAACAAGTGTAGCAACCCCCTCACCCCGTCCTCTTTTAGCTAGGGGTATGTCACGCGACAGAGTGAGGTGCGCTACGGCCCATGTCCTCCCCACGGCTGTGGGTGAGGTGAAGGCCAGTACCTATCTTTTCCTCGAGCCAAATGTGTGTCGGTTATGAGGGTCAGTCCTTCCGTGCCAGAATCTCCCTTTGCTCCCATTAACAGAGTCCATACACCCATCGAAGTCCAAACTCAGGTTTATTGCGTATCTCCACATACAGTCAAATGCAACGGCATGATACGATGGGGAAGCAGGTCGAGGCACTGTACAGGTTCCTAGTCCCTACACTCCCTGTGCTATGACCAGGGGTTGCAGGAGTCTTGATTAGAGCTCCTCCGCTGCGCTATAGCCCCTATCAGGGGAAGATGTCCTCCAAGGGAGTTACCGAAGGCCCATCCGTCACCGGGTTGACACTAAACCGGGTCTTCGGACGGGTGACCTCCCCAGCCTCCTCACCTCAGATGCGGGTCCCCTCGCAAGGGGCACCCTGGAGCAACTTCACCCTCGCGGGACCCAGTCGGAGTCACCGGGTCCCAGGCCTCCTCAATAGTACCTCACCCCAGGCTGAAGGTGCCTGGGATGGACTCCATCTTCATTCCGGCCAGGCCTAGGGCGCCTAGGCCGGAACCTTGAACCGCCCGCACCCAGGCCTAAGGTGCCTGGGTGCGTGAAGGGATCATCCCCGAAGAAAAAGAGCCCCGTGGCGAGGGCGTCTCCCCCTTTTATCTCCTCACATCGACACCACGGCGGGTTCCCCGCCCCAGCCGTACCATCTCCGCAAAGAGACAAAAAGGGTAGTACTGTGGTAGTGGTTCTACCCTGAGCCAGCAGGTACACTGACACCCACTGGCCAAGGAGAATATCGCACCACCCAATCCTCCACGAATAACAAAAAGGGGTCTGAACCCTAACATAATCACACACTTGGGTCACACTACCCCCAAGTGTATCCCACTAAATTGAGGACCCCGCTACACACTCCCCCTGTGATTTGACGCTGGTCCCCAGCGTCAGGTGCACACCCATGTCTCCCAAGGAGTGGTGACATGAAGTGGGCCCCAGAGGCTATCCCTCAAATTTTTGGATACTGTACATGCCAAGACCTGTTCAACAGAAAAAGAGAAATATAAAACGATAAACTCTCATATAAAACTTCTGATCTGTACACATTTACAATCCCTCCCATTCCTAATCAAAAACCACCCCACCCTCAGCAGTCTTGATCGATGAATCTCCTGCAGAAGGGAAACAAAAGAAACAACATCCTAACAATCTGTGTCATTTGGCATGAATGGGTCTGTCAGCCGAGAAACCCATTCACTCCAATAAGTAAAGTGATGTATGTGTAACATTTTCAAACAATCGTTGCACAACACCGCCACCTGGTGACAGCGCCGCGGTCACAACACTTGCCGAAGTCTTCATTCTTCCTGCTTTCCTACTCTAACTCTATCCCCAAATGTCTCTGCCTTTTGGCACATGAAGAAAAGGGAGAACAAAAAAAAACAACAGCTCCCAAGTCTCCAGTGAGTGAAAGAAAAGCCCAAATCAAAACAAAAGTAGGGCACAGTTCTAGGCGTCTGGGAATGTCTCTTCCAGAAAGTTTCAACAGCAACAAAATAGGAGTTCACTTCTCCTACAAGTAAAATCTTGGATCCGGCAAAAACAAGGGCTTCAGGTGTTTGTCAAATACTTCCACCGAATATTCGACGTCTTCTCCTTCTTTCCTGCAGATGAGCACCTTATCAGCATGGATGTGGCGTCCCAGTCTCCAATCAGCTTTACAGTCTTTAAACTTTTTAGACACCGGCGGCGAACATGACAGGTATCGCCGGGCATGGGGCACTTTGAGTTTTTCCCACACAAACTTGTCATACCACCGTGGTCGCAAGACCTCGACTTCATACAATAAGTCCCGAGGCAAGTAGGGGTACTCCCACCCATATTCACGGGCGACTCTCTGGGAGAAAAGTCTCTGCAATCGAGCTAGAGGCGGCATCACATCTCGCTCACCTTCTCCTGGCTGTACGATGGCCTCCGGGTGCCGAGGTACCTTCACCATCTCAGGCGGCTTTGCTCTTGGTGCCCGCAATGAAGCACGCTGCATCCCCACTATCAGAGCGGGTGATGCGGTTGAATGTGGAAGGCTATTTAGAGGACTAGGCTTCCTCAATAACTCCGGGGCTTGCACCCGAAGCGTACTGTCACCTATGGACATGGGGGAGTCCTGTGGCTTACTCTGCACGGGTAGCGGGCGTCTGTCCCAGCCCTTCCGGTGAAACAGCTTGTCTATTTCTCCGTCATCACCACAGTCTGACAACGACTCTAGGTCGGAGGTGTCGTACATCTCGGCGGGAAGGTAGTCTCTAGTAGACGGAAGGCTACCCTCCCTTGCGGGCTCCACTGGCTGTGGACTCCCGACACCTCCAACCAACACCACAGTCCCAGCCCCTAGCTCACCTGGACCTTCTGAAGAACTGGGATGTCCGGGACTCTCTTCTCTACCGGCGCCATCTAGGCCAGGCAAGCAGCGGGGTGAAGCTCGACCACGACCATAGGATGCCTGTACCAGGCCGACTTTCCTCTTCAGGGGTGGCAGCAGGGAATCTGTGGTGACCGAAGCAGTGTCCTCGGATTTCTCTCTCTCAGTCTCTGGTTGGGCAGTCACTTCGCCCTGGTCAGCGCGTACGGGAACCTCCGCAGAGGCCTGGATCTCTCCCTCCGGAGTGGCGGTTCCTGTGATGCAGTTGAGGCGAAGGGCCCGGGGCCTTACTGTGGATGATTCGACCTCAAAAAGAAACTCCTTGCATGCTTCGCATCGCCCGAATGGCTTTAGTTGGACCACCAGTCCCGAGCATCCGGGACAGATCACACCGAGGGCCTCCGTGTCTCTGCATGAATACAGAGCCAACTGTCCTCGGGGCCTAAGTCTTATTCCCGTGTCTGTCAGGGGAGCAGCAAATGCAGTCATCTTGAAAGGATAAGGTACCGACATCCACTGAGAGCCTGAGTTCACTCCGACCACTTGCTGCTCCATCACGCGCTGACCACGCGCCGGAGTCTCCACATGTATCTCCACACGTGGCCAGACTCCTCCCACGACTTGCACACTTTCGCGGGCTTCCACCAGCCTCCGCCCACGAATTGTACAGTCACGGGGTGCCTCGTGGCGCAGTGCAGCAAAAGTCCCCACATGTAGTTCGTCACACGGCTGGACTCCTCCCTCTTCCCGCTCTTTCTGCATGGGCCTCTCCCGGTTTTTTAGAGAAATTTCCACGACTTCGAGCACAGGGACGCACTTTGGCCAATCACATGGCCGACCTGCTCGGACCTCTCGCAGCAAAGTTCAAACACAGCCGTTCCAAACCTCAGGGTCAACACACATTTGATCCCGGACAAGCCCCCACGTGTAGCAACCCCCTCACCCCGTCCTCTTTTAGCTAGGGGTATGTCACGCGACAGAGTGAGGTGCGCTACGGCCCATGTCCTCCCCACGGCTGTGGGTGAGGTGAAGGCCAGTACCTATCTTTTCCTCGAGCCAAATGTGTGCCGGTTATGAGGGTCAGTCCTTCCGTGCCAGAATCTCCCTTTGCTCCCATTAACAGAGTCCATACACCCATCGAAGTCCAAACTCAGGTTTATTGCGTATCTCCACATACAGTCAAATGCAACGGCATGATATGATGGGGAAGCAGGTCGAGGCACTGTACAGGTTCCTAGTCCCTACACTCCCTGTGCTATGACCAGGGGTTGCAGGAGTCTTGATTAGAGCTCCTCCGCTGCGCTATAGCCCCTATCAGGGGAAGATGTCCTCCAAGGGAGTTACCGAAGGCCCATCCGTCACCGGGTTGACACTGCACTGGGTCTTCGGACGGGTGACCTCCCCAGCCTCCTCACCTCAGATGCGGGTCCCCTCGCAAGGGGCACCCTGGAGCAACTTCACCCTCGCGGGACCCAGTCGGAGTCACCGGGTCCCAGGCCTCCTCAATAGTACCTCACCCCAGGCTGAAGGTGCCTGGGATGGACTCCATCTTCATTCCGGCCAGGCCTAGGGCGCCTAGGCCGGAACCTTGAACCGCCCGCACCCAGGCCTAAGGTGCCTGTGTGCGTGAAGGGATCATCCCCGAAGAAAAAGAGCCCCGTGGCGAGGGCGTCTCCCCCTTTTATCTCCTCACATCGACACCACGGCGGGTTCCCCGCCCCAGCCGTACCATCTCCGCAAAGAGACAAAAAGGGTAGTACTGTGGTAGTGGTTCTACCCTGAGCCAGCAGGTACACTGACACCCACTGGCCAAGGAGAATATCGCACCACCCAATCCTCCACGAATAACAAAAAGGGGTCTGAACCCTAACATAATCACACACTTGGGTCACACTACCCCCAAGTGTATCCCACTAAATTGAGGACCCCGCTACACACTCCCCCTGTGATTTGACGCTGGTCCCCAGCGTCAGGTGCACACCCATGTCTCCCAAGGAGTGGTGACATGAAGTGGGCCCCAGAGGCTATCCCTCAAATTTTTGGATACTGTACATGCCAAGACCTGTTCAACAGAAAAAGAGAAATATAAAACGATAAACTCTCATATAAAACTTCTGATCTGTACACATTTACAATCCCTCCCATTCCTAATCAAAAACCACCCCACCCTCAGCAGTCTTGATCGATGAATCTCCTGCAGAAGGGAAACAAAAGAAACAACATCCTAACAATCTGTGTCATTTGGCATGAATGGGTCTGTCAGCCGAGAAACCCATTCACTCCAATAAGTAAAGTGATGTATGTGTAACATTTTCAAACAATCGTTGCACAACACCGCCACCTGGTGACAGCGCCGCGGCCACAACACTTGCCGAAGTCTTCATTCTTCCTGCTTTCCTACTCTAACTCTATCCCCAAATGTCTCTGCCTTTTGGCACATGAAGAAAAGGGAGAACAAAAAAAAACAACAGCTCCCAAGTCTCCAGTGAGTGAAAGAAAAGCCCAAATCAAAACAAAAGTAGGGCACAGTTCTAGGCGTCTGGGAATGTCTCTTCCAGAAAGTTTCAACAGCAACAAAATAGGAGTTCACTTCTCCTACAAGTAAAATCTTGGATCCGGCAAAAACAAGGGCTTCAGGTGTTTGTCAAATACTTCCACCGAATATTCAACGTCTTCTCCTTCTTTCCTGCAGATGAGCACCTTATCAGCATGGATATGGCGTCCCAGTCTCCAATCAGCTTTACAGTCTTTAAACTTTTTAGACACCGGCGGCGAACATGACAGGTATCGCCGGGCATGGGGCACTTTGAGTTTTTCCCACACAAACTCGTCATACCACCGTGGTCGCAAGACCTCGACTTCATACAATAAGTCCCGAGGCAAGTAGGGGTACTCCCACCCATATTCACGGGCGACTCTCTGGGAGAAAAGTCTCTGCAATCGAGCTAGAGGCGGCATCACATCTCGCTCACCTTCTCCTGGCTGTACGATGGCCTCCGGGTGCCGAGGTACCTTCACCATCTCAGGCGGCTTTGCTCTTGGTGCCCGCAATGAAGCACGCTGCATCCCCACTATCAGAGCGGGTGATGTGGTTGAATGTGGAAGGCTATTTAGAGGACTAGGCTTCCTCAATAACTCCGGGGCTTGCACCCGAAGCGTACTGTCACCTATGGACATGGGGGAGTCCTGTGGCTTACTCTGCACGGGTAGCGGGCGTCTGTCCCAGCCCTTCCGGTGAAACAGCTTGTCTATTTCTCCGTCATCACCACAGTCTGACAACGACTCTAGGTCGGAGGTGTCGTACATCTCGGCGGGAAGGTAGTCTCTAGTAGACGGAAGGCTACCCTCCCTTGCGGGCTCCACCGGCTGTGGACTCCCGACACCTCCAACCAACACCACAGTCCCAGCCCCTAGCTCACCTGGACCTTCTGAAGAACTGGGATGTCCGGGACTCTCTTCTCTACCAGCGCCATCTAGGCCAGGCAAGCGGCGGGGTGAAGCTCGACCACGACCATAGGATGCCTGTACCAGGCCGACTTTCCTCTTCGGAGGTGGCAGCAGGGAATCTGTGGTGACCGAAGCAGTGTCCTCGGATTTCTCTCTCTCAGTCTCTGGTTGGGCAGTCACTTCGCCCTGGTCAGCGCGTACGGGAACCTCCGCAGAGGCCTGGATCTCTCCCTCCGGAGTGGCGGTTCCTGTGATGCAGTTGAGGCGAAGGGCCCGGGGCCTTACTGTGGATGATTCGACCTCAAAAAGAAACTCCTTGCATGCTTCGCATCGCCCGAATGGCTTTAGTTGGACCACCAGTCCCGAACATCCGGGACAGATCACACCGAGGGCCTCCGTGTCTCTGCATGAATACAGAGCCAACTGTCCTCGGGGCCTAAGTCTTATTCCCGTGTCTGTCAGGGGAGCAGCAAATGCAGTCATCTTGAAAGGATAAGGTACCGACATCCACTGAGAGCCTGAGTTCACTCCGACCACTTGCTGCTCCATCACGCGCTGACCACGCGCCGGAGTCTCCACATGTATCTCCACACGTGGCCAGACTCCTCCCACGACTTGCACACTTTCGCGGGCTTCCACCAGCCTCCGCCCACGAATTGTACAGTCACGGGGTGCCTCGTGGCGCAGTGCAGCAAAAGTCCCCACATGTAGTTCGTCACACGGCTGGATTCCTCCCTCTTCCCGCTCTTTCTGCATGGGCCTCTCTCGGTTTTTTAGAGAAATTTCCACGACTTCGAGCACAGGGACGCACTTTGGCCAATCACATGGCCGACCTGCTCGGACCTCTCGCAGCAAAGTTCAAACACAGCCGTTCCAAACCTCAGGGTCAACACACATTTGATCCCGGACGAGCCCCCACGTGTAGCAACCCCCTCACCCTGTCCTCTTTTAGCTAGGGGTATGTCACGCGACAGAGTGAGGTGCGCTACGGCCCATGTCCTCCCCATGGCTGTGGGTGAGGTGAAGGCCAGTACCTATCTTTTCCTCGAGCCAAATGTGTGCCGGTTATGAGGGTCAGTCCTTCCGTGCCAGAATCTCCCTTTGCTCCCATTAACAGAGTCCATACACCCATCGAAGTCCAAACTCAGGTTTATTGCGTATCTCCACATACAGTCAAATGCAACGGCATGATACGATGGGGAAGCAGGTCGAGGCACTGTACAGGTTCCTAGTCCCTACACTCCCTGTACTATGACCAGGGGTTGCAGGAGTCTTGATTAGAGCTCCTCCGCTGCGCTATAGCCCCTATCAGGGGAAGATGTCCTCCAAGGGAGTTACCGAAGGCCCATTCGTCACCGGGTTGACACTGCACCGGGTCTTCGGACGGGTGACCTCCCCAGCCTCCTCACCTCAGATGCGGGTCCCCTCGCAAGGGGCACCCTGGAGCAACTTCACCCTCGCGGGACCCAGTCGGAGTCACCGGGTCCCAGGCCTCCTCAATAGTACCTCACCCCAGGCTGAAGGTGCCTGGGATGGACTCCATCTTCATTCCGGCCAGGCCTAGGGCGCCTAGGCCGGAACCTTGAACCGCCCGCACCCAGGCCTAAGGTGCCTGGGTGCGTGAAGGGATCATCCCCGAAGAAAAAGAGCCCCGTGGCGAGGGCGTCTCCCCCTTTTATCTCCTCACATCGACACCACGGCGGGTTCCCCGCCCCAGCCGTACCATCTCCGCAAAGAGACAAAAAGGGTAGTACTGTGGTAGTGGTTCTACCCTGAGCCAGCAGGTACACTGACACCCACTGGCCAAGGAGAATATCGCACCACCCAATCCTCCACGAATAACAAAAAGGGGTCTGAACCCTAACATAATCACACACTTGGGTCACACTACCCCCAAGTGTATCCCACTAAATTGAGGACCCCGCTACACAAGCAAAAACAGAAAACTGACATGCAGGGTTGGATAGCTGATGCGTTTCACATCAAAGATAGATGCTTACTCATAGCTCTATACAGCAAGGGATGCATTTAAACCTATTAGTAATGGATCTGTTAAACAGCAGATATCAGCCCCTTGCTGTATAGAGCGGCGTGTATAAACAAACAAATCGCACTGCTCAATATCACATCTGATCTGCCCCTTGCTGTATACAGAGGCGTGAATAATAAAGCGGCGTGTGTAACTAAGCAATCGGAACGAGAGCGTCTGCAGCTGCCGAACAGCTGTTAAACCTCGGACCTTGGATTGCGCCTGCGCAGTCAAGAGGGGAACCATATCGATGGGAGGAACCAGATCGTCAGAATACCGGGAGGTCCATTGATGCTTTGACCCTGCCCCACCCCATGTAGCCTGTATGTGCTCGGAGCAGAGAGGGAGAGCTAAGAATTCCTCCCCTGTACATCTGAGACCCCCGCCCCTATCGAAGCAAGCCCCAGACCTCTGAGAGCGGGAGGTGAGCCCGCTGGCCAGGTAGGTCTTTCTGCCAATAGTTACACACGGCCTGTAGACAGTAGACTCACTGTTATGCTATGTCATTCCCTGTTGTCGTAGCCGCAGTCACTGGTCATTCCCTATAGTTGCGGCCACAGTCTCTGGTCATTTCCTGTAGTAACAGTCTCTGGTCATTCCCTGTAGTCGCAGCCACAGTCTCTGGTCATTCCCTGTAGCCGCAGTCTCTGGTTATTCCCTGTAGTCGCATCCGCAGTCTCTGGTCATTCCCTGTAGTCGCAGCCACGGTCTCTGGTCATTCCCTGTACCTGCAGTCTCTGGTCATTCTCTGTAGTCGCAGCCTCAGTCTCTGGCCATTTCCTGCAATCGCAGCAACAGTCTCTGGTCATTCTCTGTAGTCGCAGTCTCTGGTCAATTCCTGTAGTCGCATCCGCAGTCTCTGGTCATTTCTTGTAGCCGCAGTCTCTGGTCATTTCCTGTAGTCGCGGTCTCTGGTCATTTCCTGTAATCGCAGTCTCTGGTCATCTCCTGTAGTCGTGGTCTCTAGTAATTTCCTGTATTCGTGGCCTCTGGTCATTTCCTGTAGTCACAGTCTTTGGTCATTCCCTGTAGTCGCATCCCGAGTCTCTGGTCATTCCCTGTAGTCGCATCCGCAGTCTCTGGTCATTCCCTGTAGTCGCATCCGCAGGCTCTGGTCATTTCCAGGAGCTGCAGTCTCTGGTCAGTTCCTGTAGTCGCGGTCTCTGGTCATTTCCTGTAGTCGCGGCCTCTGGTCATGTGCTGTAGTTACAGTCTTTGGTCATTTCCTGTAGTCGCAGCCACAGTCTCTGGTCATTCCCTGTAGCCATAGTCTCTGGTCATTCCCTGTAGTCGCAGCCGCAGTCTCTGGTCATTTTCTGTAGTCGTAGTCTCTGGTCATTCCCTGTAGCAGTGTTGCCAACCGTACGTTAATTTACGTACAGCACGTAAATTTAACCCCCTTTTTCGGGTGTACGTAAAGTCCGTTGTGGGCATCGGCTGCCCATAAAAAAGATGGCCGTGAGCCGACCATGCAACGGCGCATGCGCCGTTCCGAAGCCGGCCGGACTCGGGAAAGCTCGTATGCGCTCGGCCGAGCGGCGCATGCGCAGTAACGTAATGGCGCCGCCCGGCGCCATTTTTGAATAGAGTTTTAGCCAGGACGGGACTCAGGAGTGCTCGCGGGGCTACAGTGTCTCACAGTCGCCGACGCTGTAGGAGGAGAGGACTCGGCCGAGCAGGGGTGAGGAGGAGGGGGGGATATAAAGTAAGAGGAGGAAATGGAATGCGCTGGGAGCGGGAGCCCGGAGGGTGAAGCGGCCATGGCATGCAGGGGAGGGACAGAGACTGATGTGCTCTCTCTGTCCACCATCATATAACTTCTCCTCTACATCATCAGTATGCTGTGTCCTCCTTCCGTGCCCTTTTCACCTCTCCACATGTCAGAGCTGCCCTGACCTGTGGAGAGGTGAAAGGGGCACAGAAGGAGGACACAGCATAGCATACTGATGATGTGGAGGAGAAGTTATATGATGGTGGACAGAGGAGGAGGCCACTGTGAGGGGGTAAGGAGGACCCTATCATGTTCGCAGCCTCTGTCCCCCTCCTGTGTCATGTCCGCAGCCTCTGTCACCCCTCCTGTGTCATGTCCGCAGTCTCTGTCACCCCTCCTGTGTCATGTCCGCAGCCTCTGTCACCCCTCCTGTGTCATGTCCGCAGCCTCTGTCCCCCTCCTATGTCATGTCCACAGCCTCTGTCCCCCTCCTGTGTCATGTCCGCAGCCTCTGTCACCCCTCTTGTGTCATGTCCGCAGCCTCTGTCACCCCTCTTGTGTCATGTCCGCAGCCTCTGTCACCCCTCCTGTGTCATGTCCGCAGCCTCTGTCACCCCTCCTGTGTCATGTCCGCAGTCTTGTGAATTGAGAAATATGTTTTTTTACTTTTGTTTAACTGAAACACATTGATATTAGCATTAGTTGTGTGTTTATAGTTGAAATATTGATATTTGCACTGTTTAGCAGTAAAAACAGTAATTTTAGGTACTTTTTTGCAGCGCCAGTAAAAAATGCGACTCTGCCAGTAATTGTCATGATTTTTGCCAGTAAGAAATTGGTGCCGTACAGAAATTTTGGCATCCTTGCCAGTAAATTTCACTTCAGGGGGTTGGCAACACTGCCCTGTAGTCGCAGCCACAGTCTCTGGTCATTCCCTGTAGCCGTAGTCTCTGGTCATTCCCTGTAGTCGCAGCCGCAGTCTCTGGTCATTTTCTGTAGTCGTAGTCTCTGGTCATGCCCTGTAGTCACAGCCACAGTCTCTGGTCATTCCCTGTAGTTGCAGCCGCAGTCTCTGGTCATTCCCTGTAATCCCAGTCGCAGTCTCTGGTCAATTCCTGTAGTCGCAGCTGTAGTCTATGGTCATTTGCTGTAGTCGCATCCACAGTCTCTGGTCATTTGCTGTAGTCACATCCACAGTCTCTGGTCATTCCCTGTAGTCGTATCCGCAGTTTCTGTTCATTCCCTGTAGTCGCATCCGCAGTCTCTGGTCATTCCCTGTAGCCGCAGCCGCAGTCTCTGGTCATTCCCTTTCGCCGCAGCCGCAGTCTCTGGTCATTCCCTGTAGCCGCTTCCGCAGTCTCTGGTCATTTCCTGTAGTCGATTCCGCAGTCTCTGGTCATTTCCTGTAGTTGATTCTGCAGTCTGTGGTCATTCCCTGTAGTCGCATTCCACAGTCTGTGGTCATTCCCTGTAGTCGCAGCCACGGTCTCTAGTCATTCCCTGTACCTGCAGTCTCTGGTCATTCTCTGTAGCTGCAGCCTCAGTCTCTGGCCATTTCCTGTAATAGCAGCCACAGTCTCTGGTCATTCTCTGTAGTCGCAGTCTCTGGTCATTTCCTGTAGTCGCATCCGCAGTCTCTGGTCATTTCCTGTAGCCGCAGTCTCTGGTCATTTCCTGTAGTCGCAGTCTCTGGTCATTTCCTGTAGTCGTGGTCTCTGGTCATTTCCTGCTGTCGCGGCCTCTGGTCATTTCCTGCTGTCGCGGCCTCTGGTCATATCCTGTATTCACAGTCTTTGGTCATTCCCTGTAGTCGCAGCCACAGTCAGAGGCATAGCGTGGGGGGGCAGGGGGGCCGCCGCACCGGGCGCAACATTGGGGGGGGGGCGCGAAATCCCGCACCAGTGTGTCACTTTTCTTAACTCTGTAAGATTCCATCTACTGTGTCCCGACCGCCATGTTGCGGCAGCTGGCGCCCTGTGATTGGGCGAATGCAGTCATGTGCTGTGGCAGGGCTGGCCAGTCCTTTAACGCGCGCGAAGGCTCCCCCTGGAGGAGTCCCGCCCGCGCTTCTGTTAGCCGCCACCATCACCCTCCCTCCTTACCGCGCCGGATCTGGCAGTGAACTTCATCTGGGACTGACTGGGAACTCGGCAGTCGGCACTGCTGACTAAGGTGAGTGACCGAGTCTCTGAGGGAGGCAGAGAGCCAGCTCAGATGGGACTCGGAGCAGCCGCGGCCGGGTCAGCAGCAGCAGTTAGTTTGGCCGGAGTGAGAGTCACGCCACCCGGTGAAGGGGGGGGGGGAGGGGGGATGTTACTGTCTGTTCACCGCCATGCCACATGTTAGCAGCATTGCCAGCCAGCCAGTCAGCTCACACGCAGCATGCCTGCGTGCCTAAGTACAGACAGTTACATGCCTCATGCTCCCCCCCCCTGCAAGAACCTGATAATTAATTTACTGAGCTCAGCTTCATGATGTATCCTATCCCCTCAGGGCATTCGACATGTAAGGGGTTAAATGATTATTCCTGCTATGTAATGTATCCCCTCAGACTTTCAGCATGTAAGGGGTTAAATGATGAGGTATTTAGCATTTCGAATGCCCTGAGGGGATGCATTACATAGCAGGAATAATCATTTAACCCCTTACACGTCGAATGCCCTGAGGGGATACATTACATACATACCTCCCAACTTTTCAACATTGAGCTGCGGGACACCTGGGGAGCAGGGCAGGTTGTTAAGCAGGGGGGCTGGTTGGTGCTGCTAAAAAAAAATTGTTGCGCGGGGGGAGGTTGCAGGGTGCTATCACGGTTACGCCAGAAAATTTTGAAGTTGGAGGCAGCTCCTCTAATAGGCCCTGAATGCCTATATGAAGTGAGTGCGAGTAGAGCAAGAGGGCGCCAGCCTTCTGGAGGTAAAAGAACAGATGTGCGTAGAGAAAAAAACACCACAATAAAAAAATGATGGTGGAAAAAAACAACTCACTGTAGGATGTGAAGAAGGTGCTTATTATCGTCTGAGGAGCAGTGGGTCTTGCTCGGGCTCTGTGGCGGAGGACGGTGTGGTGGCTACACTGGCGGATATGAGTGAGACAGATGCCTGTGGTGTGATAGTATGGAGTCTGCAGGAGGGATGTCCAGCTGCTCAGGTGGATATTGGTGGCTGCCAATAAGATGTCGGCGGCTGCAGATGGAGTGTACCAGCGGTTCCATCCTTGGATACTACTGTCACCATAGTATCCAAGAATGGAGCCGCTGGTTACACTCAATCTGCAGCTGTCAACATCTCAGATGTGAATATTTGATGTTAAGGGACACGCTGATTGGCATATTTTGGTGTGGCCCTTAACATAAAATGTGCCCATCAGCATGCCCCTTATTTTGTTAAGGGGGCACGCTGATGGGGACAGCTGATGTAAGGTGGCACAGTGATGGGGGCACCTAATGTAAAGGAGCACTCTGATGGGCACGCACACCTGATGTAAAGCATCACTCTGACGAGCACACCTAATGTAAAGGGGCACACTGAAAATATGCCAATCAGCGTGTCCCTTAACATAAAATGTGCCCATCAGTGTTCCCCTTAACATTAAATATGCCCATCTGAGATGTTGACAGCTGCAGATTGAGTGTAACCAGCGGCTCCATCCTTGGATACTATGGTGACAGTAGTATCCAAGGATGGAACCGCTGGTACACTCCATCTGCAGCCGCCGGCATCTTATCGGCAGCCACCAATATCCACCTGAGCAGCTGGACATCCCTCCTGCAGACTCCATACCATCACACCACAGGCATCTGTCTCACTCATATCCGCCAGTGTAGCCACCACACCGTCCTCCGCCACAGAGCCCGAGCAAGACCCACTGCTCCTCAGACGATAATAAGCACCTTCTTCACATCCTAAAGTGAGTTTTTTTTTCCCCCCAATCATTTTTTATAGTGGTGTTTCTCTACGCATATCTGTTCTTTTACCTCCAGAAGGCTGGCACCCTCTTGCTCTACTCGCACTCACTTCATATAGGTATTCAGGGCCTATTAGAGGAGCTGCCTCCACTTGTGTTCCAACTTCAACCTGTCCTTTTGTCCCGCAGTGCAATATTTTTCCTCCTTCACTAATTTTTATGTCTTAATTTCATTCAATTGAAAATTACTTAGACTCATATGAATTTAAGAAATTGGAGACTCTGCATTAGTTTTCCTTTTCACCAATTTTTTACATTACACCTATTGACATTCATTTATTTATTCATTTAGCGCTGTACCTCATTTTACATATTTCAGTGTAGGTGTAAGGTCGGTGGGTCAGTGTATGTGTCAGGTAGGTGTCGGGGGTCAGTGTGTGTCAGTCAGTGTAATAGTCAGTGTTGGTGTCAGGTGGGTCAGTGTAATGTGAGTAGTGCATTAAGTAGGAGTGAGGTGGGTTAGTGTAGGAGTGAGGTGGGTTAGTGTAGGAGTGAGGTGGGTTAGTGTAGGAGTGAGGTGGGTTAGTGTAGGTGTCAGGTGGGTTAGTGTAGGTGTCAGGTGGGTTAGTGTAGGTGTCAGGTGGGTTAGTGTAGGTGTCAGGTGGGTCAGTGTAGGTGTCAGGTAGGTCAGGTGGGTCAGTGTGCAGGGTAGTGGTCAGTGTGCAGTGTAGTGGTGTGCAGTGTGTAGTGGTCAGTGTGCGGGTTTGTGGTCAGTGTGCGGGTTTGTGGTCAGTGTGCGGGTTTGTGGTCAGTGTGCGGGTTTGTGGTCAGTGTGCGGGTTAGTGGTCATTGTGTGGTGGAAAGTCTGCAGGTTGGGGGGGCGCAAATTTCTTGCCTTGCCCCGGGCGCTGACAACCCACGCTACGCCACTGGCCACAGTCTCTGGTCATTCCCTGTAGCCGTAGTTTCTGGTCATTCCCTGTAGTTGCATCCGCAGTCTCTGGTCATTCCTTGTAGTCGCATCCGCAGTCTCTGGTCATTTCCTGTAGCTGCAGTCTCTGGTCATTTCCTGTAGTCGCAGTCTCTGGTCATTTCCTGTAGTCCTGGCCTCTGGTCATTTCCTGTACTCACAGTCTCTGGTCATTCCCTGTAGTTGCAGCCACAGTCTCTGGTCATTTCCTGTAGTCGCAGCTGCAGTCTCTGGTCATTCCCTGTAGTCGCAGCCGCAGTCTCTGGTCATTCCCTATAGTCGCAGCCACAGTCTCTGGTCATTTCTACCTTAACAAAGTAAGGTTTGGTATAAGCTGTTCCTGAACTCTTGGCTCTTGACACCGTGATTGCTTATTGGATATTGATATTTGTTGACAGCCTTGGCAATTATTTCCTGTAGTCGCGGTCTCTGGTCATTTCCTGTAGTCAGTCTCTGGTCATTCCCTCTAGTCGCAGCCACAGTCTCTGGTCATTCCCTGTAGCTGTAGTCTCTGGTCATTCCCTGTAGCCACAGCCGCAGTCTCTGGTCATTTTTTGTAGTCGTAGTCTCTGGTCATTCCCTATAGTCACAGCCACAGTCTCTGGTCATTCCCTGTAGCCGCAGTTTCTGGTCATTCCCTTTAGTCGCATCCGCAGTCTCTGGTCATTCACTGTAGTCGCAGCCACAGTCTCCGGTCATTCTCTGTAGTTGCAGCCGCAGTCTCTGGTCATTCTCTGTAGTTGCAGTCTCTGGTCATTCCCTGTAGTCACAGCCGCTGTCTCTGGTCATTCTCTGTAGTCGCAGTCTCTTGTCATTCGCTGTAGTCACATCCGCAGCCTTTGGTCATTCCCTGTAGTCGCATCCACAGTCTCTGGTCATTCCCTGTAGTCGCAGCCACAGTCTCTGGTCATTCCCTGTAGTCCCAGTCGCAGTCTCTAGTCATCTCCTGTAGTCGCAGCCGCAGTCTCTGGTCATTCGCTCTAGTCGTATCCGCAGTCTCTGGTCATTCCCTGTAGTCGCATCCACAGTCTCTGGTCATTCCCTGTAGTCGCAGCCGGAGTCTCTGGTGATTCCCTGTAGTCGCAGTCTCTGGTCTGTAGTCGCAGCCGCAGTCTCTGGTCATTTCTACCTTAACAAAGTAATGTTTGGTTTAAGCTGTTTCTGAACCCTTGGCTCTTGACACCGTGATTTCTTATTGGATATTGATATTTGTTGACAGCCTTGGCAATTAATTTGGCTTGTAGTACTATCTTGTCAGCTAATTTAGTGCTGCGCAACCTGTAGTCACATCCACAGTCTCTGTGTCACAGTAATTTCCTGTAATCCATCTGCAGTCTCTGATTATCTGTGCATTTGGCTTGTGGCTGCGGCGACTGTGACATCAATGGGTAAGTTTAAAGGCGGCACCGTGAAGCTAAGCATTGATGTCACGGCAATGTGTAGTCAATAATGCAGCTGCTATGTTCATTTAGAGGTAGTTGGTCAAGGTGTGGTTCTGTTTAATCATCCCCTTTGAGTTCACATTGACTGCGGCTTTGAAATTGTGCAACTTCATCTGAAATCGCATTATTTAAAAGCCACATGTGAGCGCGACTTCAGGTGTGACTTGGAAGACATCTGTGCGGCTTCATGCACCGATGTCTATGCAAGTCGCACCTGAAATCACCATAAGTAGTGCAGGAACTACTTTTTCAAATCAGTGCGGCATTTGAGCAATAGGGTGTGACTTGTTGCTCCAATGTGAACGGGGGCTTAGGCCCTTCTTATATCCAATCTGGTCATGCCCACTACTCTCTGCGGCATGCTCAACAGAATTTGTTTTTTAACTGTATCCCAGGAGGGCTGGTATTTTATCACATTTTGTAATCTCTAGCAACCAATCAGTGAGCGGTAATGCTATGCAGTAATCTATCACTACCAATCAGTGAGCAGTAATGATGTGCAGTAACCTCTAGCAGCCAGTCAGTAAGCGGTAATGATACACTGCAACCTCTGGCAACCAATCACAATCTCTGTCTGATCTGCTGCAGTAAACTGATTTTGAAAATGTTTGCCCAGGGTCCATTTATTTTAAAGAGGGCCCTGGCTCTCGCTGCTCCGCCTCTGCACCCGCACCTCAGTGCCTCCAGGCTCCTTTATATGAGATCATGTCTTCTTGACTCATCCAGCCGCAGCCACCAGGACAGGAGGAAGCACTAAACAGAGTGGGAGCGACCAACACCTACCCACCCACCTGTCTTCTCTATTTTCATTGGCTCTGCCTCCTTGCAGTGCTGCTTTCTACCTTTGAGTGCCGCTTGGGTGAGGAGCTGGACCCTCAAGGGTGCTGTGAGCCACCAGCCTGCCAGGTGGCTGTAGATGTGGATGATGTTCTGAAGTGCTGCTGCTGTCCATTGACAAACTCAGTCCACCCCGGGTCACTAGGTGTTTCCCTCTTTCCCTTGTGTCCTCCTCAGTCAGGCTAGCTTAGAACTGCATTTCTGCAGAATTCCTTCCTGTCATTCTACTGGTATCTGAGATTGTGGCAACTGCTGGCAAAGTTGGTGATTGAGGCGCTGGACTGAGTCTTCCATAATTGCTGCTGTGTTAGCCTGTCAGGCACATGTAGCAATTTGGGATCGTTGGCAGAATATTTCTGTGATTCTGCCCGCCACCGCACCCTGATTCCAAATCACACTGCAATGCTGGCAAAAAGCAGCCCATGTGTTTGTGGTCCATTCATTTTTACTGGCACCACAATGTTGTGTCTTTTTGCTGTGATTGTTGAGCGATTTATCGCACAACAAGCATCCAAAACCACACAGTTTTTTGGTACCACTAAAAATTAATGGAACACAAATGCATGTGCTGCATTTTGCCAGCATTGCAGTGTGATTTGGAATTGCGGACAAAATCACAGCGATTCTGCCCACGATCCCAAATAACTACATGTGAAAAGTCAGGGCTTAACAGGCTAATACAACAGCAATTATGGAAGACTCAGCCTCAGTATATTTTAGAGGTACAAGGAAGCCCAGGTTTAGTTTAACATTGTCCCACTATCATGTTTGGCCACACCCACCTTTTTGCAGCAGCGCATTGCAAGCGCTGCAGGACGCTGCTTCCCTGTCATGCCCTCCATTCTCAAGCTCAAAAGTTTATAGGTACAGTACATTCTGTATGTATGCCCAGTAGGGATGAGCTTCGTGTTCGAGTCGAACATACGTTCGACTCGAACATCGGCTGTTCGATCGTTCGTCGAAGATCGAACGATTTGGGCCGTTCGCGCCAAATTCGAGTGACGCGAACGGCCCACAATGCACTACGCCATTGCAGTGTCATCCAGGCGCTGTGATTGGCCAAGCATGCACTGTGACCCCGCATGCTTGGCCAATCACAGCGCCGGCAGCGAGGAGAGCAATGATTGGCCACAGGCAGGATGCCTGTGGCCAATTATTGCTGAGGGGGTTTAGTACACGCCCCACACTATAAAAGGCCGCCAGCGCGGCGGCCTTGTGTAGTGTGTTCCGGAGCAGGGAAAGAGAAGCATAGGCAGGGACAGTGTCATTTTTTTTCCTTTACTAATCCTGGATTCCTTGTGTTTAGGGACAAATAAGGATAGGTAGGGAGAGTGTCAGTGTGTTATTCTGTGCTAAACCTTGTTTGTAGGGACAGAGAGGTACAGTGAGGGAAAGTGTCAGTGTGCTATTCTGTTCTAAACCAATCTTGCTGAACCATATTTTCAATCCTTGAGTTTAGTGACAGAGAGGTACAGTAAGGGAAAGTGTCAGTGTGCTATTCTGTGCTAAATCTTGTTTGTAGGGACAGAGTAGGACAGTGAGTGAAACTGACAGTGTGCTATTCTGTTCTAAACCAATCTTGCTGAACCATATTTGAAATCCTTGAGTTTAGGGACAGAGAGGTACAGTGAGGGAAAGTGTCAGTGTGCTATTCTGTGCTAAATCTTGTTTGTAGGGACAGAGTAGGACAGTGAGGGAAAGTGTCAGTGTGCTATTCTGTTCTAAACCAATTTTGCTGAACCATATTTGAAATCCTTGAGTTTAGGGGCAGAGAAGGACACTCGTGGAAACTATCAGTGTGCTATTCTGTGCTAAATCTTGTTTGTAGGGAGGGACAGAGTAGGACAGTGAGGGAAAGTGTCAGTGTGCTATTCTGTTCTAAACCAATTTTGCTGAACCATATTTTCAATCCTTGAGTTTAGGGACAGAGAGGTACAGTGAGTGAAACTGACAGTGTGCTATTCTGTTCTAAACCAATTTTGCTGAACCATATTTGAAATCCTTGAGTTTAGGGACAGAGAGGTACAGTGAGTGAAACTGACAGTGTGCTATTCTGTTCTAAACCAATTTTGCTGTTCCATATTTGAAATCCTTGAGTTTAGGGACAGAGAAGGACACTCGTGGAAACTATCAGTGTGCTATTCTGTGCTAAATCTTGTTTGTAGGGAGGGACAGAGTAGGACAGTGAGGGAAAGTGTCAGTGTGCTAGTCTGTTCTAAACCAATTTTGCTGTTCCATATTTGAAATCCTTGAGTTTAGGGACAGAGAAGGACACTCGTGGAAACTATCAGTGTGCTATTCTGTGCTAAATCTTGTTTGTAGGGAGGGACAGAGTAGGACAGTGAGGGAAAGTGTCAGTGTGCTATTCTGTTCTAAACCAATTTTGCTGAACCATATTTTCAATCCTTGAGTTTAGGGACAGAGAGGTACAGTGAGTGAAACTGACAGTGTGCTATTCTGTTCTAAACCAATTTTGCTGAACCATATTTGAAATCCTTGAGTTTAGGGACAGAGAGGTACAGTGAGTGAAACTGACAGTGTGCTATTCTGTTCTAAACCAATTTTGCTGTTCCATATTTGAAATCCTTGAGTTTAGGGACAGAGAAGGACACTCGTGGAAACTATCAGTGTGCTATTCTGTGCTAAATCTTGTTTGTAGGGAGGGACAGAGTAGGACAGTGAGGGAAAGTGTCAGTGTGCTAGTCTGTTCTAAACCAATTTTGCTGAACCATAATTTCAATCCTTGAGTTTAGGGACAGAGAAGGACACTCGTGGAAACTATCAGTGTGCTATTCTGTGCTAAATCTTGTTTGTAGGGAGGGACAGAGTAGGACAGTGAGGGAAAGTGTCAGTGTGCTATTCTGTTCTAAACCAATTTTGCTGTTCCATATTTGAAATCCTTGAGTTTAGGGACAGAGAAGGACACTCGTGGAAACTATCAGTGTGCTATTCTGTGCTAAATCTTGTTTGTAGGGAGGGACAGAGTAGGACAGTGAGGGAAAGTGTCAGTGTGCTATTCTGTTCTAAACCAATTTTGCTGAACCATATTTGAAATCCTTGAGTTTAGGGACAGAGAGGTACAGTGAGTGAAACTGACAGTGTGCTATTCTGTTCTAAACCAATTTTGCTGAACCATATTTGAAATCCTTGAGTTTAGGGACAGAGAAGGATAGGCAGGGGACAGTGTCAGTGTCATTGTTGCTAAGCCTCCTGCACAGTATACACCTGAAGGTAGCCCTTATTGCTCTTTTTCCCATCTCCCTGCAGGCCATCCATTAAAATGTCTGGAAGGCAAACAAGGAGAGGCAGACAGTCAGGAGGCAAAAAAAGAGGGCAAGCAGGCTCTGTGTCTGGGGGCAACAGTGCTGGTCGTGGACGCGGTGCATTGTCATCAGCACATGGCCATGGGACACGCTTGTCCTTCTTTTCGGCAGCTGGACATGTTGAGCCACATCATGCCGAAGACTTGGTAGAGTGGATGACCAAGCCCACCTCATCCTCCTCATCCTCTCTCACCCAGGCTCAGGGTACTGGCAAAGCAGCTGCCAAAGCGTCCTCTTCTCTGGTATCATTATCTTCATTAGTCAATCCTTCCCTAGACCCACTACGTCCTCCTCCTGAGGAGTCCCCCGAACTGTTTGAGCACAGTGTTGGGTACATGCTCCAGGAGGATGCCCAGCGTTTCGAAGGATCTGATGATGATACCCAGCTAGAGGAAGGCAGTAGCGTGAGAGCAGAGAGAGGGGATGCTCAAGAAGGACACCAATCTGGCAGTCATGCTCCAGCAGCTGCAGCATACTGCCAGATTGGCTCCAGTGATGAGGAGGGAGGGGATGATGAGGTCACTGACTCCACGTGGGTGCCTAATAGGAGAGAGGAGGAGGATGAGGAGGAGGCACATCTCCAACGAGGCAGGATGCCCTTGAGTGGCCAGCGTATGGGCAGCACACCGACGGAATCACACCGCAGAGCTCCGCCTGTGCAGGGCGCTGCCTCTGCCCGTCATTCAAAAAGTTCTTTGGTGTGGGCCTTTTTTGAGGCGAGTGCATCAGATCGCACAGCTGCTGTTTGCAACATATGTCTCAAGCGTATATCGCGTGGCCAAAACATCAGCCGCTTGGGCACCACATCACATGCTTGATCAGACATATGTTGACCTGCCATGCAGCTCGTTGGCAAGCCTACCTTAAAGACCCACACCAAAGAACAAAGCTGACCTCTTCTTGCACCGCATCAGCTGGGATCTCCAACCCCACTATACCTTCACTCCTCTCTGAAACCTGCTCTGAGAGGAATGAAGGTGTAGAATTAGGTGTGTCACAGCCAAGTACTTGCGGGCACTCTGCTAGCAGTACACCAACGTCCGATTCTAGCAGGCAAATTTCCCTGCCCCAGCTGCTGGACCGTCGAAAGAAGTTCACTCCCAGCCATCCACATGCCCAGCGGTTGAATGCTAGCTTGGCTAAATTGCTAGCGCTTCAACTGCTGCCTTTTCAGTTGGTAGACTCGGCCCCCTTCCGTGAGTTTGTGCAATGTGCGGTTCCTCAGTGGCAGGTTCCCAAACGCCACTTTTTCACACGGAAGGCGATTCCGGCTCTTTACAGGCATGTGGAAGGTAATGTCTTGGCCTCGCTGGACAGGGCGGTCAGCGGTAAGGTGCATATTACCGCTGACTCATGGTCCAGCAGGCATGGACAGGGACGTTACCTTTCTTTCACGGCCCATTGGGTCACTCTTTTGGCAGCTGGGAAGGATGCAGGACAAGGTGCAGTAGTGTTGGAGGTTGTTCCACCGCCACGCCTCCAAAATGCTACTACTGGTTGTGACACACCTTTCTCCTCCACCCCCTTCTCTTCTTCTTCCTCCATGGCCTCTTCCTGTGGTTTGTCCTCAGAACCAGCGGTGCTCCGTAGCCGTTCAAGGGGCTTTGCAAGTACGCAGGCAAAAAGATGCCATGCCGTGCTTGCGCTGGTGTGTTTGGGGGACAGGAGCCACACTGGGGCAGAGGTCCTGTCTGCTCTGCAGGGGCAGGCCGAGAGGTGGTTGACGCCACGCCAGCTTAAGCCAGGAATGGTGGTTTGCGACAATGGCACCAACCTCCTCTCCGCCCTCAGACAGGGACAACTGACCCATGTGCCCTGTATGGCTCACGTCCTTAACCTGGTGGTGCAGCGGTTCTTGGGCAGGTACCCGGGCTTACAGGATGTCCTGAGGCAGGCCAGGAAAGTCTGTGTGCATTTCCGCAGATCTTATAATGCCAGTGCTCGCCTGGCTGAGCTGCAAAAGGAGTTGAACCTGCCCAAGAACCGCCTTATATGTGACATGCCCACCAGGTGGAACTCAACGTTGGCCATGCTGCAGCGGCTGCACACGCAGCAGAGGGCCATCAATGAGTACCTGTGCGACTACGGCACCAGGACAGGGTCAGGGGAGCTCGGGTTTTTTTCACCACGCCAGTGGGGCATGATCAGGGATGCATGCACTGTCCTGGCACCATTTGAGGAGGCCACGAGGATGGTGAGCAGTGACAGTGCATGCATCAGTGACACTGTACCTCTTGTCCAACTGTTGGAGCACACGCTGCGTGGAATAATGGACAGGGCACTTGAGGCAGAACAGAGGCAGGAAGAGGAGGACTTCCTTGCCTCTCAAGGCCCCCTTTACCCAGACAGTGTTCCTTCTGTCCCACCCATTGCACAGGAAGAGGAGGAGGAGGAGGATTGTGTCAGCATGGAGGTGGAGGCTGGCACTCAGCATCATCAGCAGCAGTCTTTTAGGGATGATTTACAGTCCCAAGAAACCAGTGGACTTGTACGTGGCTGGGAGGAGGTGGCTGCGGATCATGTCGTCCTTAGTGACCCAGAGGACTCCGGACTGAATGCCTCAGCTAACCTACGCTGCATGGCCTCCCTGATCCTGCAAAGTCTGCGGAAGGATCCTCGTATTCTTCGGATCAAGGAGAGGGACCATTACTGGCTGGCCACTCTCCTTGATCCACGGTACAAGGGTAAGGTTGCGGACCTTATCTTACCGTCGCAGAGGGAGCAGAGGATGAGACAACTCCGGGAGGCCTTGCAGAAAGGTCTGTGCAACGCGTTCCCAGAGACTGGGAGGTTACAAACTCCTGGTCCTGGACAACGAGTTGCTGAGGCTTCGGGCAGTCAAAGAAGGAGCGGTGGGGAAGGTGGCCGTCTGACCGATGCGTTCAGACAATTCTTTAGTCCGCAGCCCCAAAATATGATCGGTTCCAGCAACCATCGCCAGCGTCTGATATACATGGTCCAGGAATACCTAGGGGCAAGGTCAGACTTGGACACCTTCCCCACCGAAAATCCTCTGGCTTACTGGGTCTTGAGGATGGATCACTGGCCAGAGCTTGAACAGTATGCAATTGAGCTACTGGCCTGTCCTGCATCCAGCGTTCTTTCAGAACGCATATTCAGTGCTGCTGGAGGATTTGTCACGGAACACAGGGTGCGCCTGTCCACCGACTCGGTTGATCGACTGACTTTCATCAAGATGAACCAGTCTTGGATCACCACCAGCTACCACACACCTGATGCTGATATAACAGACTAATTGATTTTAAAATGTCACATCCCTTCAAGACTGATGCTGATGCTGAGTGCCTGTGCTGTTATGTTGACTGGCTATCCTCCTCCTCCTCCTCAATGATACGATTAATGATGATAGCTTGGAAGATCATTTTGGTTTATGGGTGACGCCACCAGTGGCTAAGGCCCAATTTTTCAGCCCCTGTTCAACAGGGGCATGCAATTATAATTATTGATCTAATAATTCACAGCAGGGCCCATTGCTGCGCCCACCAAGAGTAACTGTCAGGCCTTACAGTGTTGTGGCACCAGCACCACCATCACCACCACCACCACCACCAAAGGCCCAATTTTTCAGCCCCTATTCAACAGGGGCATGCAATTATAATTATTGATCTAATAATTCACAGCAGGGCCCATTGCTGCGCCCACCAAGAGTAAGTGTCAGGCCTTACAGTGTTGTGGCACCAGCACCACCATCACCACCACCACCAAAGGCCCAATTTTTCAGCCCCTGTTCAACAGGGGCATGCAATTGTAATTATTGATCGAATAATTCACAGCAGGGCCCATTGCTGCGCCCACCAAGAGTAACTGTCAGGCCTTACAGTGTTGTGGCACCAGCACCACCATCACCACCACCACCACCACCACCACCACCAAAGGCCCAATTTTTCAGCCCCTATTCAACAGGGGCATGCAATTATAATTATTGATCTAATAATTCACAGCAGGGCCCATTGCTGCGCCCACCAAGAGTAACTGTCAGGCCTTACAGTGTTGTGGCACCAGCACCACCATCAAAGGCCCAATTTTTACTACCACTGATCAACAATTATATGTTATTACAATTCCTGATATAATAGTTGACAGCAGGGCGTTCCAGCACCCACCAAGAATAACTGTGAGTGCTTTCAGTGTTGTGCCAACACCAACACCTAAGGGGCCAATTTCTGCAGAGTATATACGGCAGGTCCCTACTTTCAAACATCCAACTTACAAACGACTACTACTTGCAAACGGAAGAAGACAACAGGAAGTGAGAGGAAATCTACCCCTTGGAAGGAAAATTCTCTCCTGTAAGAATTAATATGGGAGAAAGGTGTCTCCTCTCTACTGATGCTTTATCACCAATCCTTGTTTCAATAAAAACACCACATTTCAAAAACAGTTGTCATTGGGACGCAAAGTGAGGTGAAATGTTCTGAACAGGGGCACAGACAGCAAAAAAAATGTGACAGGGGTGATAACCGTTCCCTATGTTTTCCAAAAAGCTAAAAAAAAGGAATTTGGCATGGAGCTACACTTAAACAATGCAGCTGTTCAAAATTACAAACAGATTCTACATAAGAACAAACCTACAGTCCCTGTCTTGTATGCACCGCCTGTATACGGCTGTTCAGAGTATATAGGTCCTTTTTTATTTTGTGTGCGGGTTCCCCTTAATATCCATACAAGACCCAAAGGGGCTGGTAATGGGCTGGGGTGGGGGGGGGGGGTTGATGGGGTAGCTATGCCATTTTTCCTAAAGATTTTCATCCATATTACCGGGACCAGACATTGCATTAAAGCCGCAAGCAGTTTTAAATGGCTTTTTTTCCTTTAGAAATGTTATTTTGTGCAGGAACAGTTCTAAACACGGGAAACACGTGGCACTTCACAGGCATACTATAGACACCCCCCAGGTACAATATTTAAAGGAATATTTGACTTTTTTTTTTTCACTTTATGCATCATTAAAATGACTGCTCCCGGAAAACGTCTGTTTTTAAAACTTATTTTTGCATTGATACATGTCCCCTGGTGCAGAACCCGGGTTCCCAAACTCTGTTTCGGACAATAACATGGATAATAGTCGTTATAATTAGCACTTTAGAATCCGAACGTTCGCATCCATTGTATTTAATAGGGTTCTAATGTTCGTGCGAACTTTCGGTCCGTTCGCGGGTTCTGGTGCGAACCGAACCCGGGGGTGTTCGGCTCATCACTAATGCCCAGTACCACTTCTCTTGCCTAGTATCCTGGTTTAACAAAAAATCAGTGAGTGTGCTGCCTTTGCACCTGCCCAGTAAGATTGGCTATTACAGTGCACCACCCTGTGTCAAGTTTTTTCATTTTTCGTTCAGCCAGTACCAGGTTTTGGACTGGACAATAGCCAACCTCACTCAGGTTCGATTTTTAGGAGAATCTGAGAAAATAGAATTAACCACTTCCTGCCCGCCGCCCGTCATATGACATCCTTGATTTTGTGCAGGTATATCTGAATGATGCCTGCAGCTACAAGCATCATTCAGATATCGGCTTTTTTAGCCGGAGATTCCCTACACCATAAGAATGATCAAAGCGGCTGTTCCACCACTTGATCGTTCTTACGGGAGGCGAGAGGGGACTTCACCCCACCCGCCGCCCTCTGGTGCTTCTACCGACTCACCGCTACAATCCGTGTGTCGGAGACTGGATCCGCCGGCCCCGGATGTTTACCATGGAGATTTCCAGTGGACCAGATGGACGCCGGAGTCTCTATGGTCGTTCGGAGGCTGGACGCGATGTTTTGACGTCACGCCCGGCCTCTGCATTCAAACAATCAGCGCCGCCTCGGCTGGGAAGCCGAGATCTTTTTTTTTTAATTTCAGGCTTCCCAGCCTAGAGGTGAGATGTGGGGTCTTATTGACCCCATATCGCACTGTAAAGAGGACCGATCATGTCATATTCCTATTACAAGGGATATTTACATTCCTTGTAATAGGAATAAAAGCGATCAAAAAAAAGTGTCAGACTAAAAAAAAAAAAAAAGAAGTGTAAAATTAACAATAAAAAAACGAATTAAACAAGTTAAAACGCCCCTGTGCCTGTGTGCTCGCACGCAGAAGCGAACGCATACCTAAGTCCCACCCACATATGAAAACGGTGTTCAAACCATACATGTGAGGTATCGACGTGAACGTTAGAGCGAGAGCAATAATTTTGGCCCCAGACCTCCTCTGTAACTCAAAACATGTAACCAGTAAAAAAAATTAAAGTGTCGCCTATGGAGATTTTTAAATACCGAAGTTTGGCGCCATTCCACGAGCGTGTGCAGTTTTGAACCGTGACATGTTAGGTATCGATTTATTCTGTGTAACTTCATCTTTCACATTATGCAAAAACATTGGGCTAACTTTACTGTTTTTTTTTTTAAAGCGTTTGAAAAACTGCTGCACAAATACCGTGCAAGATAAAAAGTTCCATTGTATTCTCTAGGGTCTTTGATAAAAAAACATATGTAGCGATACCTTCAGTTAAGAGGGCCGCAGATTTAGTTTGGGCCCTGAAGACAGCTCCGCCAACCCCCGGCAATTTACTCGACCCACTCTGGCACAGTTAGTCTAGGGCAGTGGTTCTCAACTCCTGTCCTCAGGACCCACTAACAGGCCAGATTTTAAGTATTACCTTGGTGAGATGCAGACTAGAATACTGCAATCCCTGAGCAGCAAATTATATCACCTGTGATGCATTTCAGTTATCTTGCAAACCTGGCCTGTTGGTGGGCCCTGAGGACTGGAGTTGAGAACCACTGGTCTAGGGTAATATATATATATATATATATATATATATCTTATGCTCTATGGTTAAATTCAGACACCAATGCAATGATAGAAGAATAACGAGTTTACTTTCTACTGGCAAAAAAAATCAACAACGTGTAACAGTACTTCACTATGCGCCCTATGGCGCAGCAACTAAATAAACTATCTGGCTGGCCAGGCCTGACCCTATAACTCAGTCTCTAGGGGATGAATTCTTCGCATGCAAGTCTTTAAACGGTGGTGCACGTTTCAGGACACATTTGTAATCCAAAGGGTAAAAGTGCCAACACAGAACACTCCACTAGAGATCCGTTTGACTCAGTTCTGCTATGGATCTCCAGTGGGGACTTAAATATGAACTGGTGGGCCACGGCAGTCTGTAGGCCTAACAATAGTGTACAGTATATGGATTGAGCAGGTGCTCGCTCACCCCTCCGGACGCGATCCCAGTCCGGGAACTTCCACCTGCTGTGTCTCCACACACAGCGTCTGCAGCGGTCTGGTCTCCGGCTCAGCAGCGGTTGAGGATGACCGAGTCAGATGCCACCCAGGCTCGCAATGGGGGTGGAAGGCTCCCTTGGGCAGCAGCGCAAGGCCCCAGGCTTCAGGCCCTGCACCGCAGCGGATCCGCACAGGAAGATCTTTCCACCGAAGTCTCGTGTCCCAAAGAGGCCGAGCCCAGCCTCGCCTCCTCCCTATATAACCCCACCCATGAGTCTCTGGGGTGGAAACATTGCACCCTGGGTGCCAAATGGGGTTCTGGGCAAGGCAGTCCCGAGAGTCCTCAAAGGAGACCCCACTACACACTCCCCCCACTTAAACTCTTTGGTCCCCAAAGATAATTCTAACATAAACTGTGTACAACCCTAGACAACGTTGCGTATGATGTTGGCATAGGGAATTCCCACCAAAACCGAGGGGTTGATTTCCCTTGCCCACAGGTCACACTATCATGAGTGGCCTACCTAACTGTGCCAGAGAGTGAGTGGGGGTTGCCCTCCACCAAATGAACAGTGGAGGGATCCGGATTCTCTGCACTCCTCCTGGCAGTGACCACAGAATCTTCTGAGCTCTTCCCCATTTGTGGGTAGGTCAACTTTTTGGGAGGCCTTATGACTCTTCGAGCCCTTTGCTCTCTTGGGGTTTCTGGCTCTGGCGCCACAGGCTCTTCTTCCGTAGCAGGTTCGGGTAACACGGCGGGCTCTGGAACATCTTTTTCAGGGGCTGAAGGATACATAGAGTCCCTAGGGTCCTCTTCTGAGTAAGTGTCACAGGCATCTTCCCAGTAATCTGATGAAGGACTAGATGGGATGAACTCAGTGGCTTCCGCATTCAGTTTTCCATCTATAGTGTCTTCAGTGGTTGGAAGATCTATAGCAGAAGTTCCTGGAGTTGGGGAAGGCCACAGCCAGTCAAGTTCTCTTCCTTCGTCTCCACTAAGTTCAGAGGCCTCTCCATCTTCAGCCCGAGAGGTCTGGGACCGAGTGTTTGGCCTGGGAGTATCCAGAATAGAGACTGGTTCAGGGTAGTCCCTCACTGGAGGTATCCTGACTGCTTCAGCAAGTGGGAGCAGGTGGTTTCGATGTCACGTCTTCAGTGGTCCTACCTTCCCTTCTGGCTTCAACTTGTAAACAGGCAGACCTGGCAGCTTCCTACAAATGACATAGGGTTCAGATCTCCATCTGTCTGCAAGTTTGTGTTTTCCAGGGACCCCCAGATTGCGTAGCAGTACTCGGTCCCCGGGCTGCAGGTCTTGCACCCGGACCTTCAGGTCGAAGTTTCTTTTGTTTCGAGCTCCCCTTTGATCTGAGGCCGCTTGAGCTTGTTCATAGGCTACTTTCAAGCTGTGTCTGAGCCTGTCCACATATCCTTTGTGGGATGTGGCTGAGGAATGGTCTAAGGAGGTGCCAAAGGCCAGGTCCACGGGTAACCTTGCTTCTCTCCCAAACATGAGTCGATAGGGGGAGTAGCCTGTAGCATCACTCGTGGTGCAGTTGTAAGCGTGTACTATAGCTGCTATGTGTTTGCTCCAATGTTGTTTCCTTTCACTATCCAGAGTTCCCAACATGTTGAGCAGGGTTCGGTTAAACCTCTCCGGCTGAGCATCTCCCTGTGGGTGGTAAGGTGTGGTTCGGGTTTTCTTGATACCCAAAGAGTCTAACAATTTCTTGATCAATCGACTCTCAAAGTCCCTTCCTTGGTCTGAATGGAGTCGCTGTGGTAGCCCATAATGGACAAAATACTTCTCCATAAGTACCTTGGCCACTGTGGAAGCCTTCTGGTCTTTGGTTGGGAAAGCTTGGGCATGCCGGGTGAAATGATCGGTTATCACCAGAACATTTCCTAGTCCACTCAGGTCGGGTTCGAGGCAGAGAAAATCAATGCATACCAGATCCATTGGGCCTTGACTTTGTAGATGGCCCATTGGGGCAGCTTGATGGGGTAAAGTCTTCCTCTGGATGCAGCGTGCACATGAGTGGCAGTACTCTTCTACTTCTGCCCTCATGCAGGGCCAATAGAACCGACTTCTGATGAGTTGAAAGGTCCTTTCCGCCCCTAGGTGGCCGTGATTGTCATGCAGGGCCATCAGAACAGTCTCTTGATGTTTTTCCGGAAGGAACAATTGCCATTTATCTTCCAGGCCATCAAAGGGGCTCTTCGGTAGACCACTCCCTGATGCACCTGCAACCTGTCCCACTCTTTCCTCAACAGGCGAGCTTCCTTTGAGGAGTGGCGCAGAAGTCTATTTGGATCCTGATTCTCCAGGGCTTCCAGGACCAATTTCCCCATGGGGTCTTCTAATTGGTCGCATCTCAGCTCCTTCTTGGACAGTTTCAGCAGATTGTCTGCCTCCATTTGGGTTACTCCACAGTATTGTTTGGGGACTCCTACCATGGTAACTCCTATCTCTTCTGCCCTCGAGCCTCCTCTGGCTTGTAATTCAGCCCCTTGACAAAGGGCCCGCACCCAGTCAGGTGCCACTTGAGTCCAGTCTTCTGTGTCACTGGTGGGGGCATGAGATCTCCTGGACAGAGCGTCTGCATCTCGATTTCCAGCCCCTGGCCTGTACTTTAGGCTGAAATTTAATCCAAACAGTGCGGCCAGCCACCTGTGTCCAGTGGCGTCCAGCTTTGCTGTGGTGAAAAGGTAGGTAAGGGGGTTGTTGTCGGTCTTCACTGTGAACTCCGCCCCATACAGGTAGTCTTTGAGCTTGTCTACTACCGCCCACTTAAGGGCCAGGAACTCCAGCTTGTGAGTGGGGTAGTTCTTCTCAGAGGGGGTCAGGCTCCTGCTCACGTAGGCAACAGGTCGCAGTTGTCCTTCGTGTTCTTGGTAAAGTACTCCTCCCAGACCGTCATGACTAGCATCTACATGTAGTTCATAGGGTCTTGTTGGGTCTGCGTAGGCCAAGACTGGGGCAGTGGTTAGGCTCTTCTTCAATGCCTGGAAGGCCTCCTCACACTTCTGCTTCCACTGATCTCTGACCGACTCTCCCGGCTTCCTGGGCCCTGAGTTGTCCTCTTCCCCCTCGGTCTTGAGTAGTTCATTCAATGGTCTGGCTATTCGGGCAAATCCCTCCACAAACCTCCTGTAATAGGAGCAGAACCCCAAGAAGGATCTGAGTTCTGTTACTGTGGTGGGTCGTGGCCAGGAGGTAGCTGCCTCCAATTTCTCAGGGTCTGTGGCCACTCCTTCTTCAGACACTATGTGCCCCAGATAGTTCACAGAAGACTGGTAGAACCGACACTTCTCAGGCGAAAGCTTGAGTCCCTCCTCACTGAGTCTTCTCAACACTTTTTCCAGCCTCTCTTCGTGTTCTTCCAGGGTTCTCCCAAAGACAATGACATCGTCCAGGTATACAAGGACTTCAATAAGGTTCATGTCTCCTACAGTCTTCTCCATGAGACGTTGGAAGGTAGCAGGAGCTCCAGACAGTCCCTGAGGCATTCGATCAAACTCGAAGAACCCCACTGGGGTTATGAAGGCTGTCTTCTCCTTGTCTTCCGGATGCATAGGGATCTGGTAGTATCCACTCTTGAGATCCATAACGCTGAACCACTTGGCTCCAGACAAACTCTGTAAAGCGTCCTCTATCCTCGGAGTGGCGTACTGGTCGGGGATGGTTCTCCTGTTGAGAGTCCTGTAGTCTATACATAGCCTCAACGACCCATTCTTCTTCCTGTCCACCACTATCGGGGAGACATAGGGGCTTCTAGACTCCCGGATCACACCAGTCCTCTTGAGCTCTGCGAGTTGTTCCCTCAGATCCTCCAGATCTGCTAGTGGGACCCGCCTGACCCTCTCTCTGAAGGGCTTGTCTTCTTGGAGGCGGATTCGATGGGTGGCACTCCTTGCACACCCCACATCGAACTCATCTTTGGAGAAGATCTTCTCCCATCTGGTCAACTGGGCCCTGGCTCTCTCTTTCCAAGCCCTGGAGAGATTCGGATTCTCCATGGACAGCTTCTCCCAGACATCTCCTCCTTCACCCGTCCCCTTGACTTCTGACAGGGTAACCGGCGCAGCAGGGCTCACCTGGCCCAGCAGCATTCTGGCTGGGATCTCCATGGGGTCACCTGTAGTGTTCCTAACACTCACCGGAACTCTACAATGGGCCTTCTTCAGGGCCTTCAGCGGAATCACTTCTGGTATCACTTCCAGACCTGAGAACTCTCCCCTTGGGTCGGATTCCAGCACGACAAAGGGTCCAGGCTGCTCCCAAGTAAGCTTCACAGTGGCTCTGAGACAGGTTACTTCGCCGGGCTGCAACACTACCCCTTCTCTTCCAAGTCTCCACACCTTCCCTATCCCCTCTCCAGGGGTCTTCTGCTCTAGGACCAGCCGTTGGTAGGCCGTCTTCAGCATGGGGTGGATCTTGGTGGCCGCTTGCCCCTTCTCTTTCACTAGAGGGGTCAGGAGTCTTTGGACCAGGTCCGTGTTTGTCCCTATTATAAGGGAACTCTTGTTGGCTCCTGGCGGTTGAGGGCACACAACTGCCAGGGTGTCAAACACTTCGGCCTTTCCAGCCACAGATGGGTCAAAGTTCATTTTGATGGGCAAATAGCCATCGTAGGGGAAGCTCTGGGTCCTGATTCCCCATATTTCCAGTTCCTCTATCTTCTGGATGGGCAGATGACTCAAGTGCTTATCGTAGAAATCCCGGTATAATAGGGTCACTTGTGCCCCAGTATCCAAGATGGCTCTGGTGTAGACTCCCTCCACTTGAATGGGCACTATAGGAGATGGGCCTACCAGCTTCTCCGGATATGGCCTGGCAGGGGTCGCCTTCTTCTTGTCCTTTCACTTCGGACTCTCTCTCGTCCAACTCCCTTTGGACTTTAGTCTTTCTTGGGCCTGGTATGCATTGATTTCCCTCCTTTCAATGGGTGTACAGACCCGCTGAGGGATATTATTGTTTTTCTTAGGTGTGCATCCCCTTTGGGGAATGCTGTACCTCTTCTGAGGGGTCTTGTCTCCTCTTTTCTTCTGCTTCTCATTCAGCTTGGAGCTCACTGAAGATGATGGCCACCCGGTTGACTCCTTCACCGGGGCCCTCTGGAGTTTCCCGCCGGCTTGCGGTTATCTGTTTTCTTCTTCTTGGGACTGGAACATGTAGCTGCAATGTGGCCAACTCCCCCACAGTTAAAACAGATTATGTCCCCCCAATCTTGCAATGATGCGGGTCCCGAAGCAACCGGGAACAGTTCCTTCCTCGCTACCCCTTTCTCGGGACCCTGTGTGTCTTTTGCCATCAGAGAGGTCAGCATCTCTAACACCTGAGACATTTGTGATTTCAAAGTGTCCACTTCTGCATCCCTTTCTGGAGTCATCAGCGAGTTGACTATCACTGGTGTAGGAGCATGACTTGTCTTTATCATTGCCTGATCCTTCTGCAGTGCCTCTTCATCTCTGATGATTTTTATCAAATCAGAGTAAGTCAGTGACGTTCCTCCTCCCGAGGTTTTCAGGTGCAACCAGACTGGATCCGAGCGCAACGCTCCCTTTAAGACTTGCTTCATTCTTGCCGCATCTGTATCTTGGGGCATCATTCCCTTCTTCAAGACAATCTTACACAGCAACCTGTTCAGTCTTCTGACATACTCTGAAAGCTTTTCATTCGGCTGTTGGAAAGTATGTTCAAATTGGTAGACCATCTCTGTCACCTTTTCTAACTGACCGAACTCTTCCTGTAGCATGGCTAGACAGTTTTGTGCCGTACAGTCTGTATTCCCAAACCGGAAACTTTTCACTGCTTCTGCTGCTGCGCCTTTAAGGCTTTCTATCACTCGTTGCCTCTTCTGCGCTTCAGGCACCTCCCATGCCTCCACTGCTTGTAATGCCTGTTCCACCCAAGTATCGAAGTCTTCCTCCCCTGCAGGGACAGGGAGCTTCCCTGAGAATGTCTTTAGTCTCCGGTAGCTAGTCTCTACATGCACCGTACTTGTCTTCTGACACTTGGTTAGCAGATCCCCTATTGCATTTATCAATTCTGGTGATATAGCAGTGACAGGTGCAGGCGCCACCGGAGGCGTCGCCCTGTCTCCTTTTTCTGGTGAGGTACGGGCCGCAGCCTGCGGTGATCCCATTGGTGATGGTTCCTTCTTTACAGTTACTGCGTGCGCCAACCTATAGGTTCTGTTTTCTGGCGTCCGCACACACTTGCGCTTTCAAGCCTCTGGCATCCCGTCCCAGTACTCCACTAGTCCATACTGATATGAGATGTCTGTGTCTGACTTTATCTCCGTCACCCACGGTGTGTGATCTGGGGACACTGACTTCATTAACTTCTCTACCGTCTCAGTCGACCATTCCTCCCCTGGGAGGCTGATGACTATCAACTGGTTTGGCTCTGTCCTAGAGGCTTTGCACCACGCTTCTACTGCTTGCGGGTCCATGGGGTCCATGCCGGCACTTCTGGCGTTCACCTGCTGTATCAGGATCCTGGACGAGAACCCCCACAGTTAGTCTAGGGTAATATATATATATATATATATATATATATATATATATATATATATCTTATGCTCTATGGTTAAATTCAGACACCAATGCAATGATAGAAGAATAACGAGTTTACTTTCTACTGGCAATAAAAATCAACAGTTGTAACAAATCACATGAATCTATCTGCAGAGCCCTGCAGCAATAGACACACTACAACTAGTAAGATATGGCGCACACGCGCCACGTGTAACAGTACTTCACTATGCGCCCTATGGTGCAACAACTAAATAAACTATCTGGCTGGCCAGGCCTGACCCTATAACTCAGTCTCTAGGGGATGAATTTTTCGCATGCAAGTCTTTAAACGGTGGTGCACATTTCAGGAACACATTTGTAATCCAAAGGGTAAAAGTGCCAACACAGAACACTCCACTAGAGATTCGCTTGACTCAGTTCTGCTATGGATCTCCAGTGAGGACTTAAATATGAACTGGTGGGCCACGGCAGTCTGTAGGCCTAACAATAGTGTACAGTATATGGATTAATCAGGTGCTCGCTCACCCCTCCGGACGCGATCCCAGTCCGGGAACTTCCACCTGCTGTGTCTCAACACACAGCGTCTGCAGCGGTCTGGTCTCCGGCTCAGCAGCGGTTGAGGATGACCGAGTCAGATGCCACCCAGGCTCGCAATGGGGGTGGAAGGCTCCCTTGGGCAGCAGCGCAAGGCCCCAGGCTTCAGGCCCTGCACCGCAGCGGATCCGCACAGGAAGATCTCTCCACCGAAGTCTCGTGTCCCAAAGAGGCCGAGCCCAGCCTCGCCTCCTCCCTATATAACCCCACCCATGAGTCTCCAGGGTGGAAACATTGCACCCTGGGTGCCGAATGGGGTTCTGGGCAAGGCAGTCCCGAGAGTCCTCAAAGGAGACCCTGCTACACATATATAATGTTTGGGGATTCTATGTCATTTTCTAGCAAAAAAATTATGATTTTTACATGTAGGAGAGAAATGTCAGAATTGGCCTGGGTGGCAAATGGTTAAGGATGTGATTGCTTACCATGAGCAACACGTAGCTTTTCCTATTTCCAGTCTTTATGAATTTGGCGCAATTTTTTTCGTTTAAAAATACTTTTACCTGCTGCTGAACCCGCCCAGAGCAAAAGATTATCTACGGCCCTGTACCCACCTCATCATGCACTATAGCTGGATAATTCAAGTAGAATTCTAGTAATATAATAGCTAAGTAAAACGTGAGGTTAATTCTTCATTCTAACTGATTATCACCAGGTGGTGTGGTAAGCCTCTATACAAGTTCCAGCTTCCTGTAATTCCATGACAAGAGATTCTCTTCGTTTTGTGATGTCCAGCATTCTTCCTGTTTGCTTTGCCTGGCCATGACCTCTGCACGTGCTCAGTTTTTTTTTGCAATCAATAGCTACAATTTGCGACTGCATGTGTAGTGATCACTTACTATTATTTATGGGTAAGTTATAGGCAATAATTGATCTAGCAAAAATCCCATGTGCATGCTCAGTCTTAACCTTCATTGTCTGGCTTTTGTTTTGTTTTTTCTTATCTCTATACTGTAGAATAGGGATGAGCCGAACACCCCCCAATTCGGTTTGCACCAGAACTTGCGAACAGGCAATAAATTTGTTTGAACATCCGAACACCGTTAAAGTCTATGGGACTCGAACATGAAAAACCTAAATTTTAAAGGCTTATATGCAAGTTTGACCCCGTCCCCCTCTGACTTCCCCAGTGACGTGCGGGTGACCCCGCCCCCTCTGATGTAATGCAGATTTCCGTTGCATCAGAGGGGGGCGGGGTCACCCGCACGTCACTGGGGAAGCCCGGGTTCCCCCTTGTGTCGGAGGGGGACGGGGTCACGTGACAGGAGGCCCCGCCCTCAGCTACTTAAGAGCTGTCACTGGCTGAAGCCGCGTCATTCCCGGGGTGTCTCCGCTCCGGTAAAGAGAGGACCGTGTGCTGTTCCTCGCTGGACATCATCGTTGGAGCCTGGACCCCGGAGAGGAGAGATCATTCATCGCTGGACCCTGGAGAGGAGATCACCCATCTCAGGATACCGAGAGTGGATTACCACCGCTAGAATCTTTTATTTTTAATAAAGGACTTTTCCCAACGGTGTCTGTGTGTTTTTTTTAAATTTTTTACACTTTCTTTGTGAAATGGTAGGGGTACAATGTACCCCTTACCAATTCACATAGGGGGGTGCCGGGATCTGGGGGTCCCCTTTGCTAAAGGGGTCTTCCAGATTCCGATAAGCCCCCCGCTCGCAGACCCCCACAACCACTGGGCAAGGGTTGTGGGGATGACGCCCTTGTCCCCATCAACATGGGGACATGGTGCTTTGAGGGGTCACAGACCCCCAAAGCATCCTCCCCATGTTGAGGGCATGTGGCCTGGTATGGTTCAGGAGGGGGGGCGCTCTCTCGTCCCCCCCTCTTTTCCTGCGGCCTGCCAGGTTGCGTGCTCGGATAAAGGGTCTGGTATGGTTTTTTTGGGGGAACTCCACGACATTTTTTTTAAAATTTGGCGTGGAGTTTTCCTTAAAATCCATTCCAGACCTGAAGGGCCTGGTAATTGAATTTGGGGGGACCCCCACACTTTATTTTTTATTTTTTTTATCAATGACTTTTCTCTGTATTGCCGGGAGCCGACAATTCATTATAGCCGCGAGTGCTTTTAAATTACTTTTTTTCCTTCAGAAATTACACTTTGTGCAGGGACAGTTCTAAGCAAGGGAAACAAGCGCTGCTTTACAGGCATACTATACACCCCCCCAGGTAGGAAATTTAAAGGAATATTTCACTTTTACTGTTTCACTTTAAGCATTATTAAAATCACTGCTCCCGAAAAAACAGCTGTTTTTAAAACTTTTTTTTTGCATTGATACATGTCCCCTGGGGCAGGACCCGGGTCCCCAAACATTTTTTATGACAATAACTTGCATATAAGCCTTTAAAATTAGCACTTTAGATTTCTCCCATAGACTTTTACAGGGTGTTCCGCGGCTTTTCGAATTTGCCGCGAACACCCCAAATTGAACTCGAAGCTCATCCCTACTGTAGAAGTATTGTACTGTTTATGACATGTTAGATTTTTTCAGGGGAAGTCAATATAGCATTTACTCCACCTTTATAGCAGTGTGGCCCTTTAAAATGTCCTGCCCCAGATTCAAAATGCCCTGCCGCCAGTTTTGGTAACTAAAACGTGCTACCAATTCAAGTAGTTCCTTAATAGAGACACTTTTACAAAGTAGCACTATTACGGCACCAAATAAAAAAATAATTACCTGTAGCACCCCCCCCCCCCCCCCGTCAGCATGGCAGTAACCCCCAGAATAGGGTGGACTGACATTTAAACAGATGGACATCAGTCACTTCAAGATACAAACAAAAATGTGTTTATTGACTCAGAATTTGACTAGTAGCACCTGTTTAGGACAGAGTGGCTACATAACGCTAGTTTACAGATAACAAAACTGGAGGTAATTAATAAGGATGACCTAATACATGAATGATGTGCGCTGCCGAGGTAAATAAAAAAAACAGACAAGCTGCAGCAATCACTAAATGTGTTCCCACACCAAAAATATAGATATAATTATGGAATGGTGACAAACTTTTACCCTAAAAATCTCCATAGGCGACGTTTAAAAAATTCTACAGGTTGCATGTTTTGAGTTACAGAGGAGGTCTAGGGCTAGAATTATTGCTCTCGCTCTAACGATCGCGGTGATACCTCACGTGTGGTTTGAACACCGTTTTTATATGCTGGCGCTGCTCACGTATGCGTTCGCTTTTGCGCGCAAGCTCATCGGGACGGGGTGCTTTAAAAAAAATATATATATATCTCTATATATCTCCGGACATAACCCTCCTACCTGCAGCCAGCAGCCCTCAGTTTTTTTCTGCCTAGCAGAGAAGACGTGGCTCTCTTAGGAGCCAGTCTCCTGAGATTTTTTTCATTCCTGTTGGAATTTTATTATTTTATTTTTGAGATCTTCTATCAACTGTCGGCAGGGCAACATGTTGGGTACAAGATATCCTCATAGTCTTCCCTGTCCAACCATCGAGCATGCCGATTCCTCGCTCCGGAGTGCGACTCAGTTCACGACATGCCCCATGACTCCAGGGGTGGCCGGTGGGCTTTTATGCTCCGCCGTCCACACAAGACTGAACAGTCCTGCTGTATCTTTTGCGGTGGCCCGGGCCGACAGCTACTCAGTACCGCACTGTGATAGGTCTGTCAGGAACACACCAGTGAACACACCAGTGGGTCCCTCTGGGATGGGTAAGTAGTATCTCCTGCCTCTGCAGGTGAGTACATGCTGTGTGTTCCTTGTATGAGGGATTTTCCCTGTCTTCCCCTTGTTTTTTTTGTTGCTCTCTGTCACCTTACTCTGGCGCTATGCTGTCTGGTGGTGCCTGGGGGTCACTCTGGCCTGGGGGGGGGGGCTCATGGGTGTCTGCTTATAGCTGTGGAGGTTTTCTGTGATTTTGGGCCTGGGCGCCATGTTTTTGTGTCACTTTGAATTTTTTTGCATTGGCGCGCATGCCGGCCATCTTGCCGTGGATCGCTATGGCGCAGTTACATTGCGGCGGCCATTTTCTTGGAGCCGTGCGCATTTTTGTGTTTGGCCTCTATCGCTCCTGCAACGGCGCAATTCTCCTCACACTCTGCTCTCTGCTCACTCGTGCTGTACACGGTCCTATCCGGGTTGGTGAGTCCCCTGGGTAACCCCCCACAGTCAGCGCAGCCAGAGGGTGGATTTTTTTCTTTTGTTGGGAAAATTTCTCAGAGAGTGGTGAGTATGGAGTCTGGTTCACCTGCTTCCCCATTCATGTCAGAGGCAACAGGCAGTGCTTCAGCACCTGCGGTCCCTATGGACCAGTTTTCGGAGGTCCTGGAAACATTTCTTGTCAGGATGGAAGCGGTGTGCGAGCGCACGGGGGCTATGAAGCGCCCTCTCCCCACACAATCTCCAGTAGGGGAGTGCTCTGATTCAGATATGGGCCTAGCTGCAGCTCAGGACCCTAGCTCTGAATTTTTTTATATTTTTGAACAGGACATTCCTTATGAGGAAGACTCCTGCTCTGAGTCAGCAAATTACAGGGTGCTTGTGAGTGAACTCATTGATGCTGTGAGGGACACTCTCAAGCTGGATGCTGCGGCTGATGAACCTCAGGCGGAAGCTGTCTCCTTTTGGTTCTTTTAAATCTAATGCCGCGTACACACGGCCGTTTTTCTCGTCGAGAAAAACGAATTTTTTTCCTTTCGACGAGAAAAACGATCGTCTGTGGGCTTTCTGCCGTTTTTTTCGACGAGAAGAACGGCATTAAAAACGACGAGAAAAATTAGAACATGTTCTAATTTTTCTCGTCGTTTTTTTCTACATGTTTTCCGCGGCAGTGTTTCCCATAGGGAAACACTGCCGCGGAGCCCACACACGGTCGTTTTTTTTCGACCAAAAAAGAAAATTACATTTAAAATGGCAGTGTGTGGGGGGAACAAGCTGTTCCTCGTTTTTCACGTCGATTTTCTCGACGGTGTTTTCACCGTCGAAAAAATCGATCGTGTGTACGCGGCATCAACCTTCTAAAAAAGTTTTTCCTTGCACGCCTTTCTTTGACAGGTTCATAGATCAGGTTTGGGAAAAGCCGCAGAAGACTTTTGCGCTCCCGCAGCATCTGTCTACTAGGTACCCTTTTGAGGAGGCCCTGATTAAAAAGTGGGCCTCTCCTCCGGTGGTCGACCCCCCCGGTTACCCGTTTGAATAAAGCCACAACTCTCCCGATGGAGGGGCCTCCTGCCTTTAAGGACCCCACTGACAGGAGGTCGGAAGTGGTGAGCAGAGCCATGTTCTCCTTGCTGGGATCCGCCTTACGTCCTATTGTATCGGCGACCCTAGTGTCTCAGACACTCACGAAATGGGCAAAGATTTTGCACCAGACTGTGCAGAAGCATAATCTTCCTCCAGAAACCATTGCACTGGCCCACCAACTGGCGCAGGGCCTAGTGTATGTGTGCGATGCCACTTTGGACGCTGCGCTCTTAACCTCTAGGGTCTCAGTGTATGCAGTGGTGTTGCGTCGTCTTATCTGGTTGAAATGCTGGTCTGCTGACCTAGCCTCTAAAAAGCTCCTGACTGACTTGCCCTTTAAGGGCGGCAGGCTGTTTGGTGCTGCCCTAGAGGACATTATTAAGGATGTCACGGGGGGTAAGAGCACCCTCCTTCCTCAGGCTACTAAGGGTAAGGAGCCCCGCCGTAAGCCGGGCCCCTCCTTTCCAGCTCAGAAGAGTTTTTTTCGTCAGTCAGAGTCCACGGGCAATCCCTCCCAGACTGACAAGAGTGCGGCTGGTGGACAGAAGCTTCCCTGGGTGCGTAAGCCGCCCAAGCCGGCTCCCAAGCCCGCCACCGCATGAAGTCTTGCCCCCGCCCGACTCTGGGGTGGGGAGACGACTTCGCTGGTTCACGAATCGGTGGACCTCCCGGATCTTCGACCGGTGGGTTTGCGAGGTGGTCACCTCGGGGTACAGGATAGAGTTTCGCTCCTGGCCTCCAAACAGATTCTTTCCCTCAAATCTCCCTATCCTTCCAGCGCATCGGGCGGCCCTCTTAGGGGCAGTGCAGGACTTGCTCAGGTATGGAGTAATTGTGCCGGTACCGTCACAGGAGAGGTTTCAGGGATTTTATTCAAATCTGTTTGTGGTCCAAAAAAAGGATGGAGTCCGTCCAATTCTGGATCTCAAGGCCCTAAATGCCTTTGTGAAGGTTCAAAAATTCCGCATGGAATCCATTCGCACGGTGATTGCTGCGCTCCATCCCGGGGACTTTCTGGTGTCCTTGGACATCAAGGACGCCTATTTGCATGTCCTAATCTGCGCAAGTCACCAGAAGTTTCTGCGCTTTGCGATCGGCGAAGTCCACTATCAATTTGTGGCACTTCCCTTCAGCTTAGCGTCAGCACCGCGGGTCTTTACCAAGGTGCTTGCCCCAATTCTGGCTTTGCTGAGACAGCGCGGCATTGTAATCGTAGGCTATCTGGTCGATCTTCTTCTGAGAGCAGACTCTGACGATAGTCAGTCAAACCCTCCGAGACTTCGGGTGGCTCCTGAACACTCAGAAGTCGGTCCTGGTCCCAACTCAGTGTCTGGAGTATCTAGGTTTGATCCTGGACTCCTCGGAGGCGAAAGTATTCCTACCCTTGGAGAAGTTGCAGACTCTTCAGTCTGCGGTGCGTGTTCTGATGTCCCGAAAATGGTCGTCAATCCCTTTCTGTATGAGGGTCCTGGGACTCATGGTGGCCTCCTTCGAGGCAGTTCCGTATGCTCAATCTCACACTTGTGCCCTACAGAGGGGGATCCTGTCCACCTGGGACAAGTCCCCGTTGTCTTTGGATCGTCAGATCCAGGTGAGTCACTCGGTCAGGGCGTCCCTGACGTGGTGGTTAAGATCCCCGGCCCTTGGTCCGGGAAGTTGTTCTTTCCTATCCAGTGGACGGTGATCACGACAAACGCCAGCCTAACGGGCTGGGGTGGAGTTTGGGGAGTCCTCTCAGTTCAAAGGCTTTGGACCCTGGCCGAATCCCGTCTACCGATCAATGTCCTGGAACTCCGGGCAATCAGACTGTGCCTCTTCTCGTGGTCAGAGAGGCTTCAGGGCCGATCAGTCAGGATCCAATCGGACAACGCCACAGCAGTGGCTTATGTCAATCATCAGGGGGGAACTCGGAGCTCAGCTGCGGTGTCCGAGGTCACTCACATCCTACGGTGGGCGGAAAGAAGCGTGGCGGCTCTGTCGGCCGTTTATATTCCAGGAATGGACAACTGGCAGGCCGACTATCTGAGCCGTCAGATGTTGGACCAGGGGGAATGGTCCTTGCATCCGGAGGTCTTCCAACTCCTTTGCCAGCGGTGGGGCACGCCGGATGTGGACCTCTTTGCCTCTCGACTCAATTGCAAGGTGTTGAGATTTGTGGCCAGGTCCAGGGATCCCTGGGCAGACGCCTCAGACGCATTGGTGGCCCCGTAGGGTCAGTATCGCCTGATGTATGCCTACCCTCCGCTGCAGTTGCTTCCCCGTCTGCTTCGCAGGGTAGAGGCCGAGGGCATTCCAGTGATCCTCGTTGCTCCGGATTGGCCACGGCGTCATTGGTACGCCAATCTTGTGTGTCAAGTCGCGGACGTTCCCTGGTGACTGCCTCTGCGGGAGGACCTCCTGTCTCAAGGTCTCTCAGATTCGGTCATTTCGACCATGTTGAGGGCATGGAAATCTTCCTCCAGAAAGATCTATCACCGTACCTGGAAGGCTTACATCGCTATGTGCGAGGAGCTAGATTGGCGTCCACGGACGTATTCCGTTCTCAGGATTCTGCTGTTCTTGCAGCGTGATGTGACCCAAAAGCTGGCTTTAAGTACCATCAAGGGTCAGATTTCTGCCCTGGCTGTCTTCTTTCAATGACCACTAGCGGACCTTTCCTTGATTAGCACCTTTGTGCAGGGGGTTCGCCATGTGGTCCCCCCTGTAAAACCTCCTCTCCCTCCTTGGGATCTGAATTTGGTGCTCTCGGTTCTTCAAGAACCTCCCTTGTAAAACATCAGAGATATCCCTCTCTTGACCTTGTCTCAGAAGGTGGCTTTCCTGGTAGCCATCACTTCTGTCAGACGGGTGTCTGAATTGGTGGCCTTGTCCTGCAAGTCGCCTTATTTGGTCATACATAAGGATAAGTAGGTGTTTCGTCCGCAACCTTCTTTTCTGCCAAAGGTGGTCTCGGCCTTTCACCTTAATGAGGACATTGTTCTTCCGTCCTTGTGTCCTCATCCATCGCATACCAGAGAGTTTGCGCTTCACACGTTGGATGTGGTACGAGCCTTACGGGTGTACCTGTCTGCTACTGCTTCCATTCGGAAGTCTGACTCACTGTTTGTGTCTGTCTCTGGTCCAAAACAGGGCCAAGCGATTTCGTCTGCCACCTTTTCTAGGTGGATCAGGCAGACCGTCATACTGGCTTATGCCCTTAAGGGGCGGGCGCCTCCCTTTCCGGTTACGGCGCATTCCACCAGGGCAATTGGTGCTTCCTGGGCTTTCCGACATCAAGCGTCGGTTGCACAAGTGTGCAAGGTGGAGACCTGGTCGTCCGTTCATACCTTTTCTAAGTTCTATAAGGTTGATGTGGCTGCATCTTCGGATGCTTCCTTCGGCCGCAAGGTGTTGCAGACGGCTGTTTAAAGTTGCAACTCCTCCGTTGAGGAGCTCTGCTGGTTTGGAGTGAAGTTTTGGTTTTCCATTTATACTGCTCCCACCCCTCTTCCTGACACTGCTTTGGGACATCCCACAAGTCAAGTATTAAGAGGCTGTGTCAGTCCATTAGCGATAAGAGAAAATAAGATTTTTGTACTCACCGTAAAATCCGTTTCTCTGACGTCCGTGGACTGACAGAGCACCCACCCTTCCTTTTGAGGTTTGTACTGCTTTGTTACGAACTGAGGCTGCTGACTGCAGGTGGGAGGGTTATGTCCGTAGGGACCGCCCCCCTGGGCTGGGCTGTTCAGCTCTGGCTTTTAGAATGTATGTTGTAACATCTCACATTCTGCCTAGGTCTTCTCCTGCAAGCAGGGACATAAACTCACAAGTCAAATATTAAGAGGCTGTGTCAGTCCATGGATGTCAGAGAAATGGATTTTACGGTGAGTACAAAAATCCAATTTTTTCTTATTTATTTTACTTATTTTTTTTATTTTGACACTGTTTTTTTCCCAAAAACCATTTGGGTAATTTTTATTCCTATTACAAGGAATGTAAACATCCCTTGTAATAGAAAAAGGCATGACAGGTCCTCTTATTATAAAACAAATATTTGCAGCGCTGGCAAGGATATGTGAAAGCAAACACTTAAAACATTAAAGAAATTGTAATGGATTGGTTCTGGTCCAATCCCAGAAACTATTTTCTTGTTCTGCTGCTGTTCCAAATCTGTGCTGGAGTGAATAGGCCTATTTGCTAGCTTTGAAAGAAAAGACGCTACTCTGTGATGATCAGCATAAATTCTTTATCACTTCCAGACCTTAGTCTCGGTGGTCAGCCCTTTTTAAAGGCAAATCTTACACAGGCAACGTCATAGACATGTACATATAATTACAAATAAAACCAAAGTATCTGCGCTAACTAAAAAATAGTGAAAATTAAGTGAATATAGCAGCTGGCACAGTCTGTTGATAGCAAACAAAAAAATATATAGTCCAAAAAATGCAGCGCTTCAATGTGATTCAGTGAAAATCAATGTGGCAAATAAAAGTCCAAGTATAAAACACAGTTAACATGTGATAGATGCAAGATTGCTGTGAAACCACCACCAAACTTCAGTGTACACAAAAAGGCACACCACACCAACGTGCTCACAATCTGCTTACCAGAAAGTGAAAAGTAGTGGGCGATGTAATCATACAATGCAGAGGGTTGATGTTGAGGCAAAAACACTCCAGATCGGATGGATCAATCACAGGAACAATCATCAGCATTGGTACCAAAGTAAATTCCAGAACTTAAACGATGTGCATGGATGCTAGACAAGTCTCAGCAGATGGTGTAACCCAAATGTGAAGAAAGAGACTGACATAGTGAAGCCCGTAATGTAAAAACATACAGCATTTATTGTAGTCTACTTACAGGTGTACAAGATCATCAAAGGCATGTAAAAAGGTAACAAATCCGCGGCTCTCAGCGTGCTTCCACCAGCCAGCCTGACATGTTTCATCCTATGTGGATATCATCAGAGGCGTGGCCAAAGATGTAAGCACGCCCACATATATACATAATGATCCAGATCATGCTGACCAATGCAGGAGCAGCATGGCTGGACATCAGCTGAATAAAATAACAAATTAACATCTCACATTAAAAAAGCCAGCATGTCCTGCACACTGCAATCGCGCCAACCAGAGATCCAAACTGATTGGTCACTCGCGGCCGCGCATGCGCAGTACGGCCGCAAACCAAAAGGGCAGGAAGAACAAACCAGCATAGTAAGTATCACTTCCGGGTAGACGGACTAGCATCTACATCCGCCGGAAGTAGTATAGGTACGGGCCATCTCATGAAAGCCACCTCCCTAACAAAGATGTAAACATCCTGTCAGATGACTAAACCTCCGACCCGGAAGTTACATAGGTGAGGGACATCAGAATAGGGCAGCATACATCCTGACTAAAACAGCAAGGGTACACAGGTAAAGTGAATGAAGCACAGAATAACACTGTATTAATAGACCAGAAAAAAACAATAAATAAGACATCATCAAATTAATGATAATAGTAAACTTAAAAATTCCTCAATTAATATTATATTTAATGAAAAATAAAAAGTATAAAAATGAATAACTAAAAAAACTCAGGTATAAACACTAAAGGGAGGAGATAAAAGGAGGCTCCCAAAGGTGTACACATGAGTTATATATACCAAAAAATATATATATATAATAAAATATATACATTAAAACTAAACATGCGGGTGGGACGCTGCCCACTAGCGTCCAACCGGCATATCAACAATATGTCATTAAATAGTCCTGGCAGACTATATGATACATAACATCATGAAAAATATATGCTTTTGTATTTATAAAAAATATGAACCATTCCAAAGAAATATATATTAAAATATTAAAATAGAGAATCAAAGATTCTAGAATCTGATCTTGGGGGTGCTATAACCAAAAAAAACACCCCGAACACAGCGCCAAAGCTAATAACTTGGGGGATTAACTATTGTTAATAAAGCAGTTAACATCCCAATCGACATTCATGCCGAAAGGGGTGTAACACTTTAAATCGTATATCCAGCGGGTTTCAAGTCTAGAGATCTCCCGCTTGGACATACTACCCCGCCAATGTGGGGTAAATCGGTCAATGGCCAGAAAAGTGGTGCCTCTTGGATTTTTCTTGTGGTGCTCCAAGTAATGCCGAGACACTGTATGTTTCGGAAAACCTTTTCTGATATTCGTTATATGTTCATTTACACGAACATGCATAGCACGTGTCGTGCGACCCACGTACTGGAGACCGCAAGGGCAAATCAACAGGTAAACCACATTGAGGGAAGTACACGTAATAAAGGTGTTGATATCATAAACCTTGCCCGTGGTGTGCGATTTAAACTGGCATATTTTCCTCCTCCTATCCTTGTTAATTGCACACACGTTGCAATTGTGACAAGGAAAGTAACCTTTAGATTTTTGAAAAAAAGACACTCTATTAGGGGCATCCAGAATATTAGGGGCTAACTGAAGTTTAAGAGGGGGAACACCTCTAAAGACAATCTGCGGCCGATCGGGAAGAACCGGCCCCAGAATCTTGTCATTCTTAAGAACCCCCAATGTTTGTTTAAGATTTTCTTAATATCACAATGTTGTTGTGAAAAAGTGGTCACCATTGCAAGGTTGTAATTGGTTTCATTAGAAGACACCCTAGCTTTTGGTTGGAGAACCGAGGTACGATCAATATTGGCCACCTCATTGATAATGATATTAAGCTCATGGGCCAAATAACCCTTCTCAATGAATCGCTCTCTCAAGGTATTGGCCTGCATAAAGTAGTCTTCTCTCAAGGTGCAATTCCGCCTCAAACGCAGAAACAGACTTTTAGGGACCGCCTTAAGCCATGAGGGGTGATGGCAACTACCCTGTCCAATGTAGCCATTGCGGTCGGTGCTCTTAAAAAAAGTGGATATATTAAAGGCACCGTTTTTTATCCGAATATTGAGATCCAAAAAATTAATGGTCTCAGTGCTGGCTACAAAATCTAATACAATCCCCAACAGGTTGTCATTGAGATATTGCATAAAAGAATTCAATGACGTCATATCGCCATTCCACAGGAGGAGGATGTCGTCAATGTATCGACCCCAAAAGATCAATTCCGGTCTCTGGTTGGCATAGACGACATCCTCCTCCCATTTGGCCATGAATAGATTGGCCATGCTGGGTGCAAATTTTGCGCCCATAGCAACCCCTCTGCTTTGGAGGTAATGAGTCCCCCCAAACCAGAAATAATTATGGGTCATAGCGTACCTCAATAATTCCAAAATGAATTCCCTTTGAAAGGGCATTAGCTCAGAATCTCTCCTCAGGAAAGTCTCCACAGCTTCCAATCCATCCGCGTGAGAAATAATGGTGTAGAGGGAGGCCACATCCGCAGTGGCCAGAATGTAGCCATCCCTCCACTCCAAGTCCTCAAACAGACGGATAACCTGTGCAGAATCCTTAATATGGGAAGGAGTGCCAGACACCAAAGGTTGCAGGAAGCCATCAATGTACTTGCCAATTTTGGAGGTTATAGAGTCCAACCCACTGATGATGGGCCTCCCGGGAGGGTTGATAAGACTCTTGTGCACCTTTGGCAAAAAGTACATGATTGGCTTCCTGGGAGCTGACGGGATTAAGAAATCTCTTTCTTTTTTGTTAAGAAGGTTATTTTCATAACCATTCTCTATGAGGGCAATAAGTTCCCGTTTAAATTTAAAAATAGGATCATGGTTCAATGGTATATATGTCTCAGAGTCGGATAGAATCCTCTCCATCTCAGAAACATATGCACTCTTATCCATTACCACTATTCCTCCCCCCTTGTCGGCGGGGCGGATAATGATATCGTTTCTCTCTTTCAAGGTTTTTAGTCCTTCTCGAAAGCGAGAGTCTTGGTAGTTCCTCTTAATTTTTAATAGATCTAGATCTTTTAAGACAAGCTCTTTGAAAACTGAGATCGATGGAGGTACAAAACCAGGCGGATTAAAGAGTGAGGCGTTGGATAGACCAGAATGTCTAACCCCAGTGATCTCTTGCAAGGGAGTGGTGAAATTTTGGGACAGAAAATATCTTTTGATGTTAACCTTCCGGATATATTTCTGGATGTCCATGAATGTACCAAATTTGCTTAAAGGTTTATCAGGAGCAAATTTGAGTCCGTGATCCAACACAAACTTTTCATTATCCGTGAGTGTATTTTTGCTGGGATTAAATATACCAGCATCTCTTACACCCTTGGCATCTCCTCCCCCCTCGGGTCCCTCTCCTGGTTCTCCCCCCCCTTTTGCCTCTCTGTGGGACCCTGGGGAAAAAAGAAGAGGAAGAGGGGGCGGGTGAACCCGAGTAGTGCGGAGGGCCCCTGTTAGAAGGATAAGGCCTTCTAGGTGAATAGGGGCCTGGACTGTCCCAACCAGATCTTTTACGTTCTGGACGAACATTTCTAGGGGTTTCCACAGATGGATGTTGAACAATATAGCGATCATCAAATCCCTGTTCATAATAATCGTCATAATCATCCTGAAACTCTCCCAAAGGTGCATACTGATTGTGTGTTGGGAAATCCCCAGAGTAATCACCCTGTTGATAATCCTGTTGGACATAACCACTATGTCCTTGATTCCTCAAATGCACCCCTTTATTTTGGGGGTGTCTTAAAGGTGGGGGTTTACGATTAACATTAACAACCCTCCTCCATCCCCCTCTTGAGGTATTATTAGTACTTGCATTGTGGTTAGTTTGCACTAAAGGAGGGACTAGGGGTTTAGACTGTATGGCTGGCTCGGAGGGGCGCCCTGCTCCTCCTTCAGCAAGGGCTAGCCTCTTAACCTGCCATTTAAACACCTGATTAGTGGTGTAATCTTCCAAGTCTCTTGTAAATTTCTTTCTCTTTTTAATTTTCTGGTCTATATCCTCCTTTTCAAGGATCTTTCTAAGGGTATCAGATTTTTTTTTTTTATTCTTTATAGGGTGATAATTTATCCTTAACTTCGGATACATCCTCATCCAATTTTTGCAATTTGCGTCTTTTTCTGGTGATGAGAAAACGCAAAAGATCCAACCCTACATCATTGAAGTATTTAAACCACCCTAGGAGGTCTATTTCACCCTCCTGAGGGGTGATTTCAAATCTCAGACTCCTGGGAACCATGCTATCTTCCAAGTATTTTTCTAGGAAGGCAATATCCCAGAATCCATGAACTTCTGAGATCATCAGATTTTTTAATCGGACAAAAAGTCCCCCAACATCAAGATTATGCTGAACCTCTGCATTATTGAAAGCATCTTTCAGGTTCAAGGATCGTGAATTACGAAAATCAAATATATCCATATTATTAGAAAGAAAACAGCAAATACAAATCAAATAACAAATACAAATAAAACCAAAGTATCTGCGCTAACTAAAAAATAGTGAAAATTAAGTGAATATAGCAGCTGGCACAGTCTGTTGATAGCAAACAAAAAAATATATAGTCCAAAAAATGCAGCGCTTCAATGTGATTCAGTGAAAATCAATGTGGCAAATAAAAGTCCAAGTATAAAACACAGTTAACATGTGATAGATGCAAGATTGCTGTGAAACCACCACCAAACTTCAGTGTACACAAAAAGGCACACCACACCAACGTGCTCACAATCTGCTTACCAGAAAGTGAAAAGTAGTGGGCGATGTAATCATACAATGCAGAGTACATATAATTAGTTTGTGTTCATATATGGAGCTTCTTCTTGTGACGTCAATTTCTTCCCCTTGCCAGAGTGTCCCGGAATACTCTTTTCTCCTTTTTAGTCTTGCTCGGAGGGGGGAGGAGTTGAAGATAGCCATGTGGTGATGTAATGGACTTCTGTTCTTTTTCCTTTATTCAGAGCTGAATATTTCTACAATATTTCTTAATCAAGGAAAACACTTTTTTTCTTATTTCATAAACACTAAAAGACACACCTATAATATTTCAACCGTGTACCCTTAATATACACAAAACCCAATGATTCCCAATATTAAAATCAAGGAGCTTTTCATTTGTACAGAATGACCTGAAAATGTATTCCTGTTCCTAACAGATGGTTCTAGTAAGAGGACACTAGTCTTCCTGAATTGCTGAGATAGCTGAAAATAGATTTGTCAGAAACAGAAAATCAAGGAAAGAAACATTTAACCCCTGCTAAGCTTCTCAAACTATATTTAAATGGATAATAGAGATAAAACGTATGTAAATAAAATATTCATTTTATATACTGCATCACAGTCCCCCCTTGAAATGACTATTTTATTTAACTCTGTCCCTATATTATATAACCTTACCTGGCCCTCCTGACATCAGGATCTTTTTTACATTTCGCATAGAGGTCGGACATGGCTTGCCCAGTGTCTTTACTCGACGAAATGGTCAGGAGAACAGTCAAGTACTATTCTTTCCCTTATCATTTAAGAATGTTGTATGTATTAGTTACAGGTAAGGACTGTAATGGAGCATACGGTCCCTCATCCTCCTTTATTGGATCTCTAATATCACCTAGATTCAAAAAGGTAGGAGTCACCTCTTCAGCTGCCTTTCCTAACAGCTTTTTCATACAGGGCAGAATACAGCAAACCACTAGTGCAGTTAATGTAAGCAGTATCAAAATTGCTATACCTATTTGAGTACAAATGCGTTGCCACCCATTCATCCACCCAAAATACTGGTCCCAGGGATCGGTCAGTCCTGAATTTCTTTTTAACTCTTTCGAGAGATCCTCTAATTTCTTAATTGCCAAGGTTACCTTACCATTGGGGCCTGTATTGTCCGGAATGTACGTACAACATGTACTTGTCCCAGGCAACATTTTGCACACACCCCCCTTTTCAGCTAAGATCATGTCTAAGGCCATACGATTTTGAAAAGTCATTTGTGAAGTGGCCTCTAGTTGTTCAGCTAAACCTTGGAGTGCATCCCTGGTATAGTTAAAGAACATCTGTTGATTATAGTAGATATAATTAATCCAATCTACATTCTTATTTACAGTAATTATGGGAATCAGGGACTCAAAACCTGCAGCTACTTGGTCTCTTGCTTTAAATTCATCTGGGACCCCCCTTGGGACTCCTATGGCATCTATATATACATGAGGGTCGAAACTACCAGCTGGAGCACCTTTACGCTTCCTGCTGGGTTCAGATGAGTGCTCTCTTCTTACTACCAAGTCACCTCCCGAAAAGATGTGCAGGGGCATTATGACTTTAGCAAGTGCACATTCCCCTGTCCATCTGTCTGGTAATCTAGTCCTAATCTTCATGTCCCCACAAATCCAATACACGTCTCCCAAAGACTGAATCTGACTCTGTACCAGGTCCATGGATACACTACTGTAGGAAGCACAGTATCCCATAGAGAAGTTCCCTAAGGACTTCCCTATTCCTTGGTAGTTCCCATAACATGTGTAATTACTGGGATATATAGTAATACCCTCCGCGGGCTTGGATGTCCTAGTTATTATGGGATATTCCCTTTTCCATGTTTCGCACTGGGAGGAATCAGTGGAAGTATTGGTAAACAGGCTCAGAAAGCACTCCTCTTGAGTGGGAGGTTTGTTTAATAGTACTGTTCCCAAATGGGGTCTAGCTCCACTACACACATAACAGTTGGACCTGTTATGTTTCCCTACACTATACCTCATCCATTCAAGCCACAGGTTGACATCCGAGAAACTAGTCTCTGCAGCCATCGTGTCTTCAAATGTGGGATCTGCTATGGCCACCATATCTTCTAGGGTGCGCATCTGTGCATGTGGTTTAAGGGGATCACTTGTTGGTTGAAGGGCCTCCCATTCAGATGAATTATACATGTCTTTAACTTGGAACTGTCCACTTGGTCCCCTATTCTCCCAATCATACCACACTCCCATAACATATGTGCCTGCATCCGTAGGACTGGGATTTTTTATGGTCAGGGTGAGTTTCCTATCATAGTTTGACCATATGCCTTTTTTTATTAGGGTCAGTCTGCTGAGTAATGACTCTCCATATTTGTCTTTCCTGTTCAGGGCACTCTGTGGCCTATAACCGCAGTCATCCCTGTATTCCAACCCACAGATTCCCAGTCACAGTCTGGTGTATCATATATATATATATTTCCGGTGTTGATCTGCGTCCGGAAAATGTTACACTGCCAGTCATTTGTAGGGCGAAAGATTATAGTACAGAAATCAAATATGAAGGTAGCTACATGTGTGTCTGATGAATTATACCAAAATTGTATTATACCATCCTTTTGTTTAATAGCCACCTCCTGTGCGTGCACAGTAGCTATAAGAAAAAAGATATATAGTTTCATTCTGGTGCGAGTGGTGCACGGTCCTCAGGAACTGGAGCCTTGTTGCATATCTTGGCTCCAGGGAATGCTTTCAGAGAAACTTCTTAACCATCACCCAATCACCAGGAAGTATACTGTAAGTACCGGTATCTAGATCAGGATCTGTAATGCAAGAAAATACTCGTACATAGATGTTAGTTAATTCTTTTACAAGAGCGGTCACATAATCTATCAAAGTATCAGACTGTAACAACCTAACAGGGTGATAAGATGCATAAAACGCTAATGTGTTACCTAGGGCCAACCATATTTATTTTGTGACTATAGCAGTTAACACAGGACCCTGATCACTCTCTATCACCCCTGGTACCCCATATCTGCAAACTGGCTCCAAAAGCAATTTCTTAGCCGTGGTTTTCGCCGTCTGATCTGCGACAGGATAAGCCTCTGGCCACCCTGAGCCTTTCGGGGTTGCATGCTAGGCAAGTGTGGCAGGACTTACAGTACTGTTTAGTCATTCCTGGAGCTACATAATGTTTCTTTATAAGTGAGTTCATTAAAGTTTTTGAGAAATGGGTTGCTCCATGGGCCCATTGCACCACAGCTGGGTACAAAACTCTGGGGAGACATAGGCTGGTTCCTACAGTCCAAAGATCATCCACCTGTACTGCTACAAGGTGAGTTGAGGCATTGGGATCGGGGAAGCAATCATGTTCATCTTCATTTCAGGTAAAAGCAGGTAGGTCTGCGTTCTCTTCTTCCTGTTTGTTCAGAGACATGTCATGATAAGACAAGAGGAAGTAGAGTAGCAGAGCAGAGTCACTGGCATCGAAGTAGAGTCACACGGTCAGGCATGAGGAAACTGTATCGCAACCATAGGACAAACACTTGTGTTGCACCTGATACAGAAAGGTAAAGAAATATCGTGAGGGGCAAGCAGCAGAAGGGGAAGGGCCAGGACAAAGTCAGAAGTTTAGTCCAGCAGGGCTTGGGCAGACAGGATGGGCCACCTCTAGCAACATGGTAAATAACAACCAATAGCGTGGTTACAGAGTCCATGAGTTCGTGTCAACACCCATAAGGCGGGGCCCTGTATCTCAGATATGAACAGGCAAAAGGGCTTTCCATAACAGGCAAAAGGGCAGGAACAGTACTGATCGCCTTTATGACATGTAGGGCCTTAGCATGACTAGGGGCGAAATGAGCTGTGTGGCTTCAGGTAATCTAAATCAATCACTGACAGCGAAAATACTTTTGCAGACAGGGGCACCCCAGACAGAAGAGAGCGTGGAAGGATAAGCTCACTCACTGCTATAAGGTCCTGTACTACTCTGGTCGGGCCACTATCAGCCAAATCTGAATCGGGTTCTTTAAAACCCACTACGAAATCACTTGGTAGTATGCGATAATGCGATTCGTAATGTAACCTGGTATTGAATGCATCATACGGCAATGAAAAGCTGGCATCAGCATTCAACACAGGGCACAAAGGAGTAAGGATAACTGGGAGGGACTACAGTACGAGGTCCCTCAACTTATAACTGCGTTAGGGGCAGAGCCTAGGGCGGGTCAGGGTGTTGGGGTCCAGACCTCCCACATTCCTCAAACGCCCAGTTATGGCTACCATGAATATGGACATATATTCCTATGCAAACCCCAAGCAAAGTTCAACATTTAAATGACACTAGAACATTTAAAACCTAGCAACCCTTATGAAACGTCGTTCCGTTACTACACGGAAGGTAAGTACTCTTTATAAATAAGACACTATGTTATGTTCTCAAACCAAAAAGATCTCCTGAATGCACTTCTTACATTTGTCCAGACCAAAAATCACATTAGGCACATGTGAAGGCAAAGTCTAAATTTAAAAGAATTCTTTTGTACACAGGCATTACCCCAAAACCATTATACAACATTAGGCATTTAGCTTCTGAAAGACAAACAAAAAAAAATTGTGTATGTCCCTAAATATTTGGAAACAGGTTAGTTCATACTGCAGTTAGAAAAAAAACTGATTTCAAAATCGCTCAGCCATGGTTTTAGTAATGGACATGTAAAAACAATTCAATCAGTCAAGTACCTGGATATGTAAAAATAAATATTTTCATTTAAAAATAACTTCATACATTATTGTTGGAATCAATTATTTTTACATTGAATTTTATCTCCATTATCAGTCTGTACTGATTCTAACTAAGACAAAATTTCATCGTCCTCTTTATACTGTGACTAAATTAAAGTTTGTAAAAGTAATAATCTTACCAGATTATTGTATTTTTCTTTTATATTTTTCTTTTACTAAAACTTCACTTATAATTGCTTTAATTTTGCAAAAAACATTTTTTTAGGTTTGGCTTTCCTAAATATTCTATTTCTGAAAGAAAATTGATCATGTTTGTCATAACCAATCATGCTTCTCAGACAGTATGATTGAATGAACCACACGTGCTCCGTCAGTCTGACTGCTAAACACATGGTAGTCTAAAGGTCACCTTTCAGTGCAGACACACATACAGAAAGTTTATTATTCCATAGTGCCAATACATGATCAATTTTATAAAAGCACAAAGAAACTCTTTCCCAATAAATGTCCACTAAAAGCCGATAGAGTAACTTTTGCATGATTAACTTATACAACTGTGGCTTTATCACACTGCATTATTTTAGTCATGAAGTATTTTTATCTCACTTCAACTAACTGTTTTTTTTTTGTTTTACACCCAGTTGTCCATAAACAAAGCTTCCCTCAAAGCTGTGTGTCACCTCCTGTTTTCCTTGAAATAACACCTTAAACAAATGGTACAAAACCCACGCGTTTTTTTCAAAACAATTACTTTAGTAAGTAATAATACCCTCTAAAATATATTTTTTTACTAATCCATGAACCCTCTTCCAGGTTTCAGGAAGGTTTAACACAAACATGTGTTCTGATCGATAGAAGTGAAACATGTCATAGCATGTCTGAAGCCGTGTAACTCGATCTGCATTTCTCTGTTGACAGTACATTCCTTTACATGTCACACTTTTCAGAGAAAGATCTGTTACTATCAGACTTAGCTACCATGCATTGTACAATTCTGTTACAATCTAATTTTATAGTTTTTTATAATTTTTAACCTTTTTTTACCATTTTTTTTAACCATATTTGGTTTGTACATCTGCTAAAAATCATGTACACTACGTTATATGACATTCCTGATTATAGCAATGACAAAACATAGTTTAGAGGACAATCTCGTGAAACTCACAGATTGGCTCCTGCCCATGAACTGCGATTGGCCATTTCCCCGAAAAAAAATTCCTCCCTAAACAAAAGTCTTTACTTTTATCAGAAATACTCAATTACAAAAACTTTTAACAATAGTTATTTTTTACAATTTTTGATAATTTTTAGATTGAACAAAACTTTCATATTTTAATATTTTCTTGGGTAGCCTTAAGTAAATTAGAACAATCTACTACTTTTAATTTAATAACCAAATCCTAAATTTGGAATATTTTGTAAAAATTGCTCAATCCTTAACTTATTATTTCCTGCAACCAAATCTGTAGGATTTTTGTTAAACACTAAATACCATGTTGTTTTCCATTATCTTAATCAATAGTTTTTTCTTAAAACTTAGTTTTGCCCCTTGTTTGTGATTTGAATGACCACATTTTGTAATAACACATTTTCTGTTGTTCAGGGCTCAAATATCCATAAACATTTACATGCAGCATTAAACTTAGTTTCCTTATTAAATAACTTCTTTACACTCTGGCATTAATTAATTATTTACTCTACTACTGCTACATGTCTGCACAGGGTAAGACAGCAAGTCTGCACTTCAGGAGAGGAAACACAGGTGGGAAATATGAAACCCCCTATACTGCCTGAGGGGGGGGGGAGGAGGAAGGGCTTCGTGCTTGTGTCACAAAATGAGCTTTTCAAACAGGCTAAGCTTGAAACACTTAGCCAAACTAAAATCAAAACCTTTTCCACATGTATATAATGGCCATAAAATAGACAAAGAAACAACATACAGAAAAAACAGATAATAGAGAAAGTACACAAGTGTAGAATATGAGAGCTATTTCATTTCCGCTGTCTGTATGGAGGTCTATGACACCCTCTTGGACCCGTATAAAAAAAACGGGCGGGAATCTGTGCCTTTCACAAATCTATGACACCCTCTCGGATCCGTATAAAAAAACGCAGGCAGGAATCTGTGCCTTTAGAAAAGTACCGTACGCCCTCTTTAACCAGCATGTCCTGTACCAGGTCTAGCCAGGAATCTGTGTCCTTTTGACACCGTCTCGGAACTAAGCCCATACAAAACACGGCGGCAAGGAAACCACGTCACCCCCTTCACATACAGTCAGTCATTCAGCATTCAGCAAAATAGGGACATTCAAGACAACACAGAACAAAACATAACATAAATCACAGCCGGCAGAAGAAGTTAAATGGGTTCTTAGTAAAACGACTTTTGGACAAGAAATTACCGGTCTTATCGTGGCATGGCGCAGCCGACGGACTGCAAGTGAAATTGAGGGTGACGAGGCGGAAAAACACACGTAAGGAATATAACAGACTCCACTTACCGTGTTTAATGAAGGTGCGCTAGCTTCGATTCTGCCAAGCCCGTCTCAAGTCGCCTGTAGTCACATCTGGATCGGCTACGACAGCACACAGCCCGAAAAGTCCACGTTGGGAAGCCAATTGTAATGGATTGATTCTGGTCCAATCCCAGAAACTATTTTCTTGTTCTGCCACTGTTCCAAATCTGTGCTGGAGTGAATAGGCCTATTTGCTAGCTTTGAAAGAAAAGACGCTACTCTGTGATGATCAGCATAAATTCTTTATCACTTCCAGACCTTAGTCTCGGTGGTCAGCCCTTTTTAAAGGCAAATCTTACACAGGCAACGTCATAGGCATCAGTAGAAAAAACCAGACAGCGCAAAACCAATCCTAACACAATGCAGCTGAACACTGAAGGTCAAAATATAAATCCTTAAATGAAACGTGTATAAAAAGCAGTGCAGCGCTAAAATCATATGTAACACAAAAAGTCCATGGGATGTATAATTCAGAAACCAGAGGAATGTTATCTGAAACACCAACAGGAAGATAGAAGGATCCTCTAGCTGTGAAACAGAGTGCTTGTAAATGATCACAAGTGCAACCACTTCCGTGTAATTCCACCACCAGATACACAGGCCGCTCACCTCAGAATGTGGACCTCTGTATTACCAGAAGGTCACATAAGCAGTCCCTTTATCAAGGGTAATGTTTAAAGATGAGAGAGCTGTCTTCATACGGTGCTTCAACCGAAATCCTCAATCATTCAATAATCCCAAAAGCAAACTCATAAATTGGCGTAGTTACATGAAAAATGTCAAAAAGAAATACATAGTGCTCTCCATCTATAAAAAACACTTGATTTATTTATTTAAAAAGTTACTCACAAGCGAGGCACAGACACGCTGTGCTCGGATAACAGTCATGTAACATAGATGTGGAACCAGGTAGATGGCTGAGTGAGTCGTTTTGGGTATATGAATTAAAGGTGGGGGTCCCGTTGGGGTTGAACGTTGAGTTTGATCTCAATTGTTTTATATCTGACCGCTAGCATTATAATTTTTATATAATTTGTTTTTATTATGACATTATGTATTTAGTATGTGATATTTGTCTAACAGGTTAGATGGTTGTGCGGACGTCTTTATTAATTTTACAGGTCTATATATGACTGTTTTATTACCCTTATGCACCTCTGGCCCCTGTTTAGTGTTACGATTGTCATCACTATGAGGGCCCACGGGCCCCTCAAAGTAATAACAAGAGGGGGGGAGCTGGTGTGTGTCTGTATACATATTGACCATTGTGCCCTATATATGGTCAGATTTTTTGATCTATGTATACATGACCCCAGCGAGCGTATATGCACTTTTGTATTTGCTCGGTACCCTTCTATGTATCTTTCGTTCAGACAGCGGGATCACTGGTGTTTATGTTTATTTTACTTATTTTTGATTTTATCTTTTTATTCTCTAGAGATCCTGTACGACATGCAATGCAGGCTTTTGCCACTGGGTGGCACACTGTGGGATGCAGCGTTTGCTGTACCACATCAATAATACTGCCTGTTAGCATTGTCACATGTCATTACTTATGACAGCTATGTTGCAGCTTGGAGGGATGGTTATTCTCAGTAGGGGTGGATCTGACAGTTTAAACGTCGAGGCTCTGCATATTAGGCACGCTGAGGGATTGTTATCCTACGTGCTTTATTTGCATCTGGTGTCACATGACCGTTCCGCCCCGCCCTCGGCTTCACGTAGGTGCGGTGAGGGGAACATTCTACAGGTATGTTTATTTTTGTTGCTATGACGACGGATCATGTGGGGAGCGCCGACCCGGAAGGTCATAGTCTGGGAGGTGATATCCCCTGTTATTCCTCCGCCGATTGGAGCTGCAGTACACCATGTGAGGGACATCACCCGGAAGTTCTTTGATTACCATATCCCTCTAGCCAATGATTGCCGGTTTGTTAATTTGGCATATCTCTTGGCCACCAATGAGGGCGCTTGTTACATAGTTCCCCAATTATGGGGTGGGCGGGATTTCTTTTTCACACACAGCATACACCAGGAATATGGCTTATATAAATGAACTGACATGCTGGCCCCATTTAATTTTCGCTGAGGAAGTCCTTGCCCACGGACGATACGCATGCGAGGGGCTACACGACGTCAGGACAGCCATCTACCTGGTTCCACATCTATGTTACATGACTGTTATCCGAGCACAGGGTGTCTGTGCCTCGCTTGTGAGTAGTGATGAGCCGAACACCCCCGGGTTCGGTTCGCACCAGAACCCGCGAACGGACCGAAAGTTCGTACGAACATTAGAACCCTATTAAATACAATGGATGCGAACGTTCGAATTCTAAAGTGCTAATTATAACAACTATTATGCATGTTATTGTCCTAAAAAGGGTTTGGGAACCCGGGTTGTGCACCAGGGGACATGTATCAATGCAAAAAGAAGTTTTAAAAACGGTCGTTTTTCGGGAGCAGTCATTTTAATGATGCATAAAGTGAAAAAAAAAAGTCAAATATTCCTTTAAATATCGTACCTGGGGTGTGTCTAAAGTATGCCTGTGAAGTGCCACGTGTTTCCCGTGTTTAGAACTGTCCCTGCACAAAATGACACTTCTAAAGGAAAAAAAAGCCATTTAAAACTGCTTGCGGCTTTAATGTAATGTCTGGTCCCGGTAATATGGATGAAAATCTTTAAGAAAAATGGCATAGCTACCCCATGACCCCCCCCCCCTACCCCAGCCCATTACCAGCCCCTTTGGGTCTTGTATGGATATTAAGGGGAACCCCGCACATAAAATAAAAAAGGCCCTATATACTCTGAACAGCCGTATACAGGCGGTGCATACAAGACAGGGACTGTAGGTTTGTTCTTATGTAGAATCTGTTTTTTAATTTTGAACAGGTACATTGTTGAAGTGTAGCTCCAGCCCAAAAATCTATTTTTAAACTTTTTGGAAAACATAGGTAAGGGTTATCACCCCTGTAACATTTGTTTTGCTGTCTGTGCCCCTGTTCAGAACATTTCACCTCACTTTCCGTCCCAATGACAACTGTTTTTGAAATGTGGTGTTTTTCTTGAAACAAGGATTGCTGATAAAGCATCAGTACAGAGGAGACACCTTTCTCCCATATTTATTCTTACAGGAGAGAATTTTCCTTCCTAGTGGTAGATTTCCTCTCACTTCCTGTTGTCTTCTTGCGTTTGCAAGTAGGAGTCGTTTGTAAGTTGGATGTTTGAAAGTAGGGACCTGCCGTATATACTCTGCAGAAATAGGCCCCTTAGTTGTTGGTGTTGGCACAACACTGTAAGCACTCACAGTTACTCTTGGTTGGTGCTGGAACGCCCTGCTGTCAACTATTATATCAGGAATTTTAATTACATATAATTGTTGAACAGTGGTAGTAAAAATTGGGCCTTTGATGGTGGTGCTGGTGCCACAACACTGTAAGCCCTGACAGTTACTCTTGGTGGGTGCAGCAATGGGCCCTGCTGTGAATTATTAGATCAAGAATTGTAATTGCATGCCCCTGTTGAACAGGGGCTGAAAAATTGGGCCTTTCGTGGTGGTGGTGGTGGTGGTGGTGTTGCCACAACACTGTAAGCCCTCAGAGTTACTCTTGGTGGGTGCAGGAATGGGCCCTGCTGTGAATTATTAGATCAAGAATTGTAATTGCATGCCCCTGTTGAACAGGGGCTGAAAAATTGGGCCTTTCGTGGTGGTGGTGGTGGTGGTGGTGTTGCCACAACACTGTAAGCCCTCAGAGTTACTCTTGGTGGGTGCAGGAATGGGCCCTGCTGTGAATTATTAGATCAAGAATTGTAATTACATGCCCCTTTTGAACAGGGGCTGAAAAATTGGTCCTTTCGTGGTGGTGGTGGTGGTGGCGTTGCCACAACACTGTAAGCCCTCAGAGTTACTCTTGGTGGGTGCAGCAATGGGCCCTGCTGTGAATTATTAGATCAAGAATTGTAATTGCATGCCCCTGTTGAACAGGGGCTGAAAAATTGGGCCTTTCGTGGTGGTGGTGGTGGTGTTGCCACAACACTGTAAGCCCTCAGAGTTACTCTTGGTGGGTGCAGCAATGGGCCCTGCTGTGAATTATTAGATCAAGAATTGTAATTACATGCCCCTTTTGAACAGGGGCTGAAAAATTGGGCCTTTCGTGGTGGTGGTGGTGGTGGCGTTGCCACAACACTGTAAGCCCTCAGAGTTACTCTTGGTGGGTGCAGCAATGGGCCCTGCTGTGAATTATTAGATCAAGAATTGTAATTACATGCCCCTTTTGAACAGGGGCTGAAAAATTGGGCCTTTCGTGGTGGTGGTGGTGGTGGTGGCGTTGCCACAACACTGTAAGCCCTCAGAGTTACTCTTGGTGGGTGCAGCAATGGGCCCTGCTGTGAATTATTAGATCAAGAATTGTAATTGCATGCCCCTGTTGAACAGGGGCTGAAAAATTGGGCCTTTCGTGGTGGTGGTGGTGGTGGTGGTGTTGCCACAACACTGTAAGCCCTCAGAGTTACTCTTGGTGGGTGCAGCAATGGGCCCTGCTGTGAATTATTAGATCAAGAATTGTAATTACATGCCCCTTTTGAACAGGGGCTGAAAAATTGGGCCTTTCGTGGTGGTGGTGGTGGTGGCGTTGCCACAACACTGTAAGCCCTCAGAGTTACTCTTGGTGGATGCAGCAATGGGCCCTGCTGTGAATTATTAGATCAAGAATTGTAATTGCATGCCCCTGTTGAACAGGGGCTGAAAAATTGGGCCTTAGGCACTGGTGGCACAACACTACAACCCCTCACAGATACTGTACTTGGAGCACAGCAATGAGCCCTGTTGCAAAGTATTGCTTCAAAAATTGTAATGACACGCCCCTGTTAAACAGGGCCTGAAAAATTGGGCCTTAGGCACTGGTGCCACAACACTCCAACCCCTCACAGATACTGTACTTGGAGCACAGCAATGAGCCCTATGGCAAATTATTGCTAAAAAAATTGTAATTACACGCCCCTGTAAAACAGGGGCTGAAAAATTGGGCCTTAGCCACTGGTAGCGGCACCCATAAACAAAAATGATCTTCCAAGCTATCATCATCAATCGTATCATTGAGGACTCGGAGGAGGAGGATAGCCAGTCAACATAACAGCACAGGCACTCAGCATCAGCATCAGTCTTGAAGGGATGTGACATGTTAAAATCAATTAGTCTGTTATATCAGCATCAGGTGTGTGGTAGCTGGTGGTGATCCAAGACTGGTTCATCTTGATGAAAGTCAGTCGATCAACCGAGTCGGTGGACAGGCGCACCCTGTGATCCGTGACAAATCCTCCAGCAGCACTGAATGTGCGTTCCGAAAGAACGCTGGATGCAGGACAGGCCAGTAGCTCAATTGCATACTGTGCAAGCTCTGGCCAGTGATCCATCCTCAAGACCCAGTAAGCCAGAGGATTTTCGGTGGGGAAGGTGTCCAAGTCTGACCTTGCCCCTAGATATTCCTGCACCATGTTTATCAGACGCTGGCGATGGTTGCTGGAACCGATCATACTTTGGGGCTGCGGACTAAAGAATTGTCTGAACGCATCGGTCAGACGGCCACCTTCCCCACCGCTCCTTCTTTGACTGGCCGAAGCCTCAGCAACTCGTTGTCCAGGACCAGGAGTTTGTAACCTCCCAGTCTCTGGGAACGCGTTGCACAGACCTTCCAAGCAGACACTGGCTGCAAAAAGCGCCTAGAGGCGATTCAGTTCGCATGTGAGCGCTATACAAGTCACTCATTCATTCATTCATTCATTTCTGCAAGGCCTCCCGGAGTTGTCTCATCCTCTGCACCCTCTGCGACGGTAACATAAGGTCCGCAACCTTACCCTTGTACCGTCGATCAAGGAGAGTGGCCAGCCAGTAATGGTCCCTCTCCTTGATCCGAAGAATACGAGGATCCTTCCGCAGACTTTGCAGGATCAGGGAGGCCATGCAGCGTAGGTTTGCTGAGGCATTCGCTCCGGAGTCCTCTGGGTCACTAAGGACGACATGATCCGCAGCCACCTCCTCCCAGCCACGTACAAGTCCACTGGTTTCTTGGGACTGTAAATCATCCCTAAAAGACTGCTGCTGATGATGCTGAGTGCCAGCCTCCACCTCCATGCTGACACAATCCTCCTCCTCCTCCTCCTCCTCTTCCTGTGCGATGGGTGGGACAGAAGGAACACTGTCTGGGTAAAGGGGGCCTTGAGAGGCAAGGAAGTCCTCCTCTTCCTGCCTCTGTTCTGCCTCAAGTGCCCTGTCCATTATTCCACGCAGCGTGTGCTCCAACAGGTGGACAAGAGGTACAGTGTCACTGATGCATGCACTGTCACTGCTCACCATCCTCGTGGCCTCCTCAAATGGTGCCAGGACAGTGCATGCATCCCTGATCATGCCCCACTGGCGTGGAGGAAAAAAAACAAGCTCCCCTGACCCCGTCCTGGTGCCGTAGTCGCCAAGGTACTCATTGATGGCCCTCTGCTGCGTGTGCAGCCGCTGCAGCATGGCCAACGTTGAGTTCCACCTGGTGGGCATGTCACATATAAGGCGGTTCTTGGGCAGGTTCAACTCCTTTTGCAGCTCAGCCAGGCGAGCACTGGCATTATAAGATCTGCGGAAATGCACACAGACTTTCCTGGCCTGCCTCAGGACATCCTGTAAGCCCGGGTACCTGCCCAAGAACCGCTGCACCACCAGGTTAAGGACGTGAGCCACACAGGGCACATGGGTCAGTTGTCCCTGTCGGAGGGCGGAGAGGAGGTTGGTGCCATTGTCGCAAACCACCATTCCTGGCTTAAGCTGGCGTGGCGTCAACCACCTCTCGGCCTGGCCCTGCAGAGCAGACAGGACCTCTGCCCCAGTGTGGCTTCTGTCCCCCAAACACACCAGCGCAAGCACGGCATGGCATCTTTTTGCCTGCGTACTTGCGTAGCCCCTTGAACGCCTACGGAGCACCGCTGGTTCCGAGGACAAACCACAGGAAGAGGCCATGGAGGAAGAAGAAGAGGAGGGGTGGAGGAGAGAGGTGTGTCACAACCAGTAGTAGCATTTTGGAGGCGTGGCGGTGGAACAACCTCCAACACTACTGCACCTTGTCCTGCATCCTTCCCAGCTGCCAAAAGAGTGACCCAATGGGCCGTGAAAGAAAGGTAACGTCCCTGTCCATGCCTGCTGGACCATGAGTCAGCGGTAATATGCACCTTACCGCTGACCGCCCTGTCCAGCGAGGCCAAGACATTGCCTTCCACATGCCGGTAGAGAGCCGGAATAGCCTTCCGTGAGAAAAAGTGGCGTTTGGGAACCTGCCACTGAGGAACCGCACATTGCACAAACTCACGGAAGGGGGCCGAGTCTACCAACTGAAAAGGCAGCAGTTGAAGCGCTAGCAATTTAGCCAAGCTAGCATTCAACCGCTGGGCATGTGGATGGCTGGGAGTGAACTTCTTTTGACGGTCCAGCAGCTGGGGCAGGGAAATTTGCCTGCTAGAATCGGACGTCGGTGTACTGCTAGCAGAGTGGCCGCAACTACTTGGCTGTGACACACCTAATTCTACACCTTCATTCCTCTCAGTGCATGTTTCAGAGAGGACTGAAGTTATAGTGGGGTTGGAGATCCCAGCTGATGCGGTGCAAGGAGAGGTCCGCTTTGTTCTTTGGTGTGGGTCTTTGAGGTAGGCTTGCCAACGAGCTGCATGGCAGGTCAACATATGTCTGGTCAGGCATGTGGTACCCAAGCGGCTGATGTTTTGGCCACGCGATATACGCTTGAGACATATGTTGCAAACAGCAGCTGTGCGATCTGATGCACTAGCCTCAAAAAAGGCCCACACCAAAGAACTTTTTGAATGACGGGCAGAGGCAGCGCCCTGCACAGGCGGAGCTCTGCGGTGTGATTCCGTCGGTGTACTGCCCTTACGCTGGCCACCAAAGGGCATCCTGCCTCGTTGGAGATGTGCCTCCTCCTCATCCTCCTCCTCCTCTCTCCTATTAGGCACCCACGTGGAGTCAGTGACCTCATCATCCCCTCCCTCCTCATCACTGGAGCCAATCTGGCAGTATGCTGCAGCTGCTGGAACATGACTGCCAGATTGGTGTCCTTCTTGAGCATCCCCTCTGTCTGCTCTCACGCTACTGCCTTCCTGTAGCTGGGTTTCATCATCAGACCCTTCGAAACGCTGGGCATCCTCCTGGAGCATGTACCCAACACTGTGCTCAAACAGTTCGGGGGACTCCTCAGGAGGAGGACATGGTGGGTCTAGGGAAGGAGTGACTGATGATGAGTCTGACATTGATACCAGGGAAGAGGACGCTTTGGCAGCTGCTTTTCCAGTACCCTGAGCCTGGGTGAGAGAGGATGAGGAGGAGGAGGAGGGCTTGGTCATCCACTCTACCAAGTCTTCGGCATGATGTGGCTCAACATGTCCAGCTGCCGAAAAGAAGGACAAGCGTGTCCCATGGCCATGTGCTGATGACAATGCACCGCGTCCACGACCAGCACTGTTGCCCCCAGACACAGAGCCTGCTTGCCCTCTTTTATTGCCTCCTGACTGTCTGCCTCTCCTTGTTTGCCTTCCAGACATTCTAATAGATGGCCTGCAGGGAGATGGGAAAAAAGCGATAAGGGCTACCTTCAGGTGTCCTTCTCTGTCCCTTTACTTAAGGATTTCTAAATATGGTTGAGGATGATTGCTTTTGCACAGAATAGCACAACGACAATTTCCCTGACTGTCCAAAAAAACAAGGATTTCAAAGATGGTTGATGAGGAATGCTTTAGCACACTATAGCACAAGGAGAATTTCCCTCACTGTCCTTCCCTGTCCCTAGAAACAAGGATTATCACAGTGAAAGAAACTGACACTCTTCCTACCTATAGTTTTCTGTCCCTAGAAAAAATGTTTTTTTAAAGCACACTATAGCACAAGGAGAATTTTCCTCACTTTCCTTCTTTGTCCCTAGAAACAAGGATTATCACAGTGAAAGAAACTGACACTCTTCCTTCCTATAGTTTTCTGTCCCTAGAAAAAATGTTTTTTTAAAGCACACTATAGCACAAGGAGAATTCCCTCACTGTCCTTCCCTGTCCCTAGAAACAAGGATTCGCACAGTAAAACACACTGACACTCTCCCTACCTATAGTTTTCTGTCCCTAGAAAAAATGTTTTTTTAAAGCACACTATAGCACAAGGAGAATTCCCTCACTGTCCTTCCCTGTCCCTAGAAACAAGGATTCGCACAGTAAAAGACACTGACACTCTCCCTACCTATAGTTTTCTGTCCCTAGAAAAAATGTTTTTTTAAAGCACACTATAGCACAAGGAGAATTTCCTTTACTTTCCTTCTTTGTCACTAGAAACAAGGATTATCACAGTGAAAGAAACTGACACTCTTCCTACCTATAGTTTTCTGTCCCTAGAAAAAATGTTTTTTTAAAGCACACTATAGCACAAGGAGAATTCCCTCACTGTCCTTCCCTGTCCCTAGAAACAAGGATTCGCACAGTAAAACACACTGACACTCTCCCTACCTATAGTTTTCTGTCCCTAGAAAAAATGTTTTTTTAAAGCACACTATAGCACAAGGAGAATTCCCTCACTGTCCTTCCCTGTCCCTAGAAACAAGGATTCGCACAGTAAAACACACTGACACTCTCCCTACCTATAGTTTTCTGTCCCTAGAAAAAATGTTTTTTTAAAGCACACTATAGCACAAGGAGAATTCCCTCACTGTCCTTCCCTGTCCCTAGAAACAAGGATTCGCACAGTAAAACACACTGACACTCTCCCTACCTATAGTTTTCTGTCCCTAGAAAAAATGTTTTTTTAAAGCACACTATAGCACAAGGAGAATTCCCTCACTGTTCTTCCCTGTTCCTAGAAACAAGGATTCGCACAGTAAAACACACTGACACTCTCCCTACCTATAGTTTTCTGTCCCTAGAAAAAATGGTTTTTTAAAGCACACTATAGCACAAGGAGAATTCCCTCACTGTCCTTCCCTGTCCCTAGAAACAAGGATTCGCACAGTAAAACACACTGACACTCTCCCTACCTATAGTTTTCTGTCCCTAGAAAAAATGTTTTTTTAAAGCACACTATAGCACAAGGAGAATTTCCCTCACTTTCCTTCTTTGTCCCTAGAAACAAGGATTATCACAGTGAAAGAAACTGACACTCTTCCTACCTATAGTTTTCTGTCCCTAGAAAAAATGTTTTTTTAAAGCACACTATAGCACAAGGAGAATTCCCTCACTGTCCTTCCCTGTCCCTAGAAACAAGGATTCGCACAGTAAAACACACTGACACTCTCCCTACCTATAGTTTTCTGTCCCTAGAAAAAATGTTTTTTTAAAGCACACTATAGCACAAGGAGAATTCCCTAACTGTCCTTCCCTGTCCCTAGAAACAAGGATTCGCACAGTAAAACACACTGACACTCTCCCTACCTATAGTTTTCTGTCCCTAGAAAAAATGTTTTTTTAAAGCACACTATAGCACAAGGAGAATTCCCTCACTGTCCTTCCCTGTCCCTAGAAACAAGGATTCGCACAGTAAAACACACTGACACTCTCCCTACCTATAGTTTTCTGTCCCTAGAAAAAATGTTTTTTTAAAGCACACTATAGCACAAGGAGAATTCCCTCACTGTCCTTCCCTGTCCCTAGAAACAAGGATTCGCACAGTAAAAGACACTGACACTCTCCCTACCTATAGTTTTCTGTCCCTAGAAAAAATGTTTTTTTAAAGCACACTATAGCACAAGGAGAATTTCCCTCACTTTCCTTCTTTGTCCCTAGAAACAAGGATTATCACAGTGAAAGAAACTGACACTCTTCCTACCTATAGTTTTCTGTCCCTAGAAAAAATGTTTTTTTAAAGCACACTATAGCACAAGGAGAATTCCCTCACTGTCCTTCCCTGTCCCTAGAAACAAGGATTCGCACAGTAAAACACACTGACACTCTCCCTACCTATAGTTTTCTGTCCCTAGAAAAAATGTTTTTTTAAAGCACACTATAGCACAAGGAGAATTCCCTCACTGTCCTTCCCTGTCCCTAGAAACAAGGATTCGCACAGTAAAACACACTGACACTCTCCCTACCTATAGTTTTCTGTCCCTAGAAAAAATGCTTTTTTAAAGCACACTATAGCACAAGGAGAATTTCCCTCACTTTCCTTCTTTGTCCCTAGAAACAAGGATTATCACAGTGAAAGAAACTGACACTCTTCCTACCTATAGTTTTCTGTCCCTAGAAAAAATGTTTTTTTAAAGCACACTATAGCACAAGGAGAATTCCCTCACTGTCCTTCCCTGTCCCTAGAAACAAGGATTCGCACAGTAAAACATACTGACACTCTCCCTACCTATCCTTCTCTTTCCCTAAACAAAAGGAATCCAGGTTAAGCAAGAAAAAAATAAATGTCACTGTCCCTGCCTATGCTTCTCTTTCCCTGCTCCGGAACACACTACACTAGGCCGCCGTGCTGGCGACCTTTTATAGTGTGGGGCGTGTACTAAACACCCTCAGCAATAATTGGCCACAGGCATCCTGCCTGTGGCCAATCATTGCTCTCCTCGCTGCCGGCGCTGTGATTGGCCAAGCATGCGGGGTCACAGTGCATGCTTGGCCAATCACAGCGCCTGGATGACACTGCGATGGCGTAGTGCATTGTGGGCCGTTCGCGTCACTCGAATTTGGCACGAACGGCCCAAATCGTTCGATCTTCGCCGAACGATCGAACAGCCGATGTTCGAGTCGAACGTATGTTCGACTCGAACACGAAGCTCATCCCTACTTGTGAGTAATTTTTTAAATAAATAAATCAAGTGTTTTTTATAGATGGAGAGCACTATGTATTTCTTTTTGACATTTTTCATGTAACTACGCCAATTTATGAGTTCGCTTTTGGGATTATTGAATGATTGAGGATTTCGGTTGAAGCACGGTATGAAGACAGCTCTCTCATCTTTAAACATTACCCTTGATAAAGGGACTGCTTATGTGACCTTCTGGTAATACAGAGGTCCACATTCTGAGGTGAGCGGCCTGTGTATCTGGTGGTGGAATTACACGGAAGTGGTTGCACTTGTGATCATTTACAAGCACTCTGTTTCACAGCTAGAGGATCCTTCTATCTTCCTGTTGGTGTTTCAGATAACATTCCTCTGGTTTCTGAATTATACAACGTCATAGGCATGTACATATAATTAGTTTGTGTTCATATATGGAGCTTCTTCTTGTGACGTCAATTTCTTCCCCTTGCCAGAGTGTCCCGGAATACTCTTTTCTCCTTTTTAGTCTTGCTCGGAGGGGGGAGGAGTTGAAGATAGCCATGTGGTGATGTAATGGACTTCTGTTCTTTTTCCTTTATTCAGAGCTGAATATTTCTACTATATTTCTTAATCAAGGAAAACACTTTTTTTCTTATTTCATAAACACTAAAAGACACACCTATAATATTTCAACCGTGTACTCTTAATATACACAAAATCCAATGATTCCCAATATTAAAATCAAGGAGCTTTTCATTTGTACAGAATGACCTGAAAATGTATTCCTGTTCCTAACAGATGGTTCCAGTAAGAGGACACTAGTCTTCCTGAATTGCTGAGATAGCTGAAAATAGATTTGTCAGAAACAGAAAATCAAGGAAAGAAACATTTAACCCCTGCTAATCTTCTCAAACTATATTTAAATGGATAATAGAGATAAAACGTATGTAAATAAAATATTCATTTTATATACTCCATCACAAAGTGACTCATAAACACTTATAAGAAAATAGCTTACAATTGTTGTCACCATATAACGTATTAATAAACCTGATTGTCCACTAGTGTTGCCACTGTGCTCATTTAGTGAAAAAACTAATTATAAACAATGTGTGAAAAACTAATAAATAACATCTGTGTCAATCTTGGAAGACTGAGTGTTTCCACAGCAGAAACCAAATAGTTAATTCCTTTAGAGAGTTCCCCTCTTGTGGCCCCACTCACCAAAAAGGGGATGAACAATTATATACGAGATCACACCAACTTGAATTCATTAAGTTCATCACATACGATAGATAGACTCCATAGTATCGGCAGAGGTATTGAGTAAACATACAGAAAAAAGAAAAAACATCATGTGAAGTACTGCTTATGAACATCCAGCATAGCGCTTCTAGCAAAGAGACTCATGAGACTGCGATGTTTAACGAGCGTCAGTGTTGTTCCGGGTACACAGCGTGCGTTCCACAGAAACCGAAAGTAGCGTCACTGGTTCTGGGTTGGCCGGAAATTGTGTCAACGCGTTTCGCCCCTCCTCCAGGGCATCATCAAGGACATCACTTCTGGCCAAGGAAGTAAAAATTTATATGCGCCGAGGTCCCCGCCTCTTTGCAAATTAATAAATTGAAAATAGTAACAGAACCTCCTTAAGGCGTAATGGAGCGCCCACTTCCTGATCACATCATTGCCCATCAATTGTCAAGAAAATACAAATTTATTACAACCGCCATATGGAACGGTGTCGCTGCCTCCAGTGTAGTTTCCAGGGGTCACTTCACTGCAGCCTCACTATGCCACTTGTACTGCGAGATGTGATCCCACGATCGTCATGGACGTGCTGACATCACTCTGACGGGCTTCGTTAGCCAATAGCCGCTAACTTCTTCAGAGCTCTCTCTCTTCTGGTTTGCTGCTATTCCTACTTTGTCCTGCAGGTGGAGAGGCTGGTCAGGCTTCTGAACAATAGAGCTCTGACTGAGCTTTTACAGCCATATGGGGGCGGGTCTGGATAGCTCTGTGGTATGGGGGGCCCAGTAGCAAGGTAAGAACAATTGCAAGTTCCTTAGTTTACTGACAGTGCTTTGTTTCCTTTGCAGGGCAGGGAGAGAGAAGATATGTGTGATGCGTTGTGGAATTATGGGTTGTTTGCAGAGCACACAGCCCATAATTCCTGTGCTCTATAAGCACACACTTTAGATTCATCTTTTTGCAATAATGCTATCTTTAGCCTAAGTTAAATTTGCTAAGATTCACTCACCGTTCATTCCCATTCATCCCAAGAAGGCAGCACCACAAAAGCTATGTTCTCATTTTAGCATACCAGCCTAGACTGCCCAGCCGACGCCTAATCATAGGCTTTTATTAAACTCAAAAGATCTCAAGACATGAGGTGATTGGTTGCAGCAACCAGTCACCTCCCCCCATGGGCGGGGACATCACAGGATGTTCCTTCCACAGGAGAATGACCATACAAGGACATCCTTCCAAACAGATACAATGTTCATTCAAATTGACTAACAGTGACATACACTGTTACCAAATGACGGAAACTACATAACAATTATGCCTCAAATGGACCACAATTATTTTATAGTTATGCTACCGTTCCTGTGGACACAGATATGTGCGCTCAGAGTCATTTAACGCCCCCCGTCAGGGGCTGGCCAGTTCCCCCAACGGGGCGCAAAACAACATCTCTAAATGCAGCAAACATCGCTGCTTCCACAGGAAGATTTTCCCGCCACCGATCTTCCACCAACGTCTGTATGTGCAAATACGCTCAGATGAGCGCATTACAGCAAAACTGACACTGGGGGGACATCTGACAACATACATTAATATATTTCCATAAAAATCTCCACAACAGTCCTCCCTTTTTTGTCATATGCACCCCATGTGTCCATCGATGAGAGTTGATCTGCTTCTTACACCTGGAAATGAATCAGTCCTTAGTCCATAAAAAGGAAAACACGGCTTGACATGTAGACTCTAGGCTTGTGCAATTCGTTTCGTAACGAATTGAAATTCGTCCGAATTTAGCAACTTTTGGACATTCGGAAGCATTCGAATTTCCGAACAAAGCAATTACGAATAAGACCGAATCCGAAATAAATTATACCGCAAATAGCGAATGCCCGAATGTCTTCGGCATAATTCGTTATGAAAAAGTTACGAATGTACAAATCCATACGAAGCACAATAACACTCACTCTGCTCTGCTCTCTGCTTCTCCCACACCGTGCTGAACTCCCTCTCAAAATGGTGTACAGGGGCGGAGGTTATAGCCGCATGTAAAAAACGAAAGTAAAATACGAGATTTCGAATCCATTCGAAGCACAATAACACTCTGCTCTGCTCTCTGCTTCTCCCTCACCGTGCTGAACCCTCTCAAAATGGTGTACAGGGGCGGAGCCTATAGCCGCATGTAAAAAACGAAAGTAAAATACGAGATTTCGAATCGTTACAAATAACCGCTATGTATTTAGAAAAGTACAAATCCATTCGAAGCACATTAGGCATAATAGGCAGCGTCGTTGTGAGAGAGACACGGAAAATTACGAATCAACGAACCCAAAAAAAGTTACGAAAGTAGGAGTTGTGTCCAGAATCAACGAAAAACAATGTACTCTACCGAAAGTACGAATTATAAAGCAACAAAAAATTCAACGAAAAATGTCGCTTGCAAAAATACGAATGAGTCCGAACACGAAAAATCCCGTCTAGCAAAATTACGAATGATTACGAATCAACAGGACCGGAAAGAAACGAACCGAAACGGAACGAATTTTTCCGTTGTGCACAAGTCTAGTAGACTCTACTCTTCAGGGGCATGACTTATAAAGGAGGACACGACATGGTGAGCTGTAGTAATCGCTGATCCGTCTGTGATCCTCTGTGTCTTGTATGTGGGTCCGGTTTCGGGGCGTCTCATTAAGGAAACTCTGGTCACGTGTCAAATCAGGCAACAGGAGCCTCTCGTCACGACATAGAAAGAATAGAAATAAAAACGACATGAGTATATATATTCCCACTTCCTTTAACCACGATCCGCTGTAAAATAAAAATTAGATCCCCAAAGATTCCCAGACCCTTAAAAAGGACTCCCAACCTTCACTTAGCTACAGCTCTGGCTTCAACAATTACATGAAGAACCCTATCCTTAACGGATGAGAATTGTTCAATCGTATCCCAAGCCCGAGCCCCCCCCCACCTTGTACATCCAGGACCCCATGCCCAGACCTGGTCGGGGTTGGTGAACAAATCCCTTCTAGCTGTCCCTGCCATTCTTAATTTCCTGCGCCATCAGATCCTTGCGATCGGCCGCGACCTAAGATGCTGGGACAGCTTCACCATCACGCATGAACCTCTTGCTTTGGGGGAATTACCTTTATAAGCTGCAGATCCACATAAACACCAAACTAAAGTTCAAACACACTTGTGGGCTGCCTAGATACCCAAACCGACAAGAGACAGAGCCATTAAAACTAAAACCAATTTTACCCTCTAAAAATGCATCGTTAGATTCCATTAACAAGTGTCTGTTTGGAGTCTTCACTAGTTTGTCAAAACTCCTCATACCCATAATAACATCATAAATGGCATGTACCTCTGTCATCGCTGGGGACTAAAACTCCTCATACCCATAATAACATCATAAATGGCATGTACCGCTGTCATCGCTGGGGACTAAAACTCGGTGAAGACTCAGAACAGACCATCGGTCCTGTTCGCTTTCTGAGCTAGTCAGGACATACACTTTAAATAATAACTTGGGATGCTTCATCGTTACCCTCGCTAAAATTTACTAAACAACAAAAATATAAATAAACAAAGATACTCCTCATTCTTTGGTGTGGTTGAGCCGCTTCTTGCAGTGGCTGGCGTGGTCTCATCCCTCAAGCTTCTTTACAACGACCCAGTCACCTGGTTGGAAAGAATGTAAACTGATTAAGTCAGGGTCCAGGAGGGACCCGTGAAAACCTTTTGGTGGACATTTTGAAGTTCATGTCACAACGATCGCACCTCCCCCATCAGCCGAGAATATAAGTGACAGCTAATGAGGAGAGTACGACTATGGTTTTGATTGACCTCCAAACAACCCTCATATGACAATAACCCAGACATCGGGACTGTGGTCACTGCATAACCTGTGCGTGGCTTACAATACCTGGAGCCATTGACAAGGTTCTTAGCCTCTGGGATGGGAACCTACTTCACCAGACTGCTGCTTGCCGATTCAAATTCTATCAAAGAAAGACAGTCTTGGCACAAACTTGGTTAGAATTAGAGGTTATTATTAGTTTGAAAAAAAACTGTCACTCTTACATTCATCATTCTCCCCCCTTTTCTTCCTCATTACAGACTGAAGGAAGAAATGTGTGGTGCAGGAAAAAAGAAACAATGAAATAGCCTATGATACTTTTACCTCCCTTAGACTCACGTATTTATCCATATGTACCGCTGTCTACATACACCTGTTCTCTGTGTACAAACTCCTTGGACCTGAAAAATACTTATAAGCAAAATCATTACTCTATTCTTCATATTTAACCTGCAAAGAATGGAAAACAATAATGACATTCCTGTACATTGGTAAATTGTCAATGACATTCTTTCAAAACCGATTCAAACAAAACCCTCTGTAACCCTTACTTTTCCCGTTCCTAAAAAAAATACAACAGCCGCGACGCATCGAAGGATTGCCACGGTAAGTTCGAACATATTCACGTTACTACATACAAACATTCCGATACAAACGTGGGGGAAATACTTCCCAGTTTCCAAAACCACAAATGAAAAAAAACAAAAACAGCCAGAATTCTACCTTCACTCTTTCAGCAATAGGAAAAATACAATGGGAATATGAGAGCAGCTCGAGAAGCTTGCATGGACCAGCCATACAAAGTTCAAACAAACGGGCATGAGACTACACCTCCATCAACACTCATCATTACAGATTTTTGAAGCCCCAGCTTAACTACATCCATTCCAGAGGGATACCCAAAATAGTATCCTTGGACCACCTATGTTAATCTTTTTGGGGTTCAAAGGCCTTTGCCCCAAAACTAGGCTTCGTGCACTGTGTGACCGTCTGACTATGGGAAGCCTTCATTCCTTCCCTTTGCACAGACCTCCTTGTGTCCATGGCGATTCGAATCGGCTTATCATCTTAAACCTGTGTCCAGGTTAAACCGTTGCACCCATTTTCGGAGATCACCGCCCGGTGTCTTCTTATACGGTGAATTGCAGAACTACAACCACTATATGGTCAAGTCCTCCAACTAGAAACCCTAACCGAGGCGTCAACTCTATGGCTTGTTGTCCCAACACTTTTGGAACTACAGCAACAACCACAGATCAACCCCCGAATTAGGCCTCTACCCCTCACAGTGCATGCATACACAAGCATTTTCCGCTATACACCCATACACTGCGTTGTCAGACTAAACCACACAGAACACTTACGCCAGTTTACCACCTGCAGAACAATGTGGCTTCTCTCTGTATCTAGATGATAAAATAATGGTGATGCAGACTGTTTGCTCTCTACTCAAAACTGTATTACAGTACAAAACTACACAAAACTGGAACAAAATATAAAACACTTTTAAACGCCAAAATGCTTTCCATTTTCCTTCCAGACACAAATCTCATTGCTCACCTTTAAAAACCCCAAGCTCCTCCCACTAACTTTCTGCTGATATATAAATGCTGAAAAGAAACTTCCGGTTATGCTCAGCTCTTAAAAAACCAAACTGGTTTATTTACATATCAATTGTTCAGGAAGAGGGAGGGGGAGGGGAGGCGTTAGCCATAATCGCCTTGTCTATCAAGACTTCAAAAAAAAAATCCATGGCTACACATCATATATATTTCAACCATTTAAAACCTTGTCAAGGAAATGATGGAGTAAACCCCCCTTTGCAAATGAGAGGGAATCCCCCCTGACCCACATTCCCTGGGAGTCAGACCATAAGTTGGGACTCAAAATACAAACTCCTGCCAAAAGATGGCTATACAGTAGGCTTGTGCAATTCGTTTCGTAACGAATTGAAATTCGTCCGAATTTAGCAACTTTCGGACATTCGGAAGCATTCGAATTTCCGAACAAAGCAATTACGAATAAGACCGAATCCGAAATAAATTATACCGCAAATAGCGAATGCCCGAATGTCTTCGGCATAATTCGTTATGAAAAAGTTACGAATGTACGAATCCATTCGAAGCACAATAACACTCACTCTGCTCTGCTCTCTGCTTCTCCCACACCGTGCTGAACTCCCTCTCAAAATGGTGTACAGGGGCGGAGGTTATAGCCGCATGTAAAAAACGAAAGTAAAATACGAGATTTCAAATCCATTCGAAGCACAATAACACTCTGCTCTGCTCTCTGCTTCTCCCTCACCGTGCTGAACCCTCTCAAAATGGTGTACAGGGGCGGAGCCTATAGCCGCATGTAAAAAACGAAAGTAAAATACGAGATTTCGAATCGTTACAAATAACCGCTATGTATTTAGAAAAGTACAAATCCATTCGAAGCACATTAGGCATAATAGGCAGCGTCGTTGTGAGAGAGACACGGAAAATTACGAATCAACGAACCCAAAAAAAGTTACGAAAGTAGGAGTTGTGTCCAGAATCAACGAAAAACAACGTACTCTACCGAAAGTACGAATTATAAAGCAACAAAAAATTCAACGAAAAATGTCGCTTGCAAAAATACGAATGAGTCCGAACACGAAAAATCCCGTCTAGCAAAATTACGAATGATTACGAATCAACAGGACCGGAAAGAAACGAACCGAAACGGAACAAATTTTTCCGTTGTGCACAAGTCTACTATACAGTACAAGTTCCGAAAAAATGAATTGCTCTCTGGGAAACTCCCAAATATTTAAACATAAAAACACATCATTGTACAAAAACTCTGTTAGTCTTACAATCTATCAAAATTCAGTGTAAAGTGAAGTTTTTCTTAAAACCAAAATCCAATGCAAAAAAACTGCCGCGCATATACTGCAAAGTCAGCTGACCCTGCAATAGCTTACACTCACCCAAATGAAAACAGAGAAATCCCCAACCTAACATCATGTGCATGGAGTTTGCATGTCCTCCTTGTGTCTGCGTTGGCCTCCTCCCACACTCCAACTGCTGGTAGGTCAGCCAGATCCCATCCATAAATAGGCCCCAGCATGTGCGTGTGTCCGCAAGCACGTTGTGGCCCCTCGGGGTAAAACCGCGCTATTTTAAGATACCTCTCAACTCACCTCAAAAGGTGATGCTTAGAAAAGCAATTTAAACCAGAGACAAAACTGCGCCAATCAACAAATGCCAATACAGCATATTCAGGGGCCGTGTTTGCTAAACTGGAACTTCCTATCTCAAACTGTAAACATCTCTCAAAATGGCCGACAAGCCAGGACTACAAAATGGTGGATGACCCACCACAGCACCTCATGGACAACAAAAATTGCGCCATTGACGCATGCAATTTTTCCCGCCAAAACCAGCATGGGACGTCACAATGAACACCACATTGGTTCCCCTACACAAAGAAAAACACAAATTGCCTCTAACAGGTTCCAACGCAGAAAAGATTGCACTATATTCGCACCAAACATCAAAATCTGCCCCAAAGGCTGAGAAATTCCACCAGCGAAATAGCAGACGAATGCCACATGGTATAGTGCCCAAAAGAAAGGTGGCTGCACCTTCCCTTATAGGATACCCACAGGCTAAGGAAAAACTGTGCCTCAAAATGGCAGACAAACCTGCAAGGCTAACAAAAGCCAAGAATGGCGCCATTACTTTTTCCCGCCAAAACCAGCATCTCTTTAAAAGAAAATCAAAAATGTTTTTCTCCACAAAGACTGACTACACCATTGAAACTTTTCTAAATTATCATCAAAATCCACTGAAAAAGGTGTCAGCTTCACTCTACAAGGACCACATGTACACTTACAAACTTAGCCTCCCTTTTGCCAACTAAACAGCACATTCAGTAAATGTGAGTTACATGACAATATTAAAAACATATTCATTTCTCTAAGTTCATATACTCTGAGATATTCACCACTTTTCTCTACCTAAAGTTCACACACAGTGGCCTCAGCTTCCATAACAAGCCATTGCAGAGACATACTATGTCTGCCTTCTAGCAATGCCTGGCCACTTGGATATGCGGCGGGAACTTTCAACTCAAAAACCAAGCTCTTTCGTTAAAATATTTTTACACTTATGGGGACATGTGTCTTTGTCCCCTATAAAGGCAAAAATCACAATCTAACCATTTCTATTTTTCATAGAAATCACAAACACCACACACATACAGTATATTGTTGCTTGTAACATCAGATCATCTCTCAGGGCCCTTCCACTACAAAACTCCTGCATGCTATTTACAGAAAGTCACCAACTTTCACCCTTGTAACTGAAATGCTGGCTGCCCCTCCTCCACTAAACCTCATGGGGGCAGCCATTTTCAGCTTCTCTCACACAGGGACCAGAACAATGCAGCAGCCATGGCTGGCTGCAAACTGCTCAATACATCGCACAAACAGTCTATATATTTCTCGCTTAGTTACACAATTTCAATCACACTCATGGGTACACATGTCCTACATCACACAAACAATCTAATCACACAGGCACATGCAGGCATACCCACACACAATCAAATTCACAGGCATACGATCCATGACAAAATCACAGACACACATACGATTCGCAGACATACACACGCACACATACACACGCTGCAAACTTAAAGCATTATTTCAAAAAGACAAAAAAATGTTCTTTTAAAAAGAGTTGAGCCCCCCACATCGGAACGTAGATCCACTCTTCCCCCCATCTCGATCCGATGTCCAAAGGGACTCCATCTATTCCCAAAAATCCTGGCCCGCCATAAACTGTTGTGGAATTATGAGTTGTTTGCAGAGCACACAGCCCATAATTCCTGTGCTCTATAAGCACACACTTTAGATTCATCTTTTTGCAATAATGCTATCTTTAGCCTAAGTTAAATTTGCTAAGATCCACTCACCGTTCATTCCCATTCATCCCAAGAAGGCAGCACCACAAAAGCTATGTTCTCATTTCAGCATACCAACCTAGACTGCCCAGCCGACGCCTAATCATAGGCTTTTATTAAACTCAAAAGATCTCAAGACAGGAGGTGATTGGTTGCAGCAACCAGTCACCTCCCCCCATGGGCGGGGACATCACAGGATGTTCCTTCCACAGGAGAATGACCATACAAGGACATCCTTCCAAACAGATACAATGTTCATTCAAATTGACTAACAGTGACATACACTGTTACCAAATGACGGAAACTACATAACAATTATGCCTCAAATGGACCACAATTATTTTATAGTTATGCTACCGTTCCTGTGGACACAGATATGTGCGCTCAGAGTCATTTAACGCCCCCCGCCAGGGGCTGGCCAGTTCCCCCAACGGGGCGCAAAACAACATCTCTAAATGCAGCAAACATCGCTGCTTCCACAGGAAGTTTTTCCCGCCACCGATCTTCCACCAACGTCTGTATGTGCAAATACGCTCAGATGAGCGCATTACAGCAAAACTGACACTGGGGGAACATCTGACAACATACATTAATATATTTCCATAAAAATCTCCACAACAGATGATTTGCAGAGCAGGGAAAGAGGAGACATAGTTACATAGTAGGTGAGGTTGAAAAAAGACACAAGTCCTTCAAGTCCAACATGTATGATGTTCTTCATGGAAAAAGGAGATGTGTGATGGTCAGCAGGGCAGGGAGAGAGGAGACATGTGTGATGGTCAGCAGGGCAGGGAAAAAGGAAATGTGTGGTGTTTTGCAGGGAACAGAGAGAGGAGACGTGTGATGTTCTGCAGGGCAGGGAGAGAGGAGACTATGTGGGTTATACGCCACCTATAGGTGAATGGACACTGGCCCACCCAAAACAGGAAGTACCCCTCCTATATAACCCCTCCCATACAGGAAGTACTTTGTTTTTTTTCGCCAGTGTCTTAAGGTGTTGGTCACGGTTGATAGAGTGCTATGCTAAAGAAGAAGCCCCGTTGCGGAAATCCTTAAGCAGGATCAAGGGGCTATGCAGTCGGATCCATTCAAGATGCCAAAAAAACAATGGCCAAATGGATAGTACCCGAGCCTCGTGGAAGAGAAAAAGCGAGGTCACTTGTCTGTAATGCTCCTGTGTTGAGGGCTGGACCCTGGGATCCGGCTCCTTGGTCACATACCTAAACCAAAGGTTGTCCTGGCAGGGTGCTGTACGGGTCCAAGGGTGTGGACCCCAGTATGCAAGGGGGACCCGGTCCTTGAAGGTCCGTCATGACATGGCCCGCAGTGATGGGTGAAGATTGGATCTGGCTGTGTTTTCCAGCAGTATCCTGCGGCGGGAATGGTGTGTCAAGGAAGATCCTAAGGAACACATACGGTTCACTTATGGTATTCTTCTGAGTAAACGATGCCTTGACTGTTTTTACCACTAGAGTAATTGTAACATACCTGGTGTTTAACATTACCATGTGTAACGGCACCCCAAGTATGAAAGGGGTTAACGCAGTTTAGGATATTCCCTCTCTGGACACACATCCACTGCCGATCCTCCACAGTCAGGCGACCGCTTCCCATAGGATTAATCCTTCCAAACATACAAGACAAACGCTCTGTATCTTTCCAACTGAACTGACACTTTTTTTATTGAAACACTGCAAGTTTTATACACACAGAGAGGAGTTTCTTTTCTTTCCTCTCACAAAGCACTTCTGACCAGACCTAATTTACCTAGGAGCGCCTGACCTAAGGTACGTGTCGGGGAAGATAGTCTCACCTGGGTCTCAGCAGCAAGCGGGCCGGTTCCAGCAGTACGTGTCTGGGCATGGGTAGTCACTGGGTTGACTTCATCGGGGCCCATCGGGGCGTAAGCAGAAAGGAGGGGGCCAAATCATTCCCCAGTAGTACATCCGCTGGCAAATCCTTCATCACCCCTACATTCACGTGTCCCGAACCAACCCCCCAATCCAGGTGAACCCGGGCAACGGGTAGCCGGAAGATGGTACCTCCCGCTACTCTTACGGCTACAGTGTCTCTGGTGTGTTGGCTCTCTGGGATGAGGTTCTTCTGTAGTAGGGTCATGGTAGCGCCACTATCACGTAGGCCATTGGCTACCGTTCCATTAACCCGGACAGTCTGCCTGTGTTGTTGCCTGTTGTCCCGGTTAGCTGCTTGTATTGGATCAGCCTCATGCAGGACACCCCAATGTTCTTCCTCCTCAACGCAGTGGGCCGCAGGCATGGATGTGCGGGGGCTCCCTCTTGCTGGCTGTCTCCATGACTGGGACTGGATGGCTGGATTCAACGGACAGTCTGGCTTTTTGTGCCCTAGCTGTTTACATCCGAAACACCTGATGGGTTGTGAGTAGTCCTGGGAGTTGAACCTGGGCTGCTGAGGATAAGTGGCCGCTGGAGGTGGTGCTGAAGTTGGGTTAGAGGCTGGTAAACTGGGCCGAGATAGTGGATAGCGCTTGCTTCCGCCTGACCTTCCAGAGTCCAGATATTCATCGGCCAATGTAGCCGCTTGCTGTACAGTCCGTGGTCGCTTATCTCGCACCCAATCCCGTAATACCGGAGGGGTGTGGTTAAAGAACTGTTCTAAGAGTACTAGCTGGGTGATGTCCTCTATGGTATGAGCGCGGCTTCCCTGGAACCAGCCCTTAAGGTTTCGCTGCAGACGATGTGCCCACCCCACGTATGTTATGTGGGTTTGTTTCCGGGATTCTCAAAACTTAATCCGGCTGGCTTTGGGTGTAATGGCAAATCGGGCTAGCAGAGCTTCTTTTACCCGGTCATAGTCTTTAGCGTCCTCATCCTCCAGGGCCCGATACGCATCCGCCGCTCTGCCAGTTAAATTACTTACCAGTAAGGCGACCCAATCTTGGGGCAGTACTTCATGTATCTGGCATAGTCTCTCAAAGTCCTGCAGGAATGCGTCAACTTCCTCCTCTCCTTCCTTAAATAGTTTGAACTCCCGAAAGGGCAACTTACGGACAGGCGCTGCATCTTCAGGTGTTGTCTCCGATTGCCGTATTTCCGCCATTCTCCGCTCATGTTGCCGCTCTAGTTCTCTCTCTTGTCGCTCCAGTTCTCTCTCTTGTCGCTCATCCTGCAGCTGGATGTCTCTAATGGCTTTCTGTATGGCGGTCTCTGATGGGTTAGCCCCATATAATGCCAACCGCTCTCGAACTCGTTGCTGAAACAAGTCTTCAACTGACCGGGGTCCTGCATCACCATCCCTCTGATCCATCTCGGCTAGCTCCCTGATCAAGGTGGCCTTGTTCTTTGTCCCACCGGTCCCTCCACGGCTCTCAAGTAAGTCTTTCAGCGTGGCTTTCCTGCAGGCTGCATAGCTGGTCATTCACTGTGGTGGTTTGGAATGTCCCAGTAACTGGAGGGAAAATATCACCGCTGCCAACCAATGTAACGGCACCCCAAGTTTGAAAGGGGTTAACGCCGTTTAGGATATTCCCTCTCTGGACACACATCCACTGCCGATCCTCCACAGTCAGGCGACCGCTTCCCATAGGATTAATCCTTCCAAACATACGAGACAAACGCTCTGTATCTTTCCAACTGGACTGACACTTTTTATTGAAACACTGCAAGTTTTATACACACAGAGAGGAGTTTCTTTTCTTTCCTCTCACAAAGCACTTCTGACCAGACCTAATTTACATGAGCTAATTAACTACAGCTGATGACTCAGACACATGACCTTTAGGCTAGCCTTACTGTCTCCTACAATACACATTATTTTGACATCTCTTAAGAGACAATAGGTGGGTTCGTTAGCTAAGCCCTTTTACACACAAGTACAGAGTTAATTATCTCTATTCACAATGAAGGGATCTTTAGAACACATCAGCCCTTTTCAATTAACCTGTTGAGTTCAGGATCAACAAAAATAGTTATTTACAGATATCCTGGGAAATATTGTGGAATAATATTACAGACCCATTTTAAAGCAATCCAATACATATTCTCAATGTCCATTATTTCCTGGCTCCCACTTTCTAAGAACTTCTGGGTTCCACGGGCCCACCCGTTACACCATGCTTCCCCTGCTGTGTGCTCAGTGTCTGGCAACGCTCGTGTGAAACAGCGATTCCCCTTGCTCCTCTCTGTCATGGCTGCCGAAAGGGCTTGGGGATCGTCGCTTCTGACATTCGGCGGTCGGCATTTTCCTGGGGATGCAGCCACTCTCCCCCATTGCAGGACCGTTCGATCATTCCCACACGCGAATAGCTCTTTTTAAAAAAGCTATCCTAGGACGCGGGGGGCGTGTCTTGGCGTGGCCAGCGTGTACGTGGAAACGAACATTCATGTAATACACAGCGCAGGCATAAGGCTTACTGCCTATAACGTTTTTTTCTCTGGAAAGAGTCTGGTGGCTGACGGAGGGACACAGAGCATACAAGGGCATGTAAGCGCTGTATGGGTGCTGGTTACAGGCATATTTCTAAAGGCACATCTACTCAGCATCAGGCTGAGCAGTGATGGCTGCATATTTCCATTGCTGGACTATAGTTTGGCAGTAGGTGCACATTGTAAGTACATCTGCCCTTTGTGCTAAGGACTATGTCTTCTCAAAAGAGAGGTGAGAAGAATACGAAGGGGAGGAGCGCAAGGGCGCCGCGGTCAGGGTCTGAGGATCCTAGTCACGCTTCCACAGTTCTATCCTTCCCTGAAAGACCAGAAGCAACTGGCCAGTCTGAGTCATTCAGGCTCTCAGGCATAGTAGCCACTTCCAATATTTCAGCCTCTGCATACGTCACCAAGGACGATTTGGCTTCAGCGTTAGCTGGTTTGGAAGGAAAAATAGCTGATATGTTCACGTCTTCCTCCCAGTCTGGGAAAAAACATAATAGGTCCCCTTCTCCTCCGCCTGACCTTCCAATGTTGGAACAGGAATGGGCAGATGATGTTGAGATACCATTGGGTGACCGGGAAGAAGGGCAGGCGGATGACGACTCCTCTGAGGATTCAGTCTCAGAAGAGCCCCTCTCAGCCTTGCAATCTCAGAAGTTGCCAGTGCAATCCCTTACGGAATTGGTTCTGGATACAAGTTGCCCCCAGCACAGGTAGCTGAGGCCCCCTTTTCCTCTTTGGGTTATTTAAGGCCTCCACAGGGTCCCATTACTGGAGCGGCTGATATATGCTGACTGGCATCACCCAGATAAGTATTTTCTTCCTCCTAGAAGATTTTCTCTTCTTTATCCTATGGAGAAAAAGTTCACTAAGAAGTGGAGTTTACCAGCAGTAGACGCTGCTATCTCTTCTGTGAATAAGAGTCTACCTTGTCTGGTGGACAATGTCCAGATTTTTAAGGATCCAGCCGATAAGAAACTGGAATCTTTGCTCAAAGCCTCCTGCTGCAGCACAGCTTGCAGTAGCAGCGATAGGCATTTGTCAATCCCTAAAAGACCAGCTTAAGCAGGTTATTAAAAGTGTCCCTGTTCAAGGGGAAGCGGCCCGTGAGTTAGTTGAGCTACCTAGGGCCTTATGTTTTGCGGTCGACTCTCCTAAAGATTCTATTCATCAGGTGTCACGCCTTGCTCTCTTATTAGTGCATATGCGTTGAATTCTCTGGTTGAAGCATTGGTCAGCTGAATTGCCATGCAAAAAGCTATTGGCAGGTTTTCCCTTTTATGGGGAACAATTGTTCGGGGATGATTTGGATAAATATATCCAAAAAATGTCAGGTGGTAAGAGTGCCCTTTTACCAGTTAAAAGAAGGAGTAGACGTCCTTCATTTAAACGTTCTTCTTCCCCGGTACCAGGTGCGACAGCCTCCAGGCAGGGCAGAACCTGCGGGGAGGAGAATTTCTGGCATCAATAGACATCAAAGATGCATATCTGCATGTGCCAATTTTTCCTGCTCACCAGAAGTTTCTGTGTTTTGCGGTAGAACAGGGCCACTTTCAGTTCGCGGCCTTGCCCTTCAGGTTAGCCACCGCGCCCCAGGTGTTTACAAAAGTTCAGGCCCCAGTACTAGACACTTTGTGCAGGGACAGTTCTAAGCAGGGGAAATAAACGCTGCTTTACAGGCATACTATACACCCCCCCCCCCCCCAGGTACGAAATTTAAAGGAATATTTCACTTTTATTGTTTCACTTTAAGCATTATTAAAATCACTGCTCCCAAAAACAGCCGTTTTTTTAACTTTTTTTTGCATTGATACATGTCCCCTGGGGCAGGACCGGGTCCCCAAACACTTTTTATGACAATAACTTGCATATAAGCCTTTAAAATTAGCACTTTAGATTTCTCCCATAGACTTTTACAGGGTGTTCCGCGGCTTTTCGAATTTGCCGCGAACACCCCAAATTGAACTCGAAGCTCATCCCTACTGTAGAAGTATTGTACTGTTTATGACATGTTAGATTTTTTCAGGGAAAGTCAATATAGCATTTACTCCACCTTTATAGCAGTGTGGCCCTTTAAAATGTCCTGCCCCAGATTCAAAATGCCCTGCCGCCAGTTTTGGTAACTAAAACGTGCTGCCAATTCAAGTAGTTCCTTAATAGAGACACTTTTACAAAGTAGCACTATTACTGCACCAAATAAAAAAATAATTACCTGTAGCACCCCCCGTCAGCATGGCAGTAACCCCCAGAATTGGGTGGACTGACATTTAAACAGATGGGCACCAGTCACTTCAAGATACAAAAAAAAGTGTGTTTATTGACTCAGAACTAAATTTGACTAGTAGCACCTGTTTAGGACAGGGTGGCTACATAACTCTAGTTTACTGATAGCAAAACTGGAGGTAATTAATAAGGATGACCTGATACATGAATGATGCGCGCTGCCGAGGTGAATAAAAAAAACAAAAAAAACAGACAAGCTGCAGCAATCACTAAATGTGTTCCCACACCAAAAATATAGATATAATTATGGAATGGTGACAAACTTTTACCCTAAAAATCTCCATAGGCGATGTTTAAAAAATTCTGCAGGTTGCATGTTTTGAGTTACAGAGGAGGTCTAGGGCTAGAATTATTGCTCTCACTCTAACGATCGCGGCGATACCTCACGTGTGGTTTGAACACCGTTTTTATATGCTGGCGCTGCTCACGTATGCGTTCGCTTATGCGCGCAAGCTCATCGGGAAGGGGTGCTTTGAAATATTAATTTGATATATATATATATATATATATATATATATTATAATTTCTCTTACCGTCCATGGACTGACACAGCCTCTTCATACTGAACACGTGGTTTATGTCCCTGCTCGCAGGAGAAGCCTAGGCAGAATGTTAGACGTTACCACATACATTCTAAAAAACAGAGCTGAACAGCCCCGCCCAGGCGGTCCCTCCGGACATAACCCTCCTACCTGCAGCCCTCATTTTTTTTGTGCCTAGCAGAGGAGAAGATGTGGCTCTCTTAGGAGCCAGTCTCCTCCTGAGATTTTTTTCATTCCTGTTGGAATTTTATTATTTTATTTTTGAGATCTTCTATCAACTGTCGGCAGGGCAACAGGTTGGGTACAAGATATCCTCCTAGTTTTCCCTGTCCGACCATCGAGCGTGATGATTCCTCGCTCTGGCATGCGACTCAGTTCACGACATGCCCCATGACTCCAGGGGTGGCCGGTGGGCTTTTATGCTTCACGGTTCACACAAGACTGAACAGTCCTTCTGTATTTTTCGCAGTGGACCGGGCCGACAGCTACTTAGTACCGCACTGTGATAGGTCTGTCAGGAACACAACAGTGGGTCCCCCTGGGATGGATAAGTAGTATCTCCTGCCTCCGCGGGTGAGTACATGCTGTGTGTTCCTTGTATGGGGGATTTTCCATCTCCCCCTTGTTTTTTTGTTGCTCTCTGTCACCTTACTATGGCGCTGTGCTGTCTGGGGGTCACTCTGGCCTGGGGGGGGGGGGGGCTCATGGGTGTCTGCATATAGCTGTGGAGGTTTTCTGTGATTTTGGGCCTGGGCGCTGTTCGGTGCCATGTTTTTGTGTCACTTTGATTTTTTTTGCATTTGGCGCGCATGGCGGCCATCTTGCCGTGGATCGCTATGGCGCAGTTACATTGCGGCGGCCATTTTCTTGGAGCCGCGCGCATTTTTGTGTTGTTTGGCCTCTATCGCTCCTGCAACGGCGCAATTCTCCTCACACTCTCCTCTCTGCTCACTCGCGCTGTACAAGCACAGGCAGCGGAACCGAGCGGTCCTATCCGGGTTGGTGAGTCCCCTTGGTAACCCCCCACAGTCAGCGCAGTCAGAGGGTGGATTTTTTTCTTTTGTTGGGAAAATTTCTCAGAGTGACGAGTATGGAGTCTGGTTCACCTGCTTCCCCATTCATGTCAGAGGCAACAGGCAGTGCTTCAGCACCTACGGTCCCTATGGATCAGTTGTCGGCAGTCCTGGAAACATTTCTTGTCAGGATGGAAGCGGTGTGTGAGCGCACGGGGGCTATGAAGCGCCCTCTCCCCACACAATCTCCAGTAGGGGAGTGCTCTGATTCAGATATGGGCCTAGCTACAGCTCAGGACCCTAGCTCTGAATTTTTTGATATTTTTGAACAGGACATTTCTTATGAGGAAGACTCCTGCTCTGAGTCAGCAAAGGACGGGGTGCTTGTGAGTGAACTCATTGATGCTGTGAGGGACACTCTCAAGCTGGATGCTGCGGCTGAGGAACCTCAGGCGGAAGCTGTCTCCTTTGGTTCTTTTAAAGCTAAGCCTTCTAAAAAAGTTTTCCTTACATGCCTATCTTTGACAGATTCATAGATCAGGTTTGGGAAAAGCCGCAGAAGACTTTTGCGCTCCCGCGGCGTCTGTCTACTAGGTACCCTTTTGAGGAGGCCCTGAATAAAAAATGGGCCTCCCCTCCGGTGTTCGACCCCCCCGGTCGCCCGTTTGAATAAAGCCACAACTCTCCCGATGGAGGGGACTCCTGCCTTTAAGGACCCCACTGACAGGAGGTCGGAAGTGGTAAGCAGAGCCATGTTCGCCTTGTTGGGATCCGCCTTACGCCTATTGTAGCGGCGACCCTAGTGTCTCAGACACTCACGGAATGGGCAAAGATTTTGCACCAGACTGTGCAGGAGCATAATCTTCCTCCAGAAATCATTGCACTGGCCCACCAACTGGCGCAGGGCCTAGTGTATGTGTGCGATGCCACTTTGGACGCTGCTCCCTTAATCTCTAGGGTCTCAGTGTATGCAGTGGTGTTGCGTCGTCTTATCTGGTTGAAATGCTGGTCTGCTGACCTGGCCTCTAAAAAGCTCCTGACTGACTTGCCCTTTAAGGGCGGCAGGCTGTTTGGTGCTGCCCTAGATGACATTATTAAGGATGTCACGGGGGGGTAAGAGCACCCTCCTTCCTCAGGCTACTAAGGGTAAGGAGCCCCCGCCGTAAGCCGGGCCCCTCCTTTCCACCTCAGAAGAGTTTTTTTCGGCAGTCAGAGTCCACGGGTAAGCCCTCCCAGACTGAAAAAAGTGCGGCTGGTGGACAGAAGCGTCCCTGGGTGCGTAAGCCGGCTCCCAAGCCCGCCACCACATGAAGTCTTGCCCCTGCCCGACTCTGGGGTGGGGGAATACTTCGCTGGTTCACGGGTCGGTGGACCTCCCGGATCTCCGACCGGTGGGTTTGCGAGGTGGTCACCTCGGGGTACAGGATAGAGTTCCGCTCCTGGCCTCCAAACAGATTCTTTCCCTCAAATCTCCCTCTCCTTCCAGCGCGTCAGGCGGCCCTCTTAGGGGCAGTGCAGGACTTGCTCAGGTACAGAGTAATTGTGCCGGTACCGTCACAGGAGAGGTTTCAGGGATTTTATTTGAATCTGTTTGTGGTCCCAAAGAAGGACGGAGTCCATCCAATTCTGGATCTCAAGGCCCTAAATGCCTTTGTGAAGGTTCAAAAATTCTGCATGGAATCCATTCGCACGGTGATTGCTGCGCTCCATCCCGGGGACTTTCTGGCATCCTTGGACATCAAGGACGCCTATTTGCATGTCCCAATCTGCGCAAGTCACCAGACGTTTCTGCGCTTTGCGATCGGCGAAGTCAACTATCAATTTGTGGCACTTCCCTTTGGCTTAGCTTCGGCACTGCGGGTCTTCACCAAGGTGCTTGCCCCGATTCTGGCTTTGCTGAGACAGCGCGGCATTGTAATCATGGGCTATCTGGTCGATCTTCTTCTGAGAGCAGACTCTGGCTCAGAATTAGAAGAAAATGTGACGATAGTCAGTCAGACCTTCCGGGACTTCGGGTGGCTCCTGAACACTCAAGTCGGTCCTGGTCCCGACTCAGCGTCTGGAGTATCTAGGTTTGATTCTGGACTCCTCGGAGGCGAAAGTATTCCTACCCTTGGAGAAGTTGCAGACTCTTCAGTCTGCGGTGCGGGTTCTGATGTCCCGAAAATTTTCGTCAATCCCTTTCTGTATGAGGGTCCTTGGACTCATGGTGGCCTCCTTTGAGGCAGTTCCGTATGCTCAATCTCACACTCGTGCCCTACATAGGGGGATCCTGTCCACTTGGGGCAAGTCCCCGTTGTCTTTGGATCGTCAGATCCAGGTGAGTCACCCGGTCAGGGCGTCCCTGACGTGGGGGTTAAGATCCCCAGCCCTTCGGACCGGGAAGTCGTTCCTTCCTATCCAGTGGACGGTGATCACGACGGACGCCAGCCTAACGGGCTGGGGTGGAGTTTGGGGAGTCCTCTCAGCTCAAGGGCTTTGGACCCTGGCCAAATCCCGTCTACCGATCAATGTCCTGGAACTCCAGGCAATCAGACTGTGCCTCTCCTCATGGTCAGAGAGGCTTCAGGGCCACTCAGTCAGGATCCAATCGGACAACGCCACAGCAGTGGCTTATGTCAACCATCAGGGGGGAACTCGGAGCTACGGTGGGCAGAAAGAAGCGTGCCGGTTCTGCTGGCTGTTTAATTCCAGGAATAGACAACTGGCAGGCCGACTATCTGAGCCGTCAGACGTTGGACCAGGGGGAATGGTCCTTGCATCCGGAGGTGTTCCAACTCCTTTGCCGGCGGTGGGGCACGTCGGATGTGGACCTCTTGGCCTCTCGACTCAATCGCAAGGTGTCGAGATTTGTGGTCAGGTCCAGGGACCCCTGGGCAGACGCCTCAGACACGTTGGTGGCCCCGTGAGGTCCATATCGCCTGATGTATGCCTACCCTCCGCTGCAGTTGCTTCCCCGTCTGCTTCGCAGGGTAGAGGCCGAGGGCATTCCGGTGATTTTCGTTGCTCCAGATTGGCCACGGCATCATTGGTACGCTGATCTTGTGCATCTAGTCGCGAACGTTCCTTGGCGACTGCCTCTGCGGGAGGACCTTCTGTCTCAAGGTCCTATATTTCATCCTGCTTTTCAGCCTCTGGCTTTTAACGGCATGGCTATTGAAAGCCAGGTGCTGAGGGACCGAGGTCTCTCAGATTCGGTCATTTCGACCATGTTAAGGGCACGGAAGTCTTCCTCCAGAAAGATATATCACCGTACCTGGAAAGCTTGCATCGCTATGTGCGAAGAGCTAGACTGGCGTCCACGGACGTATTCCGTCCCCAGAATCCTGCGGTTCTTGCAGCGTGGTGTGACCCAAAAGCTTGCTTTAAGTACCATTAAGGGTCAGATTTCGGCCTTGGCCTTCTTCTTTCAGTGACTGCTAGCAGGCCATTCCTTGGTTAGCACTAGGGATGAGCCGAACACCCCCCCTGTTCGGTTCGCACCAGAACCTGCGAACAGACAGAAAGTTTGCGCGAACTTTAGAACCCTATTAAATACAATGGACTCGAACGTTCGAAATCAAAAGTGCTAATTATAAATGCTAATATACATGTTATTGTCCTAAAAAGTGTTTGGGGACCCGGGTCCTGCCCCAGGGGACATGTATCAATGCAAAAAAAAGTTTTAAAAAAGTCATTTTTTTCGGGAGCAGTGATTTTAATAATGCTTAAAGTGAAACAATAAAAGTGAAATATTCCTTTAAATTTCGTACCTAGGGTGTGTGTATAGTATGCCTGTAAAGTCGCGCTTGTTTCCCGTGCTTAGAACTGTCCCTGCACAAAGTGTAATTTCTGAAGGAAAAAAAGTCATTTAAAACTCACTCGCGGCTGTAATGAATTGTCGACTCCCGGCAATACATAGAAAAGCCATTGATAAAAAAAAAATAAAAAAAATGCGTGGGGGTCCCCCCAAATTCAATTACCAGGCCCTTCAGGTCTGGTATGGATATTAAGGGGAACCCTGCCGCAAATTTAAAAAAAAATGCGTGGGGTTCCCCCAAAATATCCATACCAGACCCTTTATCCGAGCACACAACCTGGCAGGCCACAGGAAAAGAGGTAGGGGACGAGAGAGTGCCCCCCCTCCTGAACCGTACCAGGCCACATGCCCTCAACATGGGGAGGATGTCCCCATGTTGATGGGGACAAGGGCCTCATCCCCACAACCCTTGCCCCCACAAATCACTGCTCCCGAAAAAATGTGAGTTTTTAAAACTTTTTTTGCATTGATACATGTCCCCTGGGGCAGGACCCGGGTCCCCAAACACTTTTTATGACAATAACTTGCATATAAGCCTTTAAAATTAGCACTTTAGATCTCTCCCATAGACTTTTCGAATTTGCCACGAACACCCCAAATTGTTCGGCAAACGGGCGAACAGGCAATGTTCGAGTCGAACATGAGTTCTGCTCGAACTCGAAGCTCATCCCTAGTTAGCACCTTTGTGCAGGGGGTTCACCATGTGCTGCCTCCTGTCAAACCTCCTCTCCCTCCTTGGGATCTGAATTTGGTGCTGTCGGTTCTCCAGGAACCTTCCTTTGAAAATATCAGAGAGATTCCTCTCTTGACCTTGTCTCAGAAGGTGGCTTTCTTATTCGCCATTACTTCTGTTAGACGGGTGTCTGAGTTGGCGGCCTTGTCCTGCAAGTCGCCTTATTTGGTCATCCATAAGGATAAGGCGGTGTTGCGTCCGCAACCTTCTTTTCTGCCAAAGGTGGTCTTGGCCTTTCACCTTAATGAGGACATTGTTCTTCCGTCCTTGTGTCCTCATCCATCGCATCCCAGAGAGTTTGCGCTTCACACGTTGGATGTGGTACGAGCCTTATGGGTGTACCTGTCTGCTACTGCTTCCATTCGGAAGTCTGACTCACTGTTTGTGTCTGTCTCTGGTCCAAAACAGGGCCAAGCGGTTTCGTCTGCCACCATTTCTAGGTGGATCAGACAGACCGTCATACAGGCTTATGCCCTTAAGGGGTGGGCGCCTCTCTTTCCGGTTATGGCGCATTCCACCAGGGCAATTGGTGCTTCCTGGGCTTTCCGACATCAAGCGTCGGTTGCACAAGTGTGCAAGGTGGCGACCTGGTCGCCCGTTCATACCTTTTCTAAGTTCTATAAGGTTGATGTGGCTGCATCTTTGGATGCTTCCTTCGGCCGCAAGGTGTTGCAGGCGGCTGTTTAAAGTTGTAACTCCTCCGTTGAGGAGCTCTGCTGGTTTGGAGTGAAGTTTTGGTTTTCCATTTATACTGATCCCACCCCTCTTCTTGACACTGCTTTGGGACATCCCACAAGTCAAGTATTAAGAGGCTGTGTCAGTAAATGGATGATAAGAGAAAATAGGATTTTTGTACCCACCGTAAAATCCGTTTCTCTGACATCCATGGACTGACACAGCACCCACCCTTCCTTTTGAGGTTTGCACTGCTTTGTTACGAACTGAGGCTGCTGACTGCAGGTGGGACGGTTATGTCCAAAGGAACCGCCCCCCTGGGCGGGGCTGTTCAGCTCTGGCTTTTAGAATATATGTTGTAACATCTCGCATTCTGCCTAGGTCTTCTCCTGCAAGCAGGGACATAAACCCACAAGTCAAGTATTAAGAGGCTGTGTCAGTCCATGGACGTCAGAAAAACAGATTTTACGGTGAGTACAAAAATCCAATTTTTTCTTATTTATTTTACTTTGTTTTTTTGAAACAGTGTTAAAATAAAAAAAAATATTTGGGACATTTTTATTCCTATTACAAGGAATGTAAACATCCCTTGTAATAGAAAAAAGCATGACAGGTCCTCTTATTAGCCTGTGTGAGGCGTTTTGGTGACTGACAAACATAGACTCAAAGTGGTTGTAAACCCTGAGACCCGGTTCACACAGGGGCGACTCCGGACACGACTTCAGGACGCCCCGAGTTGCCCCAAGTCGCGCTATTTTTAAAACGAATTGAAGTGAATGGAGATGTTTTAATGTACACGACTGCAGTCGCTCCGACTTCAAAAAAGGTTCCTGTACTACTTCAATCAGACTTCTAGGCGACCTGTAGGCAACTTGTACCCATTGATTTCAATGGAAGTCGCTTAGAAGTCTGATCACTGTTCATTTTGAAGGCAACTTTACAGGAAGCAGAAAGGAATTTGCCCAGAAGCCACAAGGAATTTACTTCAAGTCGTGTTGTTAGAGCCGGTTCACACAGGGGCAACACGACTTCAACACGACTTCAGACTTCAACACGACTCAGACACGACTTGAGCATGAATTACAGAGCGACTAAGTGATGATTTACAACACGACTGAAGTTGCCTCCAGGACAGGAGACATTCCAGTGGGCAATAAAACAAGAATCCGCTCTGTGGGAGGGAGGGGTTTGCCTGAGAAATGTATGTTCTCAGGCTCATTATGCCTTTCTCTTGCAGGGTTTTTTTATTTAGGAAAAGTTTTAGAGGGTTTACTTCCTCTTCAAGTGTCCACAGGCAGGCTGGAGAGGATCACCCTGTAGTGAGCTGTATTCTATTAAAGGATAGTTCATCAGTGGAAAGGAGGATGGGGAGGGAGGATTATGTTCAGGGGGGAGAGAGAGCGCCACACACCTGTGCAGCACAAATAGCTCCTGTTGACATTCCTCCAAACTCAGCTCCACTCTGTGGATCTCCAGATGAGCTCAAAAGGTGCCTGTTCAGCCGCTGTATGGAACGGTGTCGCTGCCTCCAGTGTAGTTTCCAGGGGTCACTTCACCGCAGCCTCACTATGCCACTTGTACTGCGAGATGTGATCCCACGATCGTCATGGACGTGCTGACATCACTCTGACGGGCTTCATTAGCCAATAGCTGCTAACTTCTTCAGAGCTCTCTCTCTCTCTTCTGGTTTACTGCTATTCCTACTTTGTCCTGCAGGTGGAGAGGCTGGTCAGGCTTCTGAACAATAGAGCTCCGACTGAGCTTTTACAGCCATATGGGGGAGGGTCTGGATAGCTCTGTGGTATGGGGGGCCCAGTAGCAAGGTAAGAACAATTGCAAGTTCCTTAGTTTACTGACAGTGCTTTGTCTCCTTTGCAGGGCAGGGAGAGAGAAGACATGTGTGATGATTTGCAGAGCAGGGAGAGAGGAGACATGTATGATGGTCAGCAGGGCAGGGAAAGAGGAGACATAGTTACATAGTAGGTGAGGTTGAAAAAAGACACAAGTCCATCAAGTCCAACATGTATGATGTTCTTCATGGAAAAAGGAGACGTGTGATGGTCAGCAGGGCAGGGAGAGAGGAGACATGTGTGATGGTCAGCAGGGCAGGGAAAGAGGAGACGTGTGGTGTTTTGCAGGGCACAGAGAGAGGAGACGTGTGATGTTCTGCAGGGCAGGGAGAGAGCAGACTATGTGGGTTATACGCCACCTATAGGCGAATGGACACTGGCCCACCCAAGACAGGAAGTCCCCCTCCTATATAACCCCTCCCATACAAGAAGTACTTCGGTATTTTTCACCAGTGTCTCAAGGTGTTGGTCACGGTTGATAGAGTGCTATGCTAAAGAAGAAGCCCCGTTGCGGAAATCCTTAAGCAGGATCAAGGGGCTATGCAGTTGGATCCATTCAAAAATGCCAATAAAGCAATGGCCAAATGGATGGTACACGAGTCTCGTTGTCAGGAAAGGCTTCACCCGCTGGTGGTGCTGTTGGTCCTATGGACTGCAGTACTAGTGTCTACCAGCAGGTGTCCTCTTGCAGCCAATATCTTTGTTGGAGGCTCTCACCTGCTGGTGGTAATGCATGATCCATGAACTGTAGTACCAGCGTCCACCAGCGGGTGTATTCCGGCAGTGTGGGACAGGCAGCACTTCCTGCGCTCAGCTGTGACCTGAAGCCTGATTACAAGACTTCCTATAAATACCCGGCAAATACAAACACTCCTTGCCCTGGTATCTCTCTGCCTGATGTAGGACCTGTGAGCTGGACTTGAACCTGCAACATGCTTGACCCGATCCGACCTGATCCCTACCTTGAGCCCATCCTGCATCTGTCCCTCCCGTTACCTGTATCCCTGCTAGGGATAAGCTTCGTGTTCGAGTCGAACATACGTTCGACTCGAACATCGGCTGTTCGATCGTTCGACGAAGATCGAACGATTTGGGCCGTTCGCGCCAAATTCGAGTGACGCGAACGGCCCACAATGCACTACGCCATCGCAGTGTCATCCAGGCGCTGTGATTGGCCAAGCATGCACTGTGACCCCGCATGCTTGGCCAATCACAGCGCCGGCAGCGAGGAGAGCAATGATTGGCCACAGGCAGGATGCCTGTGGCCAATTATTGCTGAGGGTGTTTAGTACACGCCCCACACTATAAAAGGCCGCCAGCACGGCGGCCTAGTGTAGTGTGTTCCGGAGCAGGGATAGAGCAGCATAGGCAGGGACAGTGACTTTTATTTCTTTCTTGCTTAACCTGGATTCCTTTAGTTTAGGGAAAGAGAAGGATAGGTAGGGAGAGTGTCAGTGTGTTTTGTGCTTGTGCTATATTGTGCTTAAAAAAAACATTTTTTCTAGGGACAGAAAACTGTAGGTAGGGAGAGTGTGTCAGTTTCTTTCACTGTCAAAGTCCTTGTTTCCAGGGACCTGGAAGGACAGTGAGTGAATTCTCCTTGTGCTAAATTGTGCTTAAAAAAAACATTTTTTCTAGGGACAGAAAACTGTAGGTAGGGAGAGTGTGTCAGTTTCTTTCACTGTCAAAGTCCTTGTTTCCAGGGACCTGGAAGGACAGTGAGTGAATTCTCCTTGTGCTAAATTGTGCTTAAAAAAAACATTTTTTCTAGGGACAGAAAACTGTAGGTAGGGAGAGTGTGTCAGTTTCTTTCACTGTCAAAGTCCTTGTTTCCAGGGACCTGGAAGGACAGTGAGTGAATTCTCCTTGTGCTAAATTGTGCTTAAAAAAAACATTTTTTCTAGGGACAGAAAACTGTAGGTAGGGAGAGTGTGTCAGTTTCTTTCACTGTCAAAGTCCTTGTTTCCAGGGACCTGGAAGGACAGTGAGTGAATTCTCCTTGTGCTAAATTGTGCTTAAAAAAAACATTTTTTCTAGGGACAGAAAACTGTAGGTAGGGAGAGTGTGTCAGTTTCTTTCACTGTCAAAGTCCTTGTTTCCAGGGACCTGGAAGGACAGTGAGTGAATTCTCCTTGTGCTAAATTGTGCTTAAAAAAAACATTTTTTCTAGGGACAGAAAACTGTAGGTAGGGAGAGTGTGTCAGTTTCTTTCACTGTCAAAGTCCTTGTTTCCAGGGACCTGGAAGGACAGTGAGTGAATTCTCCTTGTGCTAAATTGTGCTTAAAAAAAACATTTTTTCTAGGGACAGAAAACTGTAGGTAGGGAGAGTGTGTCAGTTTCTTTCACTGTCAAAGTCCTTGTTTCCAGGGACCTGGAAGGACAGTGAGTGAATTCTCCTTGTGCTAAATTGTGCTTAAAAAAAAACATTTTTTCTAGGGACAGAAAACTGTAGGTAGGGAGAGTGTGTCAGTTTCTTTCACTGTCAAAGTCCTTGTTTCCAGGGACCTGGAAGGACAGTGAGTGAATTCTCCTTGTGCTAAATTGTGCTTAAAAAAAACATTTTTTCTAGGGACAGAAAACTGTAGGTAGGGAGAGTGTGTCAGTTTCTTTCACTGTCAAAGTCCTTGTTTCCAGGGACCTGGAAGGACAGTGAGTGAATTCTCCTTGTGCTAAATTGTGCTTAAAAAAAACATTTTTTCTAGGGACAGAAAACTGTAGGTAGGGAGAGTGTGTCAGTTTCTTTCACTGTCAAAGTCCTTGTTTCCAGGGACCTGGAAGGACAGTGAGTGAATTCTCCTTGTGCTAAATTGTGCTTAAAAAAAACATTTTTTCTAGGGACAGAAAACTGTAGGTAGGGAGAGTGTGTCAGTTTCTTTCACTGTCAAAGTCCTTGTTTCCAGGGACCTGGAAGGACAGTGAGTGAATTCTCCTTGTGCTAAATTGTGCTTAAAAAAAACATTTTTTCTAGGGACAGAAAACTGTAGGTAGGGAGAGTGTGTCAGTTTCTTTCACTGTCAAAGTCCTTGTTTCCAGGGACCTGGAAGGACAGTGAGTGAATTCTCCTTGTGCTAAATTGTGCTTAAAAAAACATTTTTTCTAGGGACAGAAAACTGTAGGTAGGGAGAGTGTGTCAGTTTCTTTCACTGTCAAAGTCCTTGTTTCCAGGGACCTGGAAGGACAGTGAGTGAATTCTCCTTGTGCTAAATTGTGCTTAAAAAAAACATTTTTTCTAGGGACAGAAAACTGTAGGTAGGGAGAGTGTGTCAGTTTCTTTCACTGTCAAAGTCCTTGTTTCCAGGGACCTGGAAGGACAGTGAGTGAATTCTCCTTGTGCTAAATTGTGCTTAAAAAAAACATTTTTTCTAGGGACAGAAAACTGTAGGTAGGGAGAGTGTGTCAGTTTCTTTCACTGTCAAAGTCCTTGTTTCCAGGGACCTGGAAGGACAGTGAGTGAATTCTCCTTGTGCTAAATTGTGCTTAAAAAAAACATTTTTTCTAGGGACAGAAAACTGTAGGTAGGGAGAGTGTGTCAGTTTCTTTCACTGTCAAAGTCCTTGTTTCCAGGGACCTGGAAGGACAGTGAGTGAATTCTCCTTGTGCTAAATTGTGCTTAAAAAAAACATTTTTTCTAGGGACAGAAAACTGTAGGTAGGGAGAGTGTGTCAGTTTCTTTCACTGTCAAAGTCCTTGTTTCCAGGGACCTGGAAGGACAGTGAGTGAATTCTCCTTGTGCTAAATTGTGCTTAAAAAAAACATTTTTTCTAGGGACAGAAAACTGTAGGTAGGGAGAGTGTGTCAGTTTCTTTCACTGTCAAAGTCCTTGTTTCCAGGGACCTGGAAGGACAGTGAGTGAATTCTCCTTGTGCTAAATTGTGCTTAAAAAAAACATTTTTTCTAGGGACAGAAAACTGTAGGTAGGGAGAGTGTGTCAGTTTCTTTCACTGTCAAAGTCCTTGTTTCCAGGGACCTGGAAGGACAGTGAGTGAATTCTCCTTGTGCTAAATTGTGCTTAAAAAAAACATTTTTTCTAGGGACAGAAAACTGTAGGTAGGGAGAGTGTGTCAGTTTCTTTCACTGTCAAAGTCCTTGTTTCCAGGGACCTGGAAGGACAGTGAGTGAATTCTCCTTGTGCTAAATTGTGCTTAAAAAAAACATTTTTTCTAGGGACAGAAAACTGTAGGTAGGGAGAGTGTGTCAGTTTCTTTCACTGTCAAAGTCCTTGTTTCCAGGGACCTGGAAGGACAGTGAGTGAATTCTCCTTGTGCTAAATTGTGCTTAAAAAAAACATTTTTTCTAGGGACAGAAAACTGTAGGTAGGGAGAGTGTGTCAGTTTCTTTCACTGTCAAAGTCCTTGTTTCCAGGGACCTGGAAGGACAGTGAGTGAATTCTCCTTGTGCTAAATTGTGCTTAAAAAAAACATTTTTTCTAGGGACAGAAAACTGTAGGTAGGGAGAGTGTGTCAGTTTCTTTCACTGTCAAAGTCCTTGTTTCCAGGGACCTGGAAGGACAGTGAGTGAATTCTCCTTGTGCTAAATTGTGCTTAAAAAAACATTTTTTCTAGGGACAGAAAACTGTAGGTAGGGAGAGTGTGTCAGTTTCTTTCACTGTCAAAGTTCTTGTTTCCAGGGACCTGGAAGGACAGTGAGTGAATTCTCCTTGTGCTAAATTGTGCTTAAAAAAAACATTTTTTCTAGGGACAGAAAACTGTAGGTAGGGAGAGTGTGTCAGTTTCTTTCACTGTCAAAGTCCTTGTTTCCAGGGACCTGGAAGGACAGTGAGTGAATTCTCCTTGTGCTAAATTGTGCTTAAAAAAAACATTTTTTCTAGGGACAGAAAACTGTAGGTAGGGAGAGTGTGTCAGTTTCTTTCACTGTCAAAGTCCTTGTTTCCAGGGACCTGGAAGGACAGTGAGTGAATTCTCCTTGTGCTAAATTGTGCTTAAAAAAAACATTTTTTCTAGGGACAGAAAACTGTAGGTAGGGAGAGTGTGTCAGTTTCTTTCACTGTCAAAGTCCTTGTTTCCAGGGACCTGGAAGGACAGTGAGTGAATTCTCCTTGTGCTAAATTGTGCTTAAAAAAAACATTTTTTCTAGGGACAGAAAACTGTAGGTAGGGAGAGTGTGTCAGTTTCTTTCACTGTCAAAGTCCTTGTTTCCAGGGACCTGGAAGGACAGTGAGTGAATTCTCCTTGTGCTAAATTGTGCTTAAAAAAAACATTTTTTCTAGGGACAGAAAACTGTAGGTAGGGAGAGTGTGTCAGTTTCTTTCACTGTCAAAGTCCTTGTTTCCAGGGACCTGGAAGGACAGTGAGTGAATTCTCCTTGTGCTAAATTGTGCTTAAAAAAACATTTTTTCTAGGGACAGAAAACTGTAGGTAGGGAGAGTGTGTCAGTTTCTTTCACTGTCAAAGTCCTTGTTTCCAGGGACCTGGAAGGACAGTGAGTGAATTCTCCTTGTGCTAAATTGTGCTTAAAAAAAACATTTTTTCTAGGGACAGAAAACTGTAGGTAGGGAGAGTGTGTCAGTTTCTTTCACTGTCAAAGTCCTTGTTTCCAGGGACCTGGAAGGACAGTGAGTGAATTCTCCTTGTGCTAAATTGTGCTTAAAAAAAACATTTTTTCTAGGGACAGAAAACTGTAGGTAGGGAGAGTGTGTCAGTTTCTTTCACTGTCAAAGTCCTTGTTTCCAGGGACCTGGAAGGACAGTGAGTGAATTCTCCTTGTGCTAAATTGTGCTTAAAAAAAACATTTTTTCTAGGGACAGAAAACTGTAGGTAGGGAGAGTGTGTCAGTTTCTTTCACTGTCAAAGTCCTTGTTTCAAGGGACAGAGAAGGACACCTGAAGGTAGCCCTTATTGCTTTTTTCCCATCTCCCTGCAGGCCATCTATTAGAATGTCTGGAAGGCAAACAAGGAGAGGCAGACAGTCAGGAGGCAATAAAAGAGGGCAAGCAGGCTCTGTGTCTGGGGGCAACAGTGCTGGTCGTGGACGCGTTGCATTGTCATCAGCACATGGCCATGGGACACGCTTGTCCTTCTTTTCGGCAGCTGGACATGTTGAGCCACATCATGCCGAAGACTTGGTAGAGTGGATGACCAAGCCCTCCTCCTCCTCCTCATCCTCTCTCACCCAGGCTCAGGGTACTGGAAAAGCAGCTGCCAAAGCGTCCTCTTCCCTGGTATCAATGTCAGACTCATCATCAGTCACTCCTTCCCTAGACCCACCATGTCCTCCTCCTGAGGAGTCCCCCGAACTGTTTCAGCACAGTGTTGGGTACATGCTCCAGGAGGATGCCCAGCGTTTCGAAGGGTCTGATGATGAAACCCAGCTAGAGGAAGGCAGTAGCGTGAGAGCAGACAGAGGGGATGCTCAAGAAGGACACCAATCTGGCAGTCATGTTCCAGCAGCTGCAGCATACTGCCAGATTGGCTCCAGTGATGAGGAGGGAGGTGATGATGAGGTCACTGACTCCACGTGGGTGCCTAATAGGAGAGAGGAGGAGGAGGAGGATGAGGAGGAGGCACATCTCCAACGAGGCAGGATGCCCTTTGGTGGCCAGCGCAAGGGCAGTACACCGACGGAATCACACCGCAGAGCTCCGCCTGTGCAGGGCGCTGCCTCTGCCCGTCATTCAAAAAGTTCTTTGGTGTGGGCCTTTTTTGAGGCTAGTGCATCAGATCGCACAGCTGCTGTTTGCAACATATGTCTCAAGCGTATATCGCGTGGCCAAAACATCAGCCGCTTGGGTACCACATGCCTGACCAGACATATGTTGACCTGCCATGCAGCTCGTTGGCAAGCCTACCTGAAAGACCCACACCAAAGAACAAAGCGGACCTCTCCTTGCACCGCATCAGCTGGGATCTCCAACCCCACTATAACTTCAGTCCTCTCTGAAACATGCACTGAGAGGAATGAAGGTGTAGAATTAGGTGTGTCACAGCCAAGTACTTGCGGCCACTCTGCTAGCAGTACACCGACGTCCGATTCTAGCAGGCAAATTTCCCTGCCCCAGCTGCTGGACCGTCGAAAGAAGTTCACTCCCAGCCATCCACATGCCCAGCGGTTGAATGCTAGCTTGGCTAAATTGCTAGCGCTTCAACTGCTGCCTTTTCAGTTGGTAGACTCGGCCCCCTTCCGTGAGTTTGTGCAATGTGCGGTTCCTCAGTGGCAGGTTCCCAAACGCCACTTTTTCTCACGGAAGGCTATTCCGGCTCTCTACCGGCATGTGGAAGGCAATGTCTTGGCCTCGCTGGACAGGGCGGTCAACGGTAAGGTGCATATTACCGCTGACTCATGGTCCAGCAGGCATGGACAGGGACGTTACCTTTCTTTCACGGCCCATTGGGTCACTCTTTTGGCAGCTGGGAAGGATGCAGGACAAGGTGCAGTAGTGTTGGAGGTTGTCCCACCGCCACGCCTCCAAAATGCTACTACTGGTTGTGACACACCTCTCTCCTCCACCCCCTCCTCTTCTTCTTCCTCCATGGCCTCTTCCTGTGGTTTGTCCTATGAACCAGCGGTGCTCCGTAGCCGTTCACGGGGCTACGCAAGTACGCAGGCAAAAAGATGCCATGCCGTGCTTGCGCTGGTGTGTTTGGGGGACAGAAGCCACACTGGGGCAGAGGTCCTGTCTGCTCTGCAGGGCCAGGCCGAGAGGTGGTTGACGCCACGCCAGCTTAAGCCAGGAATGGTGGTTTGCGACAATGGCACCAACCTCCTCTCCGCCCTCCGACAGGGACAACTGACCCATGTGCCCTGTGTGGCTCACGTCCTTAACCTGGTGGTGCAGCGGTTCTTGGGCAGGTACCCGGGCTTACAGGATGTCCTGAGGCAGGCCAGGAAAGTCTGTGTGCATTTCCGCAGATCTTATAATGCCAGTGCTCGCCTGGCTGAGCTGCAAAAGGAGTTGAACCTGCCCAAGAACCGCCTTATATGTGACATGCCCACCAGGTGGAACTCAACGTTGGCCATGCTGCAGCGGCTGCACACGCAGCAGAGGGCCATCAATGAGTACCTGTGCGACTACGGCACCAGGACAGGGTCAGGGGAGCTTGGTTTTTTTTCTCCACGCCAGTGGGGCATGATCAGGGATGCATGCACTGTCCTGGCACCATTTGAGGAGGCCACGAGGATGGTGAGCAGTGACAGTGCATGCATCAGTGACACTGTACCTCTTGTCCACCTGTTGGAGCACACGCTGCGTGGAATAATGGACAGGGCACTTGAGGCAGAACAGAGGCAGGAAGAGGAGGACTTCCTTGCCTCTCAAGGCCCCCTTTACCCAGACAGTGTTCCTTCTGTCCCACCCATCGCACAGGAAGAGGAGGAGGAGGAGGAGGAGGAGGAGGATTGTGTCAGCATGGAGGTGGAGGCTGGCACTCAGCATCATCAGCAGCAGTCTTTTAGGGATGATTTACAGTCCCAAGAAACCAGTGGACTTGTACGTGGCTGGGAGGAGGTGGCTGCGGATCATGTCGTCCTTAGTGACCCAGAGGACTCCGGAGCGAATGCCTCAGCAAACCTACGCTGCATGGCCTCCCTGATCCTGCAAAGTCTGCGGAAGGATCCTCGTATTCTTCGGATCAAGGAGAGGGACCATTACTGGCTGGCCACTCTCCTTGATCCACGGTACAAGGGTAAGGTTGCGGACCTTATGTTACCGTCGCAGAGGGAGCAGAGGATGAGACAACTCCGGGAGGCCTTGCAGAAAGGTCTGTGCAACGCGTTCCCAGAGACTGGGAGGTTACAAACTCCTGGTCCTGGACAACGAGTTGCTGAGGCTTCGGCCAGTCAAAGAAGGAGCGGTGGGGAAGGTGGCCGTCTGACCGATGCGTTCAGACAATTCTTTAGTCCGCAGCCCCAAAGTATGATTGGTTCCAGCAACCATCGCCAGCGTCTGATAAACATGGTGCAGGAATATCTAGGGGCAAGGTCAGACTTGGACACCTTCCCCACCGAAAATCCTCTGGCTTACTGGGTCTTGAGGATGGATCACTGGCCAGAGCTTGCACAGTATGCAATTGAGCTACTGGCCTGTCCTGCATCCAGCGTTCTTTCGGAACGCACATTCAGTGCTGCTGGAGGATTTGTCACGGATCACAGGGTGCGCCTGTCCACCGACTCGGTTGATCGACTGACTTTCATCAAGATGAACCAGTCTTGGATCACCACCAGCTACCACACACCTGATGCTGATATAACAGACTAATTGATTTTAACATGTCACATCCCTTCAAGACTGATGCTGATGCTGAGTGCCTGTGCTGTTATGTTGACTGGCTATCCTCCTCCTCCGAGTCCTCAATGATACGATTGATGATGATAGCTTGGAAGATCATTTTTGTTTATGGGTGCCGCCACCAGTGGCTAAGGCCCAATTTTTCAGCCCCTGTTTTACAGGGGCGTGTCATTACAATTTTTGAAGCAATACTTTGCAACAGGGCTCATTGCTGTGCTCCAAGTACAGTATCTGTGAGGGGTTGTAGTGTTGTGCCACCAGTGCCTAAGGCCCAATTTTTCAGCCCCTGTTCAACAGGGGCATGCAATTACAATTCTTGATCTAATAATTCACAGCAGGGTCCATTGCTGCACCCACCAAGAGTAACTCTGAGGGCTTACAGTCTTGTGGCAACGCCACCACCACCACCACCACGAAAGGCCCAATTTTTCAGCCCCTGTTCAAAAGGGGCATGTAATTACAATTCTTGATCTAATAATTCACAGCAGGGCCCATTGCTGCACCCACCAAGAGTAACTGTCAGGGCTTACAGTGTTGTGGCACCAGCACCACCATCAAAGCCCCAATTTTTACTACCACTGTTCAACAATTATATGTAATTAAAATTCCTGATATAATAGTTGACAGCAGGGCGTTCCAGCACCAACCAAGAGTAACTGAGTGCTTACAGTGTTGTGCCAACACCAACAACTAAGGGGCCTATTTCTGCAGAGTATATACGGCAGGTCCCTACTTTCAAACATCCAACTTACAAACGACTCCTACTTGCAAACGAAAGAAGACAACAGGAAGTGAGAGGAAATCTACCCCTAGAAAGGAAAATTCTCTCCTGTAAGAATAAATATGGGAGAAAGGGGTCTCATCTGTACTGATGCTTTATCAGCAATCCTTGTTTCAAGAAAAACACCACATTTCAAAAACAGTTGTCATTGGGACGGAAAGTGAGGTGAAATGTTCTGAACAGGGGCACAGACAGCAAAACAAATGTTACAGGGGTGATAACCCTTACCTATGTTTCCCAAAAAGTTTAAAAATAGATTTTTGGGCTGGAGCTACACTTCAACAATGTACCTGTTCAAAATTACAAACAGATTCTACATAAGAACAAACCTACAGTCCCTGTCTTGTATGCACCGCCTGTATACGGCTGTTCAGAGTATATAGGGCCTTTTTTATTTTATGTGCGGGGTTCCCCTTAATATCCATACAAGACCCAAAGGGGCTGGTAATGGGCTGGGGTGGGGGGGGGGGTCATGGGGTAGCTATGCCATTTTTCTTAAAGAATTTCATCCATATTACCGGGACCAGACATTACATTAAAGCCGCAAGCAGTTTTAAATGGCTTTTTTTCTTTTAGAAGTGTCATTTTGTGCAGGGACAGTTCTAAACACGGGAAACACGTGGCACTTCACAGGCATACTTTAGACACCCCCCAGGTACGATATTTAAAGGAATATTTGACTTTTTTTTTTTCACTTTATGCATCATTAAAATGACTGCTCCCGAAAAACGACCGTTTTTAAAACTTCTTTTTGCATTGATACATGTCCCCTGGTGCAGAACCCGGGTTCCCAAACCCTATTTATGACAATAACATGCATAATAGTTGTTATAATTAGCACTTTAGAATTCGAACGTTCGCATCCATTGTATTTAATAGGGTTCTAATGTTCGTTCGAACTTTCGGTCCGTTCGCGGGTTCTGGTGCGAACCGAACCCGGGGGTGTTCGGCTCATCACTAATCCCTGCTTTGCAGCCAATCCATCTGTCCTCTCCCTGTTCCTGTTTGATTCCCATCCATACCCATCTGCTTCGATCCCCTTGTGTATGACCTCGGCCTGGCTTTCACTACGATTCCGGTATTCCCCCTTATTGTATATATTTTATATAAGTCACTGTTATTTGGTTAGGTTACTGCACTGTGTTCTGTTGGAGGTGTTTATTTGTCTGTTTACTTTCCTTAATACATTTTTACACTTTCACCTACACCTGTTTGGTCTCCTCTGTGCAGTCACACAGTCGGGTTTGCTAGCATTCTATGACAGTATACCAGGGCCATTCCTAAACCAGACGTGGCTGCATTGAGGGACCATCCTGGTTTGTTAAACCCGGTTGAGATGGATAATAACAAAATCATTTATTATTCTCTGCTTTCAGCAGAGGATGACGAATATTGTCGTCAGACTCTAAAAGATTGGACCAGTGACCAGCTGATAGAAACCATCCGATCAGCTTATTCCCTAGTGAGGCAGGGTTATATATCTTTTGTGGAAATTCAGCCGTTAGTTCGGTTATGTGAAAAGCCAGCCCTGTCATCTATTCCCGATGGGAGTGATGATTTTTCACCCCCTTTCAGTTTTGACCAGGTTGAATCCTTAGTGTGGTTGTTAGAGGATGATCCAGCCTATTTTTGGGAACATTATTCCTCCTGTTCCCAGCTGGTGTTGTCCGATTGCATCCATTCAGTGCAATCCCTGGTCGGACAGGCTGTGTGTAAGACAGTTTTTGCTCAACCTGTGCTACAGGCATGGTCAGATCCCCTGAACTTAGCCAAGCCACAACAATCCAGCCCTGCCATTAATCACCTGCCTCCCAAAGAATGTATCCACCCATCGTCTATGGCAACCCCAGCTACAGCCCAGTTTGCTCAGCCCCCCGCCAAATATTACTTCCCAGTCTCTACCTGTCGCACCTACCCTGCCTTCAATCCACCTGCTTCTTCCCTTCTACCTGTAGCCAATCCACAAGAACCTCCTCCAGCCACTATCCCCGTATCTCTGCCGCATTCTAGTCCTTCCACTTACACGATTCCATCTTTTTCATACATTCCCCCCCGTTATTTGCAAGCCTGCAGTGACTAAATCTAAGAAGAAGCGGAAGTATTTCCCGACCCACACAATCCAACCTACCTCCACACCCACCAACCTGCTCCAGCCTGCGTTCATGCCAGTAGAACTTGACGATCAACCTAAATCTGACGTCCCAGTGCCCTTTACCCAGCCTGAAGCTCCTGTACCAGTCTGCCAGCCTGAAGTTCCCGTGCCAGCATTCCAGCCTGAAGTTCCCATGCCGGTCTGCCGGCCTGAGGTTCCCGTGCCGGTCTGCCGGCCTGAGGTTCCCGTGCCGGTCTGCCGGCCTGAGGTTCCCGTGCCGGTCTGCCGGCCTGAGGTTCCCGTGCCGGTCTGCCGGCCTGAGGTTCCCGTGCCGGTCTGCTGGCCTGAAGTTCCCGTGCCGGTCTGCCGGCCTGAGGTTCCCGTGCCGGTCTGCCAGCCTGAGGTTCCCGTGCCGGTCTGCCAGCCTGAGGTTCCCGTGCCAGTTTGCCAGCCTGAGGTTCCTGTGCCAGCCTGCCAGCCTAAAGTCCCTGTGCCAATCTGCCGGCATAAGGTTCCTGTGCCAGTTTGCCAGCCTGAAGTTCCTGAGCCAGTCTTCCAGCCTGAAATGCCAGAGCCAGTGTTCCAGCCTGATGTTCCGGTGCCTGCCTTTCAACCAGAAGTCCTGATGCCAGTGTCCCAGTCTGAAGATCCAGTGTCCCCGCCGGAAGATTCAGTGCCTGTGTCCTCGCCTGAAGATCCGGTGCCCGTTTCCCGGCCTGAGGTTGTGGTGCCCGTTTCCCGGCCTGAGGTTGTGGTGCCCGTTTCCCGGCCTGAGGTTGTGGTTCCCGTTTCCCGGCTTGAGGTTGTGGTGCCCGTTTTCCGGCTTCAGGTTGTGGTGCCCGTTTTCCGGCTTCAGGTTGTGGTGCCCATTTCCTGGCCTGAGGAGCCTGCTGCCAAGCCTGAGATGTTCCTGACTGCTGCCCTGCCTGGTGTGCCCCTGTCTGCTGCCCAGCTTGATGTGACTGTCTCCTGCCCGGATGTGCCTGCTTCCCAGTTGGATGTGCCTACTGTTTGCCCGGATGTGCCCGCTGTCTGCCCGGATGTGACCTTGCCTGTTGCCCAGCTTGTTGCCATGAACTTTCCCCAGCAACAGTTAGTTGGAGCATCCTGAGGCCGCTCCTTTGAGGGGGGGTACTGTCAGGAAAGGCTTCACCCGCTGGTGGTGCTGTTGGTCCTATGGACTGCAGTACTAGTGTCCGCCAGCGGGTGTATTCCGGCAGTGTGGGACAGGCAGCACTTCCTGCGCTCAGCTATGACCTGAAGCCTGATTGCAAGACTTCCTATAAATACCCGGCAAATACAAACACTCCTTGCCCTGGTATCTCTCTCCCTGATCTAGGACCTGTGATCTGGATTTGAACCTGCATCCTGCTTGACTTGATCCGACCTGATCCCTACCTTGAGCCCATCCTGCATCTGTCCCTCCTATTACCTGGATCCCTGCTCTGCAGCCAATCCATCCGTCCCCTCCCTGTTCCTGTTTGATTCCCATCCATACCCATCCACTTCGATCCCCTTGTGTATGACCTCAGCCTGGCTTTCACTAAGATTCCGGTATTCCCCCTTATTGTATATATTTTCTATAAGTCACTGTTATTTGGTTAGGTTACTGCACTGTGTTCTGTTGGGGGTGTTTATTTGTCTGTTTACTTTCCTTTAATAAATTGTTACACTTTCACCTACACCTGTTTGGTCTCCTCTGTGCAGTCACACAGTCTGGTTTGCCAGCATTCTATGACACTCGTGGATGAGAAAAAGCGAGGTCACTTGCCTGTAATGCTCCTCTGTTGAGGGCTGGACCCTGGGATCCGGCTCCTTGGTCGCATACCTAAACCAAAGGTTGTCCTGGCAGGGTGCTGTACGGGTCCAAGGGTGTGGACCCCAGTATGCAAGGGGGACCCGGTCCTTGAAGGTCCGTCATGACATGGCCCGCCGTGATGGGTGAAGATTGGATCTGGCTGTGTGTCAGGAAAGACGTTCCCTCACTCATCCCAGCAATCGGGGTCTCAGAATCTCTATGCACAGGCAGACCCGTTCGGCGCATGCGCGATAGCGGCGAACGAGCGTGCGCGGGCACGCAATAGTGGCGAACGGGCACGCGCGGATGCGCGATAGCGCGCGCTCCTATGACGCAGTTTGGCGCCAAAGACTGCCTATTTAAAGAGAGCTGTCACTCTGCATCCTTGCTGTCCGGTCTACAGCGTTTCCTGAAGACCCTTGTTACCTGAACCTCTGATCTAATTGCTCTGGTACCTGATCCGGCTTCCCTTGGCTTCTCCTGTCTGCTGCCCGCCTTTGACCACGGCTCGTCCCGACTTCTCTTCTGCCTTCTCCTCTAACCAGTTTGCTGCCCGCCTGATACACTGACCCGGCCTGGACTTTAACTATTCTTGGATCCTGCTTTGTACTCATCTGCCCGCTTGTGTCTGACCCAGCCTGTCTTCACCAAGTCTGCTTCCTGATCCTCTAGTGCCTGCTGCGGACCACTGCACGTCTCCCATCAGTTACCCACAGCTGCAGTCTGCTGCTTCTACTTCCACCTGCTTCAGTTCCTGCCAGGCACTTGTGCTCCTTTGCCCTCCTGAGCCCCTGTCTGCTCTATCAGGGGTTCTCGAGCCAGAGGTCTACGAGAGGCCACTCCCTGCACGTCGGGCTCACCTACCAGGTACGTGACAGTACCGGACAGCCATGTCTGAGCCCACGCAGGGAGCCTCTCCCATGGAGGAACTCTGCCGTCACCTAGATGGACTTACTACGGCAGTCAGGAACTTACAGGAAGGCTATACCCACCTAGAGGAGCGTGTCCAGACCCTGTCTAACACGGCACCTGCCGCATCTGGAGCTTCTCCCGCACCCTCGGTCGTCATGTTACCACCTGAACCCCGGGTTCCTCCTCCCGAGAGGTTTTCTGGAGATCATAGTAAATACAGAGCTTTTCGTAATGCCTGTGAGCTCTTTTTCGCTCTTCAACCCAGGACCTTTTCCCTTGAAACCACCAAGGTGGGCTTCGTCATCGCCCTACTACCAGGCGAACCTCAGTCTTGGGCCCACCGCCTTCTGGAGCATAAAGACACCTGCCTCAACCTCCTGCGCACTTTCTTTGAAGCCATGGATCTTCTCTACGAGGATCCCCAACAAGCAGCCACCGCGGAAGCAGCATTATGTTCCCTGCAGCAGGGTCGCAGGCCCGTGGAGGACTACGTGTCCGAATTCAGACGTTGGAGTTCGGACACAAATTGGAACGATGCTGCCCTGCGCCACCAGTTCCGTATGGGCCTCTCCGAGCCCCTTAAGGATGAACTGGCTCGAGTTGGCATCCCAGCAACACTGGACGCTCTAATTCTTCAGTCTACTTTAATCGACAGGCGGTTAAGGGAACAAAGAGCTGAACGTTCCGCTGGTCCCTCTCGTCCTGTATGGATGCTACCTCGTGTGTTCAACCCTGCTCACTCCGCTCCTCTGGCTCCCGCTCACCCGTCTGCTGATACTTCGGAACCCATGCAACTTGGCCTGCTTCGCCCCTCGCTCACCCCCGAAGAGCGCCAACGGCGGCGATTCAACAATCTCTGCCTCTACTGTGGGGAACCAGGTCATTTTGTGAGGACCTGTCCTGCTAAGATCCGTAAGTGTTCCTCTATCTTTTCTACCTACTCACCTACTTCGTTTGACAACTCAACTCATCTGGCTGTCTCTGTCTCCTTACAGCTTCCAGGAAGGAATATACTAACTACCGCAATAATTGATTCCGGAGCATGCAGCGGTTTTATGGACGCTTCCTTTGCCAACAGATTCCAGGTCCCCTTGCAACCCCGAGCTAAGGGACTTTCTGTACACCTGGCCGATGGATCAGCTATTAAGTCAGGGCCAGTCGTACTGGAAACCGTCCCTTTAAGTGCAACCATCTCCGGTAATCACCGGGAGTTACTTCGCCTGGACATCATTGAATCCCCCCTATTTCCCATCATACTGGGTATGCCCTGGCTGAGGGCACACAACCCACAAATTGACTGGACCACGAGTAAGATCAGCTTCCCTTCTCCTTACTGTCGTCAGCACTGTGTGCCAGAAGTCGCTGACGCTCCCTCCTCACTGCTCTGCTTAGACGCTGACTCTGAAACCCGCCAGTCCGTTCCCGAAGCTTACCATCATTTTTTGGATGTATTCAGCAAAAAGGGTGCAGAAACACTTCCCCCGCACCGATCCTATGACTGTCCGATTGAGCTCCTCCCCGGGGCAGAGGTGCCATTCGGAAGGATCTTCCCTCTAACCAAACTAGAGCTCGGGACCCTCAAGACCTATATCGACGACAACCTGGAGAAGGGGTTCATCCGCCCTTCTACTTCACCAGCAGGAGCAGGAATCTTTTTCGTCGAAAAGAAAGACCATTCCCTACGCCCTTGCGTAGACTACCGTGCGCGTATATAAGATTACAATTAAAAACCGGTACCCTCTCCCTTTGGTGCCAGAACTATTCCAGAGACTCGGGGCTGCAGCCATATTCACTAAATTGGATCTTCGTGGGGCCTACAATCTGGTCCGGATTCGTAATGGGGACAAATGGAAGACTGCCTTCCGTACCCGATTCGGGCATTTTGAATATCTCGTGATGCCCTTCGGTTTGTGTAACGCCCCTGCCACATTCCAACACTTTGTGAATGACATTTTCAGAGACTACCTAGACTTGTTTGTGATAATTTACCTGGACGATATCCTGATTTTCTCCTCGTCCTTGTCCATTCATCGAGAGCATGTCAGGAAAGTGTTAACCCGACTCCGTCAGCATGGCCTTTACGCGAAACCCGAGAAATGCGAGTTTGAACAACAGAGCATTCAGTTTTTGGGACTAATTATCTCCATAGAAGGTGTCAAAATGGACCCACAAAACGTTTCCGCCATCTTGGATTGGCCAATTCCTACAGACAAAAAAGGGATCCAACGCTTTGTAGGATTTGCAAACTTTTATCGCAAGTTTATCCGGGGATTTTCTACCATCATCTCGCCCATCACTAGTTTGACGAAGCAAGGCATACGATTCCATTGGACCCCGGAAGCCCAAGTTGCCTTCTCCACCTTAAAGGATCAGTTTGTCTCGGCCGCAGTCCTGAAACATCCAGACCCCGCTCTGCCTTACATTTTGGAAGTAGATGCCTCGGAGATCGCAGTGGGGGCGGTGCTCTCCCAGAGACAGGGTCCCAAGTCGCAGTTGCATCCAGTCGCATTCTTCTCTCGGAAGTTGTCCGAAGCTGAGAGGAACTATGATGTGGGGGACAGAGAGCTACTCGCAATTAAGGCCGCGTTGGAAGAGTGGCGCTACTTACTAGAGGGGGCAGCACATCCTATTTTGATCTACACAGACCACAAAAATCTGGAGTACTTGAAAGTAGCCAAAAGACTGAAACCACGTCAAGCCAGATGGGCACTTTTTTTCACCAGATTTTCATTCCATATAACCTACAGGCCCGGGTCCAAGAACACCAAGCCAGATGCGCTTTTCACGGATGTTTAGCGGAGCTGAAGCTCTCTCACCCCCAGACACCATCCTGACTCCCGGGAATTTCCTTCTGCTGCAAGGAGACCTACTTTCTCAGATTAAGCAGGCTTCTACCAATGAGGCCTACCCACCGGATGTTACCCTACAGTTGAAAGACGACCTGCTGTGGTTCAAGGACAAGATCTTCGTACCTCCACAATTACGGATTAACGTTCTCAAATCTTGTCACGATCATGAACTGGCTGGCCACTTTGGGGTGCACAAAACATCTGAACTTCTCCAGCGCACGTTTTGGTGGCCTCAACTGTCTAAGGACTGCAAGGACTATGTGGAATCATGCATTACGTGCATTCAGAACAAGGGCAGCAAGACCAGAGCTTGGGGTCTGTTGAGGCCTTTACCCATTCCAGACAGACCTTGGAGAATGATTTCAATGGACTTTATTGTGGAACTACCATCATCAGAAAATTGCACTACCATTTTTGTGGTAGTGGACAGACTTTCCAAGATGGCCCACTTTCTGCCCATGAGATGTACACCTTCTGCCCCCGAGACCGCAAAACTATTCATCAAAGAAATCGTAAGACTGCACGGCATTCCTGTGAACATTGTATCTGACCGGGGGGTGCAGTTTACATCCAGATTCTGGAGGGCACTCTGCGAATCTTTAAAGATTGACCTTTCCTTCTCTTCAGCTTATCATCCCCAGACCAATGGTCAGACGGAACGCACAAATCAGACCCTGGAGCAATATTTGCGCTGTTTCTCTTCCTTCTCTCAAGACGACTGGGTACCACTATTACCCCTCGCCGAGTTCGCCTACAACAATTCCGTTCATTCAGCGAACAAGCAGTCACCGTTCTTTGCGAACTATGGCTTCCACTCTCTGTTCCTGTCTAATAATATTCCAGAGTGTGCCGTCCCAGCCGCCCAGGAGACCCTGAACTTCCTCAGTACCAACAGTAAGTTGCTTCAGGAGACAATGGCAAGGACTCAGGCGCATAATAAGGAGGTGTTCGACAAAAAGAGGAGGGGGGAACTTAACCTTACACCCGGAGATCAAGTCTGGCTGTCCACAGTGAATCTGAAAATGACATGCCCCTCTAAGAAACTGGGCCCCAAATTTGTGGGTCCCTTCCCTGTAACAAGGAAAATTAATGACGTGGCATACGAGCTGAAATTACCGGAATCTTTTCGGATACACCCGATATTCCATGTGTCGCTGCTCAAACCTGCAGTCCCAGATCCCTTTCCCAATCGAGGTATTGGCCCTCCTGAGCCCGTGCTCATCAATGGTGAGGAGGAGTTCGAAATCGAGTCTATCCTGGACTGCAGGAAGCGACGCAACCAAACCCAATATCTGGTTAAATGGAAGGGCTATGGCCCCAAGGAAAATTCCTGGGAACCGGAAACCAACATTCATGCCAAAAGATTGATCACGGCCTTCAAAAGGTCTCACCCAGGTAGGCTGGCTCAGTTGGGCATCCGGAGGCTGCCCGTAGGAGGGGGGCAATGTCAGGAAAGACGTTCCCTCACTCATCCCAGCAATCGGGGTCTCAGAATCTCTATGCACAGGCAGACCCGTTCGGCGCATGCGCGATAGCGGCGAACGAGCGTGCGCGGGCACGCGATAGTGGCGAACGGGCGCGCGCGGATGCGCAATAGCGCGCGCGCCTATGACGCACTTTGGCGCCAAAGACTGCCTATTTAAAGAGAGCTGTCACTCTGCATCCTTGCTGTCCGGTCTACAGCGTTTCCTGAAGACCCTTGTTACCTGAACCTCTGATCTAATTGCTCTGGTACCTGATCCGGCTTCCCTTGGCTTCTCCTGTCTGCTGCCCGCCTTTGACCACGGCTCGTCCCGACTTCTCTTCTGCCTTCTCCTCTAACCAGTTTGCTGCCCGCCTGATACACTGACCCGGCCTGGACTTTAACTATTCTTGGATCCTGCTTTGTACTCATCTGCCCGCTTGTGTCTGACCCAGCCTGTCTTCACCAAGTCTGCTTCCTGATCCTCTAGTGCCTGCTGCGGACCACTGCACGTCTCCCATCAGTTACCCACAGCTGCAGTCTGCTGCTTCTACTTCCACCTGCTTCAGTTCCTGCCAGGCACTTGTGCTCCTTTGCCCTCCTGAGCCCCTGTCTGCTCTATCAGGGGTTCTCGAGCCAGAGGTCTACGAGAGGCCACTCCCTGCACGTCGGGCTCACCTACCAGGTACATGACACTGTGTTTTCCAGCAGTATCCTGCGGCGGGAATGGAAAGACAAGGAAGATCCTAAGGAACACATACGGTTCACTTATGGTATTCTTCTGAGTAAACGATGCCTTGACTGTTTTTACCACTAGAGTAATTGTAACATACCTGGTGTTTAACATTACCATGCTTCCCCTGCTGTGTGCTCAGTGTCTGGCAACGCTCGTGTGGAACAGCGTTGCCCCTTACTCCTCTCTGTCATGGCTGCCGAAAAGGCTTGGGGATCGCCGCCTCTGACATTCGGCGGTCGGCATTTTCCTGGGGATGCAGCCACTCTCCCCCGTTGCAGGACCATTCGATCATTCGCGCACGCGAAAAGCTTTTGAAAAAAGCTATCCTAGGACGTGGGGGGCGTGGCTTGGCGCGGCCGGCGTGCATGTGAAAACGAACATTCATGTAATACACAGCGCAGGCGCAAGACTTACTGCCTATAAAGTTTTTTTATCTGGAAAGAGTCTGGTGGCTGACGGAGGGACACAGAGCATACAAGGGCATGTAAGCGATGTATGGGTGTTGGTTACAGGCATTTCTAAAGGCACGTCTACTCAGCATCAGGCTGAGCAGTGATAGCTGCATATTTCCATTGCTGGACTATAGTTTGGCAGTAGATGCACATTGTAAGTACATCTGCCTTTTGTGCTTAGAACTATGTCTTCCCAAAAGAGAGGTGAGAAGAATACGAAGGGGAGGAGCGCAAGGGTGCCACGGTCAGGGTCTGAGGATCCTAGTCACGCTTCCACAGTTCTATTCTCCCCTGAAAGACCAGAAGCAACTGGCCAGTCTGAGTCATTCAGGCTCTCAGGCATAGTAGCCACTTCCAATATTTCAGCCTCTGCATACGTCACCAAGGATGATTTGGCTTCAGCGTTAGCTTGTTTGGAAGGAAAAATAGCTGATATGTTCACGTCTTCCTCCCAGTCCGGGAAAAAACGTAATAGGTCCCCTTCTCCTCCGCCTGACCTTCCAGTGTTGGAACAGGAATGGGCAGATGATGTTGAGATACCATTGGGTGACCGGGAAGAAGGGCAGGCGGATGACGACTCCTCTGAGGATTCAGTGTCAGAAGAGCCCTCCTCAGCCTTGCAATCTCAGAAGTTGCCAGTGCAATCCCTTACGGAATTTGTCCGTTCTGGATACAAGTTGCCCCCAGCACAGGTAGCTGAGGCCCCCTTTTCCTCTTTGGGTTATTTAAGGCCTCCACAGGGTCCGCATTTCCTGTACACCCATTACTGGAGCGGCTGATATATGCTGACTGGGATCACCCAGATAAGTATTTTCTTCCTCCTCAAAGATTTTCTCTTCTTTATCCTATGGAGGAAAAGTTCACTAAGAAGTGGAGTTTACCAGCAGTAGACGCTGCTATCTCTTCTGTGAATAAGAGTCTACCTTGTCTGGTGGACTGTTGTGAATATGGTATGGGGTCTTTATTAAGACCACAATGTTGATTCTCAGTGCCTCCAAGCTTACGGTAATTTTATGAATTTAGTACAAACTGTCAATGCATACCATAGTTCTTTCCTGAGTTCATAAATTTTTGGGGTTTTCTTACCAAAGCATAAAGTATCTCCCACCAATTTAACAAGTGAATAATTAGACTTTATTAATTAACAAGTATATTTGTAGCGACCTCACCCCTCTCACCCCTTCTCATTCTCGGCTTGTTGTCTTGTCTAGGGGGTTAACACGGGGGGAGGGATGAGATAAACCACGGCCCATGTCCTCCAGAGGGTATATAGGTGAAAGCCAGAACTATCGGGTTTGGTATATATGTCTCAGGGTCAGATCCTTTCTCTGAAATTACCCCCTTTGCTTCCAGTAACCAGAGTTCCACACACTGAAAAGGTCCAACTCGTATTTATTCTTCCGAATAAATAGTCATACAGCACAGACAGGTTGAGACCCATATAACACTTCAGTATTTGTGGAGAGTAGGTCAAGGCACAATCCTTTAAGATAGAGCTAACCACTGTGGTGTCACCAATGGCGCATAGTCACTGCCACTGACTATATAGAACAGAACATGGATTACCTTCGCTAACGTAGCCCCTATCAGAGGGAAGACATCCGTCCAAGACAGTTACCGGAGGCCTCTCCGTCACCAGCAAATGCTGCGCCGGACTCTCTGGAGAAGTTCCACTCACCGGCCTCCTCGTCTCAGACACGGGCACCCAAGGAGTTAGGGACCCCTCGGATTCCTCCACCGTCGCGGAACTCAGTTGAAGGTACTGAGTTCCAGGCTTCCGTCATAGTACCTCACCCCAGGCTAAAGGTGCCTGGGATGGACTCCATCTCCCGCTCCGGCCAGGTCAAGGGCACCTGGGCCCGGAACGCCAGCACCCAGGCTGAAGGTGCCTGGGCGCGGCCGCGTCCTCTGACTCCGAACTCTGAACCCTGTGGTAAGGGCGTCCGCTCCTTTTATCTCCTCTCCCTTTGCGTCATAGCGGGTTCCCCACCCCGCTGTACAAGCGCCAGGAAAGGACAAAAAGGCACAGTCTTGCGGTGTGGGTTCAACTCCGGCCCAGGGTGACAACGCCGCCTGCCGGCCGCAGGGAACCTCACACCACCAGAGTCCTCCAAGAACCATAAAAGGTCTCAGATTCCCTAACAATCAGTGCATCTGGGTTACTCTACCACCCAGATGCCCCCCCTAAATTCAAATACCCGCTACATATTCATGCTATTTCATACAGAACAAGATTTACTGGTGATTGACACTTTTACATATACACTATCAAAACATCAAATTTGTATTGAAACTAATATTTACCTAGTAAAACGGGGAAAGCCTACATTGGTCTGTTGGAAAAATATGTGCGGTAATTTAAGCATGAGAATCAAACCCAATTATCTCCTGTCGCTCAGGGAAACGGTCCTTCGAATTTCTTCCGGCCGGAAAGAAATTTGAAATATGTCTCTCTAAGTCAACAGAACAATACAGCAAATTTGAAGTATTTATTAAACCAACAGAGTTGTAGAAATTCTATGGAGCAATAAAACCTTCCCTGGGATCACATAACTTTGAGAGAATGTTTAAAATATCTTGGTCTGAATTCCCCAAAATACAGATATAATGATGCACCCCTAGACAGTCAAATGAACATCAATGCATAACCCCTAGAATATAATCCCTACAATTCTGAGAGAGAACATGAGATATGATCTGTATCTTACCCAGCTTAAAAGGGGGAGGTTTATGTCATGAGGTCCAGCCCGATGGGGAGTGGTCAGAGATCAGCAGACTTCTTGACATCTAGGAGTGCATCTGGTGTATGGGTCTTAACCCTTTTATACCATTTTGAACAATAACTTCATGAAGTTTTCTTGAGCTCATCCCAGAAGGTTTGGCTCACTTTCTATTGGTTGAGAATTCTTTACGATCGGCCAGGTATCAGAGGTGGCTAGCTAGCAAAGGAATAGGAGAGTTCAGTTGTGCCTGGGCCTACTCGTATCCACACCCCTGTTTGTTCATTACTGAAAGTTCAACTGATTGTGTTCACCCTGCAAGAAAAGAAATAAAGGAGTGTTGGATTTTCGATTGGTGTGGGGCTCTATGTTATTGGCAGACACATCTACACAGAACAACTAAGGCTTCGTATGCAGTGAACAGACACGGAGGTAATTCAAGTAACCCTGGTCAACCCTCATACACATACGAGGGGAGAGCTTGGCGTAGTGTTCCTGCACTCTCCTCTCTCAGATACCCCTAGACACAAGCCATTCACAATAGGCGAGAGGGGGAGTGAGGCTCCGCTACACATATATATATATATATATATATATATATATATATATATATATATATATAAAAACATAACATGATAACATGGAGACATACACCACAGGCTGGAGCGGGCTTATGTCAGGGCTGTGGCAAGGAGAGAGCAAGCAGGACTGGAATAGGGCAGCCATGAGGTGGGTGGTGTGCTCTGCTTTTCCTAACATTCACCTGGCATGGATTAATGGCCATCACTCCTCAGGACTCTCTGTAGGGGGCACTCTGGAGGTACTATCTGTGTGCCTCCAGAGTGCCCCCTTACTTCCTCCAGAGTACTCCCTTACTTCTGCCCCTTACTTTCTCCAGAGTGCCCCCTTACTTCTTCCAGAGTGCTCCCTTACTTCTGCCCCTTACTTTCTCCAGAGTGCCCCTTTACTTTCTCCAGAGTGCCCCTTTGTACAGTAGTACTAGGGGGCACTCTGGAATTGGGATGTAAGGGGACACTCTGGAGGGGGATGCAAGGGGACACTCTGGAGGGGGATGCAAGGGGACACTCTGGAGGGGGATGCAAGGGGACACTCTGGAGGGGGATGCAAGGGGACACTCTGGAGGGGGATGCAAGGGGACACTCTGGAGGGGGATGCAAGGGGACACTCTGGAGGGGGATGCAAGGGGACACTCTGGAGGGGGATGCAAGGGGACACTCTGGAGGGGGATGCAAGGGGACACTCTGGAGGGGGATGCAAGGGGACACTCTGGAGGGTGATGTAAGGGGACACTCTGGAGGAGGATGTAAGGGGGCACTCTGGAGGGGGATGCAAGGGGACACTCCGGAGGGGGATGCAAGGGGACACTCTGGAGGGGGATGCAAGGGGACACTCTGGAGGGGGATGCAAGGGGACACTCTGGAGGGGGATGTAAGGGGACACTCTGGAGGGGGATGTAAGGGGGCACTCTGGAGGGGGCTGTAAGGGGACACTGTGGAGGGGGATGTAAGGGGACACTGTGGAGGGGGATGTAAGGGGGCACTCCGGAGGGGGATGTAAGGGGGCACTCTGGAGGAGGATGTAAGGGGACACTCTGGAGGAGGATGTAAGGGGACACTCTGGAGGACCAGAGTGCCCCCTTACATCAGCCCTTACAACCTCCAGGGTGCCCCCTTAGTGCCTCCAGAGTGCCCCTTTACTTCCTCCAGAGTGCCCCCTTACATCCTTCGGAGTGCCCCACCACCAAGGTGATATAGCAGTGGCTGACAGACTATCAGGAGGTGGTATTGCACTCCTCTTCCTCCTCGATCCACTAACTACCCCCGCCATACACTCTCCTGTACATATTACCCCCCCCCCGCTATACACTCCGCACTCCTCTCCTGTACATATTACCCCCCCGCCATACACTCCACACTCCTCTCCTGTACATACTACCCCCCGCCATACACTCCACACTCCTCTCCTGTACATACTACCCACCGCCATACACTCCACACTCCTCTTCTGTACATACTACCCAGCGCCATACACTCCACACTCCTCTCCTGTACATATTACCCCCTGCCATACACTCCGCACTCCTCTCCTGTACATATTACCCCCCGCCATACATTCCACACTCCTCTCCTGTACATATTACCCACCTCCATACACTCCGCACTCCTCTCCTTTACATATTACTCACCACCATACACTCTGCACTCCCTATTTAACATTACCACATTCTGTACTATACAAGTCATCTCAGACTCTGTTTAACAACACCCCCTTTAAGTCAATATATAGCGCAATTTAAGACATGTCCACTGTTCACCATGACGCTCTACGCGCCATATTTTGTATGTAAGATAATTTTGTGTGTAAGAAAATTTTGCAAATCTCTTTTTTTTTCTGCCCTCCATCTTGCTTCCTATCTTATACCCTCAAATGCTTAATAGTTTAACTTAACTTTTACAGGAATGTACCCAGTGGCGGCTGGTGCTCAAAATTTTTGGGGGAGCGCAAATAAACGAACAAAAAAAACCACATCAATTGCAGCCTCACTGTGCCCATCAATTTTCGCCACCGTGCCCATCAATTGTCGCCACCGTGCCCATCAATTGTCACCACCGTGCCAGCAATTGTCACCACTGTGCCCATCAATTGCCGCCAGTTTGCCCCCTCAAAAACCGCCAGATTACTTCCCCCAGCACTTACCGTATTTATCGGCGTATAACACGCACCGGCGTATAACACGCACCCCAAGTTTAGGAGGAAATTTTAGGGAAAAAAACTTTTAGCAGGGAAGTTTAAGGAAAAATAACTTACATTTAAATGCAGCCTTGTCAGTGTCCATTGCAGCCTTGTCAGTGTCCATTGCAGCCTTGTCACAGTGCAGCCTTGTCAGTGTCCATTGCAGCCTTGTCACAGTGCAGCCTTGTCAGTGTCCATTGCAGCCTTGTCACAGTGCAGCCTTGTCAGTCTCCATTGCAGCCTTGTCACAGTGCAGCCTTGTCAGTCTCCATTGCAGCCTTGTCACAGTGCAGCCTTGTCAGTGTCCATTGCAGCCTTGTCACAGTGCAGCCTTGTCAGTGTCCAGTGCAGCCTTGCCCCAGAGTCGCCGTGCAGCCTTGCCCCAGAGTCGCCGTGCAGCCTTGCCCCAGAGTCGCCGTGCAGCCTTGCCCCAGTGTCGCCGTGCATAATTTTAAAATTGGCGCCGAGAATGCCGGGGACGCCGGGGACGCAGGGACTGGGCGGAGCCGCCGCCGAGATACACATAGCCGAGTGTACTCGGCTATACTCGGCTTTTCTCGGCTCCGCTCACAGTCACGCCGAGTCCCACCCTATGATGGACATAACACAGGTCCAATGGCAGGACTGGGCGTGTCTGTGAGCGGAGCCGAGAAAAGCCGAGTATAGCCGAGTACATTCGGCTATGTGTATCTCGCTCCGCTCCGCTCAGTCAGCGGAGACAGCTCAGGGATGTCAGTATCGGCGTATAACACGCACCCACAATTTTCCCCTGATTTTCAGGGGAAAAAAGTGCGTGTTATACGCCGATAAATACGGTACCTTTCTCTGGTCAGCCATCCTCCCTCGATGTCTTCTCCCAAGTCCCGCCCTCGATGTCGCTTCAGCCAATCAGGTTACCGGTAACCAGATCCGGTGAACCTGATTGGCTGAGATGCGTGTCAGTGATGACCAAGGAACGCACCCCCCGTGTGTCCCTTGGTCAGCTATTTGGAAGCCGATTACAGCCAGAGGGCTTCCAAAACACACCCACCGCCGGCCACCGCTCTAATTCAGATGGCCGGCGCTCGCCAGGGGGCCAGCCACCTGATTAGTGGGCAGCAGCGGCGACAATACATAGGTTCATGCAATACATGAACCTATGTATTGTTTTTCGGTGGCGGTGCAGGAGCGAGAGGGGGCGGCGCTCCGGCGCCCTCTATGGACGCACCGCCACTGATTGTACCATTATTAACACATTATGGGAGTTTTCTAACACAACATATATATTTGTAAAATGCCTTTTTTTATCAATTCAATTTGATGAGTATTAAAAATAACATAAAACCACTTCCTTTGAACTGGTATTATTTAAAAAAAAATATTCTATATTTTATTTAAGTCTTTTAATTATTTTTTATTTATTTTAAACCTAACATTTGGTTCAGCTCATGGACTATTCTAATTTTATTATACAGGGGGTTTCTCTTTATTTAAAATGATTTATTTTAATTTAATTTAATATAATATATATATAGTTAATTATTAATTGAATATTTTTATTGTTATGCTTTTTTTATATTATTTTGAACTATTTAATATATATATTTATTGTTTTTTATATGAATGGTGCACATCTGCATGACAAATACAGTACAATCATTTCAGAATACACCATTCACATAAATATGCACATGTGTTATGCTTATGTATTAATCATTATAATGTTTTGCAGTAGGGATGAGCCCGGTGTTCGAGTCGAACATAGGTTCGACTCGAACATCGGCTGTTCGCGCGTTCGGCGAACAACAAACGATTTGGGCCGTTCGCGCCAAATTCGAGTGATGCGAACGGCCCACAATACACTGCGCCATCGCAGTGTAATCCCGGCGCTGTGATTGGCCAAGCATGCACTGTGACCCTGCATGCTTGGCCAATCACAGCGCCGGCAGTGAGGAGAGCAATGATTGGCCACAGGCAGGATGCCTGTGGCCAATTATAGCTGAGGGGGTTTAGTACACGCCCCACACTATAAAAGGCCGCTAGCGCGGCGGCCTCGTGTAGTGTGTTCCGGAGCAGGGAAAGTGAAGGATAGGCAGGGACAGTGTCAAATCTATTCTTTGCTAAACCTTGTGTGTAGGGACAGAGAAGGATAGGCAGGGAGAGTGTCAGTGTCATATTCTTTGCTAAACCTTGTGTGTAGGGAGAGAGAAGGATAGGCAGGGAGAGTGTCAGTGTCATATACTTTGATAAACCTTGTGTGCAGGGAGAGAGAAGGATGGGCAGGGGACAGTGTCAGTGTCATATTCTTTGCTAAACCTTGTGTGCAGGGAGAGAGAAGGATAGGCAGGGAGAGTGTCAGTGTCATATACTTTGATAAACCTTGTGTGCAGGGAGAGAGAAGGATAGGCAGGGGACAGTGTCAGTGTCATTGTTGCTAAGCCTCCTGCACATTATACACCTGAAGTTAGCCCGTATTGCTGCTTTTTCCTGGTGTGTTACACCAACAGGATTTTGCGGCACTTACAGCGGGCGGAGTGTGCCTCCTGACCATATTACACCTGAACTTTGCCTGTATTGCTGCTTTTTCCTGGTGTGTTACACCAACAGGATTTTGCAGCACTTACAGCGGGCGGAGTGTGCCTTCTGATCATATTACACCTGAACTTAGCCTGTATTGCTGCTTTTTCCTGGTGTGTTACACCAACAGGATTTTGCGGCACTTACAGCGGGCGGAGTGTGCCTCCTGACCATATTACACCTGAAGTTAGCCTGTATTGCTGCTTTTTCCTGGTGTGTTACACCAACAGACATTTGCAGCACTTACAGCGGGCGGAGTGTGCCTCCTGACCATATTACACCTGAACTTAGCCTGTATTGCTGCTTTTTCCTGGTGTGTTACACCAACAGGATTTTGCGGCACTTACAGCGGGCGGAGTGTGCCTCCTGATCATATTACACCTGAACTTAGCCTGTATTGCTGCTTTTTCCTGGTGTGTTACACCAACAGGATTTTGCAGCACTTACAGCGGGCGGAGTGTGCCTCCTGATCATATTACACCTGAACTTAGCCTGTATTGCTGCTTTTTCCTGGTGTGTTACACCAACAGGCATTTGCAGCACTTACAGCAGGCGTAGTGTGATTCCTGCAAAATATACTCCTGAAGCTAGGCCTTATTGCTGGTTTTCCCATTTCCCTGCAGGCCATTAGAATGTCTGGAAGGCAGACAAGGAGAGGCAGACAGTCAGGAGCCAATAAAAGAGGGCAAGCAGGCTCTGTGTCTAGAGACAACAGTGCTGGTCGTGGACGCGGTGCATCGCCATCAGCACGTGGCCATGGGACACGCTTGTCCTTCTTTTCGGCAGCTGGACGTGTTGAGCCGCATCATGCCGAAGACTTGGTAGAGCCTCATCCTCCTCATCCTCTCTCACCCAGGCTCAGGGTACTGGCAAAGCAGCTGCCAAAGCGTCCTCTTCCCTGGTATCAATGTCATCATCAGTCACTCCTTCCCTAGACCAACCATGTCCTCCTGAGGAGTCACCTGAACTGTTTGAGCACAGTGTTGGGTACATGCTCCAGGAGGATGCCCAGCGTTTCGAAGGGTCTGATGATGATACCCAGCTAGAGGAAGGCAGTAGCGTGAGAGCAGAGAGAGGGGATGCTCAAGAAGGACACCAATCTGGCAGTCATGTTCCAGCAGCTGCAGCATACTGCCAGATTGGCTCCAGTGATGAGGAGGGAGGGGATGATGAGGTCACTGACTCCACGTGGGTGCCTAATAGGAGAGAGGAGGAGGAGGAGGAGGAGGATGAGGAGGAGGCACATCTCCATCGAGGCAGGATGCCCTCGGGGGGCCAGCGTAAGGGCAGCACACCGACGGAATCACACCGCAGAGCTCCGCCTGTGCAGGGCGCTGCCTCTGCCCGTTTTTCAAAAAGTTCTTTGGTGTGGGCCTTTTTTGAGTCGAGTGCATCAGATCGCACAGCTGCTGTTTGCAACATATGTCTCAAGCGTATATCGCGTGGCCAAAACATCACCCGCTTGGGCACCACATGCTTGACCAGACATATGTTGACCTGCCATGCAGCTCGTTGGCAAGCCTACCTTAAAGACCCACACCAAAGAACAAAGCGGACCTCTTCTTGCACCGCATCAGCTGGGATCTCCAACCCCACTATACCTTCAGTCCTCTCTGAAACCTGCTCTGAGAGGAATGAAGGTGTAGAATTAGGTGTGTCACAGCCAAGTACTTGCGGGCACTCTGCTAGCAGTACACCGACGTCCGATTCTAGCAGGCAAATTTCCCTGCCCCAGCTGCTGGACCGTTGAAAGAAGTTCACTCCCAGCCATCCACATGCCCAGCGGTTGAATGCTAGCTTGGCTAAATTGCTAGCGCTTCAACTGCTGCCTTTTCAGTTGGTAGACTCGGCCCCCTTCCGTGAGTTTGTGCAATGTGCGGTTCCTCAGTGGCAGGTTCCCAAACGCCACTTTTTCTCACGGAAGGCGATTCCGGCTCTCTACCGGCATGTGGAAGGCAATGTCTTGGCCTCGCTGGACAGGGCGGTCAGTGGTAAGGTGCATATTACCGCTGACTCATGGTCCAGCAGGCATGGACAGGGACGTTACCTTTCTTTCACGGCCCATTGGGTCACTCTTTTGGCAGCTGGGAAGGATGCAGGACAAGGTGCAGTAGTGTTGGAGGTTGTTCCACCGCCACGCCTCCAAAATGCTACTACTGGTTGTGACACACCTCTGTCCTCCACCCCCTCCTCTTCTTCTTCCTCCATGGCCTCTTCCTGTGCTTTGTCCTCGGAACCAGCGGTGCTCCGTAGGCGTTCAAGGGGCTACGCAAGTACGCAGGCAAAAAGATGCCATGCCGTGCTTGCGCTGGTGTGTTTGGGGGACAGGAGCCACACTGGGGCAGAGGTTCTGTGTGCTCTGCAGGGGCAGGCCGAGAGGTGGTTGACGCCACGCCAGCTTAAGCCAGGAATGGTAGTTTGCGACAATGGCACCAACCTCCTCTCCACTCTCCGACAGGGACAACTGACCCATGTGCCCTGTGTGGCTCACGTCCTTAACCTGGTGGTGCAGCGGTTCTTGGGCAGGTACCTGGGCTTACAGGATGTCCTGAGGCAGGCCAGGAAAGTCTGTGTGCATTTCCGCAGATCTTATAATGCCAGTGCTCGCCTGGCTGAGCTGCAAAAGGAGTTGAACCTGCTCAAGAACCGCCTTATATGTGACATGCCCACCAGGTGGAACTCAACGTTGGCCACGCTGCAGCGGCTGCACACGCAGCAGAGGGCCATCAATGAGTACCTGTGCGACTACGGCACCAGGACAGGGTCAGGGGAGCTCGGGATTTTTTCACCACGCCAGTGGGGCATGATCAGGGATGCATGCACTGTCCTGGCACCATTTGAGGAGGCCACGAGGATGGTGAGCAGTGACAGTGCATGCATCAGTGACACTGTACCTCTTGTCCACCTGTTGGAACATACGCTGCGTGGAATAATGGACAGGGCACTTGAGGCAGAACAGAGGCAGGAAGAGGAGGACTTCCTTGCCTCTCAAGGCCCCCTTTACCCAGACAGTGTTCCTTCTGTCCCACCCATCGCACAGAAAGAAGAGGAGGAGGATTGTGTCAGCATGGAGGTGGAGCTTGGCACTCAGCATCATCAGCAGCAGTCTTTTAGGGATGATTTACAGTCCCAAGAAACCAGTGGACTTGTACGTGGCTGGGAGGAGGTGGCTGCGGATCATGTCGTCCTTAGTGACCCAGAGGACTCCGGACCGAATGCCTCAGCTAACCTACGCTGCATGGCCTCCCTGATCCTGCAAAGTCTGCGGAAGGATCCTCGTATTCTTCGGATCAAGGAGAGGGACCATTACTGGCTGGCCACTCTCCTTGATCCACGGTACAAGGGTAAGGTTGCGGACCTTATCTTACCGTCGCAGAGGGAGCAGAGGATGAGACAACTCCGGGAGGCCTTGCAGAAAGGTCTGTGCAACGCGTTCCCAGAGACTGGGAGGTTACAAACTCCTGGTCCTGGACAACGAGTTGCTGATGTTTCGGTCAGTCAAAGAAGGAGCGGTGGGGAAGGTGGCCGTCTGACCGATGCGTTCAGACAATTCTTTAGTCCGCAGCCCCAAGGTATGATCGGTTCCAGCAACCATCGCCAGCGTCTGATATACATGGTGCAGGAATACCTAGGGGTAAGGTCAGACTTGGACACCTTCCCCACCGAAAATCCTCAGGCTTACTGGGTCTTGAGGATGGATCACTGGCCAGAGCTTGCACAGTATGCAATTGAGCTACTGGCCTGTCCTGCATCCAGTGTTCTTTCAGAACGCACATTCAGTGCTGCTGGAGGATTTGTCACGGATCACAGGGTGCGCCTGTCCACCGACTCTGTTGATTGACTGACCTTCATAAAGATGAACCAGTCTTGGATCACCACCAGTAGTGATGAGCCGAACACCCCCGGGTTCGGTTCGCACCAGAACCCGCGAACGGACCGAAAGTTCGCACGAACATTAGAACCCTATTAAATACAATGGATGCGAACGTTCGGATTCTAAATTGCTAATTATAACGACTATTATCCATGTTATTGTCCGAAACAGAGTTTGGGAACCCGGGTTCTGCACCAGGGGACATGTATCAATGCAAAAAGAAGTTTTAAAAACGGACGTTTTCCGGGAGCAGTCATTTTAATGATGCATAAAGTGAAAAAAAAAAAGTCAAATATTCCTTTAAATATTGTACCTGGGGGGTATCTAAAGTATGCCTGTGAAGTGCCACGTGTTTCCCGTGTTTAGAACTGTCCCTGCACAAAATAACATTTCTAAAGGAAAAAAAGCCATTTAAAAGTGCTTGCGGCTTTAATGCAATGTCTGGTCCCGGTAATATGGATAAAAATCTTTAGGAAAAATGGCATAGCTACCCCATCAACCCCCCCCCCCCCCCTACCCCAGCCCATTACCAGCCCCTTTGGGTCTTGTATGGATATTAAGGGGAACCCCGCACACAAAATAAAAAAGGACCTATATACTCTGAACAGCCGTATACAGGCGGTGCATACAAGACAGGGACTGTAGGTTTGTTCTTATGTAGAATCTGTTTGTAATTTTGAACAGCTGCATTTTTTAAGTGTAGCTCCATGCCAAATTCCTTTTTTTTAGCTTTTTGTAAAACATAGGGAACGGTTATCACCCCTGTCACATTTTTTTTGCTGTCTGTGCCCCTGTTCAGAACATTTCACCTCACTTTGCGTCCCAATGACAACTGTTTTTGAAATGTGGTGTTTTTATTGAAACAAGGATTGGTGATAAAGCATCAGTAGAGAGGAGACACCTTTCTCCCATATTAATTCTTACAGGAGAGAATTTTCCTTCCAAGGGGTAGATTTCCTCTCACTTCCTGTTGTCTTCTTCCGTTTGCAAGTAGTAGTAGTTTGTAAGTTGGATGTTTGAAAGTAGGGACCTGCCGTATATACTCTGCAGAAATTGGCCCCTTAGGTGTTGGTGTTGGCACAACACTGTAAGCCCTCACAGTTACTCTTGGTGGGTGCTGGAACGCCCTGCTGTCAACTATTATATCAGGAATTGTAATAACATATAATTGTTGATCAGTGGTAGTAAAAATTGGGCCTTTGATGGTGGTGCTGGTGCCAGAACACTGTAAGGCTTGACAGTTACTCTTGGTGGGCGCAGCAATGGGCCCTGCTGTGAATTAATCGATCAATAATTATAATTGCATGCCCCTGTTGAATAGGGGCTGAAAAATTGGGCCTTTGGTGGTGGTGGTGGTGGTGATGGTGGTGCTGGTGCCACAACACTGTAAGGCCTGACAGTTACTCTTGGTGGGCGCAGCAATGGGCCCTGCTGTGAATTATTCGATCAATAATTATAATTGCATGCCCCTGTTGAACAGGGGCTGAAAAATTGGGCCTTTGGTGGTGGTGGTGGTGGTGATGGTGGTGCTGGTGCCACAACACTGTAAGGCCTGACAGTTACTCTTGGTGGGCGCAGCAATGGGCCCTGCTGTGAATTATTTGATCAATAATTATAATTGCATGCCCCTGTTGAACAGGGGCTGAAAAATTGGGCCTTTGTTGGTGGTGGTGGTGGTGATGGTGGTGCTGGTGCCACAACACTGTAAGGCCTGACAGTTACTCTTGGTGGGCGCAGCAATGGGCCCTGCTGTGAATTATTCGATCAATAATTATAATTGCATGCCCCTGTTGAACAGGGGCTGAAAAATTGGGCCTTTGGTGGTGGTGGTGATGGTGGTGCTGGTGCCACAACACTGTAAGGCCTGACTCTTGGTGGGCGCAGCAATGGGCCCTGCTGTGAATTATTAGATCAATAATTATAATTGCATGCCCCTGTTGAACAGGGGCTTAAAAATTGGGCCTTAGGCACTGGTGGCACAACACTGCAACCCCTCACAGATACTGTACTTGGAGCACAGCAATGAGGCCTGTTGCAAAGTATTGCATCAAAAATTTTAATTACACGCCCCTTTTAAACAGGGGCTGAAAAATTAGGCCTTAGCCACTGGTGGCGTCACCCATAAACCAAAATGATCTTTCAAGCTATCATCATTAATCGTATCATTGAGGAGGAGGAGGATAGCCAGTCAACTTAACAGCACAGGCACTCAGCATCAGCATCAGTCTTGAAGGGATGTGACATTTTAAAATCAATTAGTCTGTTATATCAGCATCAGGTGTCTGGTAGCTGGTGGTGATCCAAGACTGGTTCATCTTGATGAAAGTCAGTCGATCAACCGAGTCGGTGGACAGGCGCACCCTGTGATCCGTGACAAATCCTCCAGCAGCACTGAATGTGCGTTCTGAAAGAATGCTGGATGCAGGACAGGCCAGTAGCTCAATTGCATACTGTGCAAGCTCTGGCCAGTGATCCATCCTCAAGACCCAGTAAGCCAGAGGATTTTCGGTGGGGAAGGTGTCCAAGTCTGACCTTGCCCCTAGGTATTCCTGGACCATGTATATCAGACGCTGGCGATGGTTGCTGGAACCGATCATACTTTGGGGCTGCGGACTAAAGAATTGTCTGAACGCATCGGTCAGACGGCCACCTTCCCCACCGCTCCTTCTTTGACTGCCCGAAGCCTCAACAACTCGTTGTCCAGGACCAGGAGTTTGTAACCTCCCAGTCTCTGGGAACGCGTTGCACAGACCTTTCTGCAAGGCCTCCCGGAGTTGTCTCATCCTCTGCTCCCTCTGCGACGGTAAGATAAGGTCCGCAACCTTACCCTTGTACCGTGGATCAAGGAGAGTGGCCAGCCAGTAATGGTCCCTCTCCTTGATCCGAAGAATACGAGGATCCTTCCGCAGACTTTGCAGGATCAGGGAGGCCATGCAGCGTAGGTTAGCTGAGGCATTCAGTCTGGAGTCCTCTGGGTCACTAAGGATGACATGATCCGCAGCCACCTCCTCCCAGCCACGTACAAGTCCACTGGTTTCTTGGGACTGTAAATCATCCCTAAAAGACTGCTGCTGATGATGCTGAGTGCCAGCCTCCACCTCCATGCTGACACAATCCTCCTCCTCCTCCTCCTCCTCCTCCTCCTCCTCTTCCTGTGCGATGGGTGGGACAGAAGGAACACTGTCTGGGTAAAGGGGGCCTTGAGAGGCAAGGAAGTCCTCCTCTTCCTGCCTCTGTTCTGCCTCAAGTGCCCTGTCCATTATTCCACGCAGCGTGTGCTCCAACAGGTGGACAAGAGGTACAGTGTCACTGATGCATGCACTGTCACTGCTCACCATCCTCGTGGCCTCCTCAAATGGTGCCAGGACAGTGCATGCATCCCTGATCATGCCCCACTGGCGTGGTGAAAAAAACCCGAGCTCCCCTGACCCTGTCCTGGTGCCGTAGTCGCACAGGTACTCATTGATGGCCCTCTGCTGCGTGTGCAGCCGCTGCAGCATGGCCAACGTTGAGTTCCACCTGGTGGGCATGTCACATATAAGGCGGTTCTTGGGCAGGTTCAACTCCTTTTGCAGCTCAGCCAGGCGAGCACTGGCATTATAAGATCTGTGGAAATGCACACAGACTTTCCTGGCCTGCCTCAGGACATCCTGTAAGCCCGGGTACCTGCCCAAGAACCGCTGCACCACCAGGTTAAGGACGTGAGCCATACAGGGCACATGGGTCAGTTGTCCCTGTCGGAGGGCGGAGAGGAGGTTGGTGCCATTGTCGCAAACCACCATTCCTGGCTTAAGCTGGCGTGGCGTCAACCACCTCTCGGCCTGCCCCTGCAGAGCAGACAGGACCTCTGCCCCAGTGTGGCTTCTGTCCCCCAAACACACCAGCGCAAGCACGGCATGGCATCTTTTTGCCTGCGTACTTGCGTAGCCCCTTGAACGCCTACGGAGCACCGCTGGTTCAGAGGACAAACCACAGGAAGAGGCCATGGAGGAAGAAGAAGAGGAGGGGGTCGAGGAGAGAGGTGTGTCACAACCAGTAGTAGCATTTTGGAGGCGTGGCAGTGGAACAACCTCCAACACTACTGCACCTTGTCCTGCATCCTTCCCAGCTGCCAAAAGAGTGACCCAATGGGCCGTGAAAGAAATGTAACGTCCCTGTCCATGCCTGCTGGACCATGAGTCAGCGGTAATATGCACCTTACCGCTGACCGCCCTGTCCAGCGAGGCCAAGACATTGCCTTCCACATGCCTGTAGAGAGCCGGAATCGCCTTCCGTGCGAAAAAGTGGCGTTTGGGAACCTGCCACTGAGGAACCGCACATTGCACAAACTCACGGAAGGGGGCCGAGTCTACCAACTGAAAAGGCAGCAGTTGAAGCGCTAGCAATTTAGCCAAGCTAGCATTCAACCGCTGGGCATGTGGATGGCTGGGAGTGAACTTCTTTCGACGGTCCAGCAGCTGGGGCAGGGAAATTTGCCTGCTAGAATCGGACGTTGGTGTACTGCTAGCAGAGTGCCCGCAAGTACTTGCCTGTGACACATCTAATTCTACACCTTCATTCCTCTCAGAGCAGGTTTCAGAGAGGAGTGAAGGTATAGTGGGGTTGGAGATCCCAGCTGATGCGGTGCAAGAAGAGGTCAGCTTTGTTCTTTGGTGTGGGTCTTTAAGGTAGGCTTGCCAACGAGCTGCATGGCAGGTCAACATATGTCTGATCAAGCATGTGGTGCCCAAGCGGCTGATGTTTTGGCCACGCGATATACGCTTGAGACATATGTTGCAAACAGCAGCTGTGCGATCTGATGCACTCGCCTCAAAAAAGGCCCACACCAAAGAACTTTTTGAATGACGGGCAGAGGCAGCGCCCTGCACAGGCGGAGCTCTGCGGTGTGATTCCGTCGGTGTGCTGCCCATACGCTGGCCACTCAAGGGCCTCCTGCCTCGTTGGAGATGTGCCTCCTCCTCATCCTCCTCCTCCTCCTCCTCTCTCCTATTAGGCACCCACGTGGAGTCAGTGACCTCATCATCCCCTCCCTCCTCATCACTGGAGCCAATCTGGCAGTATGCTGCAGCTGCTGGAGCATGACTGCCAGATTGGTGTCCTTCTTGAGCATCCCCTCTCTCTGCTCTCACGCTGCTGCCTTCCTCTAGCTGGGTATCATCATCAGATCCTTCCAAACGCTGGGCATCCTCCTGGAGCATGTACCCAACACTGTGCTCAAACAGTTCGGGGGACTCCTCAGGAGGAGGACATGGTGGGTCTACGGAAGGATTGACTAATGAAGATAATGATACCAGAGAAGAGGACGCTTTGGCAGCTGCTTTGCCAGTACCCTGAGCCTGGGTGAGAGAGGATGAGGAGGATGAGGTGGGCTTGGTCATCCACTCTACCAAGTCTTCGGCATGATGTGGCTCAACATGTCCAGCTGCCGAAAAGAAGGACAAGCGTGTCCCATGGCCATGTGCTGATGACAATGCACCGCGTCCACGACCAGCACTGTTTCCCCCAGACACAGAGCCTGCTTGCCCTCTTTTTTTGCCTCCTGACTGTCTGCCTCTCCTTGTTTGCCTTCCAGACATTTTAATGGATGGCCTGCAGGGAGATGGGAAAAAGAGCAATAAGGGCTACCTTCAGGTGTATACTGTGCAGGAGGCTTAGCAACAATGACACTGACACTGTCCCCTGCCTATCCTTCTCTGTCCCTAAACACAAGGATTGAAAATATGGAACAGCAAAATTGGTTTAGAACAGAATAGCACACTGACACTTTCCCTCACTGTCCTACTCTGTCCCTCCCTACAAACAAGATTTAGCACAGAATAGCAGACTGAAAATTGCCACGAGTGTCCTTCTCTGTCCCTAAACTCAAGGATTGAAAATATGGAACAGCAAAATTGGTTTAGAACAGAATAGCACACTGACACTTTCCCTCACTGTCCTACTCTGTCCCTCCCTACAAACAAGTTTTAGCACAGAATAGCACACTGATAATTTGCACGAGTGTCCTTCTCTGTCCCTAAACTCAAGGATTTGAAATATGGAACAGCAAAATTGGTTTAGAACAGAATAGCACACTGTCAGTTTCACTCACAATACCTCTCTGTCCCTAAACTCAAGGATTTGAAATATGGAACAGCAAAATTGGTTTAGAACAGAATAGCACACTGTCAGTTTCACTCACTGTACCTCTCTGTCCCTAAACTCAAGGATTTGAAATATGGAACAGCAAAATTGGTTTAGAACAGAATAGCACACTGACACTTTCCCTCACTGTCCTACTCTGTCCCTACAAACAAGATTTAGCACAGAATAGCAGACTGAAAATTGCCACGAGTGTCCTTCTCTGTCCCTAAACTCAAGGATTGAAAATATGGAACAGCAAAATTGGTTTAGAACAGAATAGCACACTGTCAGTTTCACTCACTATACCTCTCTGTCCCTAAACTCAAGGATTTGAAATATGGAACAGCAAAATTGGTTTAGAACAGAATAGCACACTGTCAGTTTCACTCACTGTACCTCTCTGTCCCTAAACTCAAGGATTTGAAATATGGAACAGCAAAATTGGTTTAGAACAGAATAGCACACTGACACTTTCCCTCACTGTCCTACTCTGTCCCTACAAACAAGATTTAGCACAGAATAGCAGACTGAAAATTGCCACGAGTGTCCTTCTCTGTCCCTAAACTCAAGGATTGAAAATATGGAACAGCAAGATTGGTTTAGAACAGAATAGCACACTGACACTTTCCCTCACTGTACCTCTCTGTCCCTACAAACAAGGATTAGCACAGAATAGCACACTGTCACTGACACTCTCCCTACCTATCCTTATCTGTCCCTAAACACAAGGAATCCAGGATTATGTAAAGGAAAAATAATGACACTGTCCCTGCCTATGCTTCTCTTTCCCTACTCCGGAACACACTACACAAGGCCGCCGCGCTGGCGGCCTTTTATAGTGTGGGGCGTGTACTAAACCCCCTCAGCAATAATTGGCCACAGGCATCCTGCCTGTGGCCAATCATTGCTCTCCTCGCTGCCGGCGCTGTGATTGGCCAAGCATGCGGGGTCACAGTGCATGCTTGGCCAATCACAGCGCCTGGATGACACTGCGATGGCGTAGTGCATTGTGGGCCGTTCGCGTCACTCGAATTTGGCGCAAACGGCCCAAATCGTTCGATCTTCATCGAACCATCGAACAGCCGATGTTCGAGTCGAACGTATGTTCGACTCGAACACGAAGCTCATCCCTAACCACCAGCTACCAAACACCTGAAGCTGATATAACAGACTAATTTATTTTCAAATGTCACATCCCTTCAAGACTGATGCTGATGCTGAGAGACTGTCCTGTTATGTTGACTGACTATCCTCCTCCTCCTCAATGATCCGATTGATGATGATGATAGCTTGGAAGAACATTTTTGTTTCTGGGTGCCGCCACCAGTGGCTACGGCCCAATTTTTCAGCCCCTGTTTAACTGGGGCGTGTTATTACAATTTTTTATGCAATGCTTTGCAGCAGGGCTCATTCCTGCACTCTAACTAGAGTATCTGGGAGAGGTTGCAGTGTTGTGGCAACAGCACCAGTGGCTAAGGCCCAATTTTTCAGCCCCTGTTTAACAGGGGCGTGTAATTACAATTTTTGATGCAATACTTTGCAACAGGGCTCATTGCTGTGCTCCAAGTACAGTATCTGTGAGGGGTTGCAGTGTTGTGGCACCAGTGCATAAGGCCCAATTTTTATGCCCCTGTTTAACAGGGGCATGTAATTACAATTTTTTATGCAATGCTTTGCAGCAGGGCTCATTCCTGCACTCCAACTAGAGTATCTGGGAGAGGTTGCAGTGTCGTGGCACCACCACCACCTCCAAAGGCCCAATTTGTCAGCCCATGTTCAACAGGGGCATGCAATTACAATTCTTGATCTAATAATTCACAGCAGGGCCCATTCATGCGCCCACCAAGAGTAACTGTGAGGGCTCACAGTGTTGTGGCAACACCAACATGTAAGGGGCAAATTTCAGCTGAGTATATACGGCAGGCCCCTACTTTCAAACATCCAACTTACAAACGACTCCTCCTTGCAAACGGAAGGATACAACAGGAAGTGAGAGGAAATCTACCCCTAGGAAGGGAAAATCTCTCCTGTAAGAGTTAATATGGGAAAAAAAGTGTCTCCTCTCCACTGATGCTTTATCACCAATTCTTGTTTCAATAAAAACCCCAAATTTTCAAAACACATTTGTCATTAGGACGGAAAGTGAGGTGAACTGTTCTGAACAGGTGCACACTGCACAGACAGCAAAACAAATGTTACAGGGGTGATAACCCTTCCCTATGTTTTCCAAAAAGCTTAAAAATAGATTTTTTGGCTGGAGCTACACTTAAACAATGTACCTGTTCAAAATTACAAACAGATTCTACATAAGAACAAACCTACAGTCCCTGTCTTGTATGCACCGCCTGGAAAATGCGGAAGCATTGAAACGCGTCATCATTCATCGCCTGCCATTGACGTCACGTCCGGTCGCCGAAGCTGACTGCACTCCAGCGTGAACCGCACGCCGTATACTGCGGGTAACTGTACCTTCACACTGTCACAGAGCGACAGTGCCTTACATCCATCGCTTCACTGCAACCTCCCCATTGCTACAGCATTATCATAGTGCACTTCTACACCTTGGCAGCATTCCACAACTGGGAGATCACAGATGCACGGACTGACTCATGCCCTCCTCAGACAATTCACAGAGAGGAACATATCTATGCCTGTACTCCACTTCTATCTTGTGAGTAGCCATTTGGCTGTTATTTTAACTTTTTCAATAATAAATTACTAACATACTGCACTTAGTAGGCGCATTGTTTTTCTTTTCTCTTTTTCTGCACCGCCTGTATACGGCTGTTCAGAGTATATAGGGCCTTTTTTATTTTGTGTGCGGGGTTCCCCTTAATATCCATACAAGACCCAAAGGGGCTGGTAATGGGCTGGGGTAGGGGTGTGATGGGGTAGCTATGCCATTTTTCGTAAAGATTTTCATCCATATTACCGGGACCAGACATTACATTAAAGCCGCAAGCAGTTTTAAATGGCTTTTTTTCCTTTAGAAATGTAATTTTGTGCAGGGACAGTTCTAAACACGGGAAACACGTGGCACTTCACAGGCATACTTTAGACACCCCCCAGGTACGATATTTAAAGGAATATTTGACTTTTTTTTTTTCACTTTATGCATCATTAAAATTACTGCTCCCGAAAAACGGCCGTTTTTAAAACTTTTTTTTGGATTGATACATGTCCCCTGGTGCAGAACCCGGGTTCCCAAACCCTTTTTAGGACAATAACATGCATATTAGTCGTTATAAATAGCACTTTAGATTTCGAACGTTTGCATCCATTGTAGTTAATAGGGTTCTAAAGTTCGTGCGAACTTTCGGTCCGTTCGCGGGTTCTGGTGCGAACCGAACCCGGGGGTGTTCGGCTCATCACTATTTTGCAGTTATGGGGTGTCTGTTTATTTGGTAGGGGGATTATAACGTTATTATTAAGTTAATATGTGCAGTGTATGTGGAGTGCTTCATGTTTCACTTTGGGGTTCTGATACTGAAATCTCCCGAGGTATCGCAAGATTACAGCAACAGAAGCCGTTCGGGATTCTCAAAGCATTTGTAGATCACTTCTATTCACAGTGTGAGAAGTGATCTACACTGTATATTAAACTGCCACAAGGGGGAGAACAGATATCTCCGAAAAGACCCGTGAACTCAGCAGCAGTGAAATATCACGGTATATTAAACGTACACCTTATTGTGTTAAAATAAATGTGTTTCCTTCTTATGAATATTTATCTATATTTTGGGGATATGAATATATACTGTGTAGGGATCCCTAGTAATTGGTACATAATATAATCCTTGAGTGTAGATTTGATTACTTTGAATCACACTAGATGGCTAATTGCATGAACAATAACATGGTCGCTGTATCTCTTATGTCCAAACAACATGGATAAAACGGGTATTTGTCATATGTCTTCGTAATGCAATATGTATACAAGTGTTCTCTTAACACATCTAAAACACGGCATAGGCGTCACTTATGATTAGGATATTTAGATCCACATATATATGAGGGAAAGGAAGAGAAATAAAAAAAAGCATATATGTCTGAAAGTTCCTCTTGAGGGTCAGCCCTGGACTTTAGACTGAGAACTGGGCGAACAGTTCAGTTGTCCAAACAGATCCTTCTTATCAATACTTCTTAGTCAATATAGCTCTAGTCTTGTTCATACATTTGATTGTCCAGTTTTTGGGTGCCATCAGGGCCGTCTTTAATATGGTTTGGGCCCTGGGCAAACATTTTTTTTGGGCCCCCCCCCTCCAGCTTATTTTGGGCCTGGCTGGTTCACATGTATGTGTTTTGGCGGCCCTCATTTGCGCAGGCACAGCAGCCCATTCATTTGAATAGGCTGCCATGTCTTTGTTTCCTGCAGAAAAAAAGGTGCATGCAACATTTTAAAAATGCAGTTGCCTTGAAATCCATTCTGCTTTTGCACCATGTAACTTACCTGCAGTTCCTGCACACACAAATACACTGTGTTTTTAAAAGCGTGACCTAAACATCTAAAAATGCAGCAAGTTTTGCCGGTGCAGGAACTGCAGATAAGTCACATGGTGCAAAAGCAGAATGGACAACCAGTGCTGTATTTCATTGCTTGATGGGCATAGGTGTGCCGTGTGCAGGAAATGCAGGCATGGCAGCCCATTCAAATGAAAGCAGTATAATGGGAGGGGTGTTAGTGGAGGGCAGTATAATGGGAGGGGTGTTAGTGGAGGTCAGTATAATGGGGGGGTGTTAGTGGAGGGCAGTATGATGGGAGGGGTGTTATTGGAGGGCAGTATAATGGGAGGGGTGTTAGTGGAGGGCAGTATAATGGGAGGGGTGTTGTTAGTGGTGGGCAGTATAATGGGGGGGGTAGTGGAGGGTAGTATAATGTGGTGAGGTAGTGGAGGGCAGTATAATGGGGGGGGGTAGTGGAAGGCAGTATAATGGGGGGGGTAGTGGAGGGCAGCAGAATGGGGGGGTAGTAGAGGGCATTATAATGGGGGGGGTGTTAGTGGAGGGCAGTATAATGTGGGGGGTGTTAGTTTAGGGCAGTATAATGGGGGGGTAGTGGAGGGCAGTATAATGGGGGGTAGTGGAGGGCAGTATAATGGGGGGGTAGTGGAGGGCAGTATAATGGGGGGGTAGTGGAGGGCAGTATAATGAAGGGGTAGTGGAGGGCAGTATAATAGGGGGGGTAGTGGAGGACAGTATAATGGGGGGGTATTGGAGAGCAGTATAATGGGGGGGGTAGTGGAGGGCAGTATAATGGGGAGTAGTGGAGGGCAGTATAATGGGGGAGTAGTGGAGGGCAGTATAATGGGGGAGTAGTGGAGGGCAGTATAATGGGGGGAGTAGTGGAGGGCAGTATAATGGGGGGGTAGTGGAGGGCACTATAATGGGGGGTAGTGGAGGGCAGTATAATGGGGGGTAGTGGAGGGCAGTATAATGGGGGGGTGTTAGTGGAGGGCAGTATAATGGGGGGGTAGTGGAGGGCAGTATAATGGGGGGTTGTTAGTGGAGGGCAGTATAATGGGGGGTAGTGGAGGGCAGTATAATGGGGGGAGTAGTGGAGGGCAGTTGTCAGGGACCTGCCAGAAACAGAAGACAATTCTTGCTTCCCTCGGTACCTGTGCGTCGGCGCGCGCCAATTGCGCACGCGCGTGCGCGATGTGTGCGCGCGCGTGCACGCTAACGATATGGCGCCATTAGGCCTTTAAAAGTCCAGCAGTTACAACAGTGCATTGCTGTCTGATCTGCAGCTTTGTAATCCGAATACCTGCATACCTGCTACCTGTTACCAGTACCGACCCGGCTTGCTCGACCACCCGATACCTCTCCAACCCTGACCTCGGCTCGCCTTGACCCTGCTCTGTCTCTCACCTGCCTACCTGCTGCCAAACCTTGCCTGTGTTCCCGACTACGTCTAAGCCTGCTGATCCATAAATTTGACTACCTGCTCTGACCCGGCTTGTCTGACCCTCCTGCTGTCTGCTGTTGTGTGCAACCTAACCAGGTTTATCTCACCTTGCTCCAGCTTCCGCTGTTCCGGTATCCGCCAGCTTCCGGGTCGCTGACCTGCAACCACCTGCTCTGCTGCCTACAGCTCCAGCCATCCCTGGAGGATCACCACCTTGCCACGGTGCCTACCACTACACCCACCACAGGCACTCCTACCTCACTGCGCTCTCGAGTTCACTGTTCCCACTCCAGTGGCTCCTGAGCCAGTGCTGTAAGAGAGGTCTCCTTCTACAAAGTCAGGCTCTACGACCAGGTACGTTCTGTACATAACAGCAGTATAAGGGGGGGTAGTGGAGGGCAGTATAATGGGGGGTAGTGGAGGGCAGTATAATGGGGGGGTGTTAGTGGAGGGCAGAATAATGGGGGGGTGTTAGTGGAGGGCAGAATAATGGGGGGTAGTGGAGGGCAGTATAATGGGGGGGTAGTGGAGGGCAGTATAATGGGGGGGTAGTGGAGGGCAGTATAATGGGGGGTAGTGGAGGGCAGTATAATGGGAGGGTGTTAGTGGAGGGCAGTATAATGGGGGGGTAGTGGAGGGCAGTATAATGGGGGGGGTGTTAGTGGAGGGCAGTATAATGGGGGGGGTAGTGGAGGGCAGTATAATGGGGGGGGTGATAGTGGAGGGCAGTATAATGGGAGGGTGTTAGTGGAGGGCAGTATAATGGGGGGTAGTGGAGGGCAGTATAATGGGGGGGTGTTAGTGGAGGGCAGTATAATGGGGGGTAGTGGAGGGCAGTATAATTGGGGGAGTAGTGGAGGGCAGTATAATGGGGGGTAGTGGAGGGCAGTATAATGGGGGTAGTGGAGGGCAGTATAATGGGGGGGTGTTAGTGGAGGGCAGTATAATGGGGGGTGTTAGTGGAGGGCAGTATAATGGGGGGTAGTGGAGGGCAGTATAATGGGGGGGTAGTGGAGGGCAGTATAATGGGGGGGTAGTGGAGGGCAGTATAATGGGGGGAGTAGTGGAGGGCAGTATAATGGGGGGTAGTGGAGGGCAGTATAATGGGGGGGTGTTAGTGGAGGGCAGTATAATGGGGGGGTAGTGGAGGGCAGTATAATGGGGGGGGTGTTAGTGGAGGGCAGTATAATGGGGGGGGGTGTTAGTGGAGGGCAGTATAATGGGGGGTAGTGGAGGGCAGTATAATGGGGGGGGTGTTAGTGGAGGGCAGTATAATGGGGGGGTGTTAGTGGAGGGCAGTATAATGGGGGGGTAGTGGAGGGCAGTATAACGGGGGGGTAGTGGAGGGCAGTATAATGGGGGGTAGTGGAGGGCAGTATAATTGGGAGAGTAGTGGAGGGCAGTATAATTGGGAGAGTAGTGGAGGGCAGTATAATGGGGGGTAGTGGAGGGCAGTATAATGGGGGGTAGTGGAGGGCAGTATAATGGGGGCTAGTGGAGGGCAGTATAATGGGGGGGTGTTAGTGGAGGACAGTATAATGGGGGGGTGTTTGTGGAGGGCAGTATAATGAGGGGGTAGTGGAGGGCAGTATAATGGGGGGTAGTGGAGGGCAGTATAACGGGGGGGTAGTGGAGGGCAGTATAATGGGGGGGTGTTAGTGGAGGGCAGTATAATGGGGGGCTAGTGGAGGGCAGTATAATGGGGGATAGTGGAGGGCAGTATAATGGGGGGGTGTTAGTGGAGGGCAGTATAATGGGGGGGTAGTAAAAGGCAGTATAATGGGGGCGTAGTGGAAAGCAGTATAATGGGGGGTAGTGGAGGGCAGTATAATGGGGGGGTAGTGGAGGGCAGTATAATGGGGGGGTAGTGGAGGGCAGTATGGGGGGACTGTACAGCATGACTGTGTATGGGAGGGAGCAGAGTGACCATGAGCCACTCAGGGCAGTGCAGGGAGCATTTCTCCTACCTTTCTTTCAGCGGCAGGAACAGCCTTCACCTTCAGGGAGACCCAGAGTCGGGGGGCGGAGTCGGGGGCGGAGCTTAGGCGAAAGGAGGAATCCGAATGTTGGGGCTCCGCTCTCCTCGTCGTGATGTCACCAGGCAGGCAGCAGTGACTGTAAGGTGCACGGATAGCAAGGGGCGGGGCTAGAGCATCAGTGGCGCTCAAGGTCCCGCCCACCTGCGGCCAGCTCCTTCATTGAAAAAATGCAGCACTGACACTGCTGCACTGTGCGCGCATCGCGCTGACAGTGACAGACTGTGTGTGTGGGGGTTTTCAGAGCCGATTTGCGGGCAGCACGCGGGCTTAATGGCAGCTCTGCCTTGGGCCCCAAACAGTGACAGGGCCCTGGGCAGCTGCCCCGGTTTGCCCTGCGGTAAAGACGGCCCTGGGTGCCATATACCTTACAACATTTTCATTGTCTGACAGCCAGCTAAAATCAACATTGTATTTGGCTAGGGATTTGACTTGACAATAGGTTTAAGACCCATTCTTTTTCTTTTATTGAAAGTCTTGTAACGCACACAAACTACTTCTGGTTAGCAAGTTTCGTGTAGTATTGTTTCTTTTTGTTCTTTTTGGGAGGGGAAGTGTTCCTTTTTGGACCTTGACTGGTTTAAATTAAAACTTGACGTTTTTGTCTCTTGTTAAAAATGATATTTTGAGGTATCTCCGTCATGACAGGACAATGTCCAGGTTTTTAAGGATCCAGCCGATAAGAAACTGGAATCTTTGCTCAAAGACTCCTTTGCTGTAGCGGGTGCAGAAGCACAGCTTGCAGTAGCAGCGATAGGCATTTGTCAATCCCTAAAGGACCAGCTTAAGCAGGTTATTACGTGTCCCTGTTCAAGGGGAAGTGGCCCGTGAGTTAGCTGAGCTACCTAGGGCCTTATGTTTTGCGGTTGACGCTCTTAGATTCTATTCATCAGGTGTCACGCCTTGCTCTCTTATTAGTGCATAAGCGTAGAATTTTCCTGGTTGAAGCATTGGTCAGCTGAATTGCTATGCAAAAAGCTATTGCCAGGTTTTCCCTTTCATGGGGAACGATTGTTTGGGGATGATTTGGATAAATATATCCCAAAAATTTCAGGTGGTAAGAGTGCCCTTTTACCAGTTAAAAGAAGGAGTAGACGTCCTTCATTTAAACGTTCTTCTTCCCCGGTACCAGGTACGACAGCCTCCAGGCAGGGTCCAACCTGCTGAGAGGAGAATTTCTGGCATCAATAGACATCAAAGATGCATATCTGCATGTGCCAATTTTTCCCGCTCACCAGAAGTTTCTGCATTTTGCGGTAGAACAGGGCCACTTTCAGTTCATGGTCTTGCCCTTCGGGTAAGCCACCGTGCCCCAGGTGTTTACAAAAGTTCTGGCCCCGGTACTAGCAAGACTAAGGGGTCAGGGTATAGCAGTAATGGCATACCTAGACGACCTGCTACTGATAGATCAGTCGGTTGCGCGGTTAGACCAGAGTGTATCCAACACGGTCAAGTACTTGGATCACTTAGGTTGGATTCCCAACCTATAAAAGTCAGCCTTACGGCCAGTAAGAAGGCTGGAGTACTTGGGGCTGGTTATAGATACAGCCCAAGAAAAAGTATTTTTGCGTCAGATGAAAGTCAGGGCTGTAAGAGATCTGGTCCATGTGGTCAAGGCAAAGAAGGGTCCTTCCATTCGCCTTTGCATGAGGTTGTTAGGGAAGATGGTGGCTTCATTTGAAACGGTTCCCTAAGCCCAGTTTCATTCACGACTGTTGCCAAACAGTATTCTGTCTGCTTGGAACAAGAAAATCCAAGCCTTGGATTACCCAATATATCTGGCCCCAAGGGTGCGCCAGAGTCTCAGTTGGTGGTTGATAAACAGAAATTCACAGAAGGGGAAATCCTTCATGCC